>OZ026620.1:29789234-30218734 GCA_964020975.1 Hermodice carunculata
TTCAAATTTGAAAAAAAAAGTCAAACGTTTGATGTACAAAGCAGCTGTACTTGGCGAACCCATAAGACCTGAACCAGTCTTTTTTTTTTAATCCTTAAATGACCCAATAGTTTCCAAGTATCTTTATAAGTGTTTCATAAATATTGAAAGGAAACAACAGGGCAGTTTGCTTAAAAAAAGTAGTGTTACAGTAATGGTCAAACGTAAGAGCTTGAGCTTGTACAAGCCTACAACGGTTACATGCTTGTTAATAAAACAATTACAAAGCTACACAATTTCTCTGTGTAATGCTTTTATTTGGACCAGGTGTCAGAAACTTTCCGGAAGAGTTGTTGCTTGGTGGTGAATCAGACTGCAGTGTTTGTGGGATTATTGGGGCCATATTTAAAGGTATCTGAATACCAAATATAAATATATATATATATATATATATCCATGGAGTGCTGGGAAGAGAGCTAATGGCTTCTATATACAAACTTCCAAGGTACACTATGAAAGGATAGTGTCCATTTGACTCACTGTTGTAACTAAATGATTAGCATATGCTCAAGTCCTCACAGATTGTATACTGGCACCGTGTCATGAAAAGAAAGGGGTTGATATGGGGAAAAACTTTCCTGTGGTAGGAAAATACAAATCTACCAATTTTTTTTTAACCAATTGAAGTGTACAATGCCATTCTTGGGAAAAAAAGGGTTAATACGATCTATCAAAGGCAGGAAAACCAGTGTATAATGTAGTGCACCAGGCAACAGAGACCAGGATAGGCACCAACTTTAATACTCCAACATCACTTTATGAGAGCCCTAGCTTTATGAATAAATGTTTTTGTGCAATCTAAAGTGGCTCTGGTCCTGGTAAACTAAGCAAAAGCCTGTGGCAAGTATTTAGAGATCTGTTCTTTTGTTGGCCACTTCAGGATGAGGTTGAAAAGCCGATACATTAAGTTCACCCAAGTACTGAATATTTGGATTACTCTGGCCCCAGAGCCCCCAAAAGATTTGCTAATACACTGTTCTCTAAACCAAATCTAAATCTGATCATCACCACTATGTACTCCTCAACGTGAGTCAGTTTTTTCTTGGGACTTGGTTTTCCTGCATGGAGTTCATGGCCTTTGGTCTTTGCACTTCTTGGACCACTTCAGCTTGTTTCCCATGCTCACAAGTAATGGAAATATACCATGCAATATCACAAGAGAAGGTAAACCAGTGAAGTGTTTCACATGTCTGTCACTCTTAGTCACTTTGTCGACAAGTACTTTCCTTCGTGCAGCTTCAGCATCTATCTTGTTTGCCTTCTAACCAGTATATCTCTGCAATTAAAAATCAGCTAGTACTCATATAAGGATATCAATAAGTAAAGGTATGCTTTTTTTGTTTGTTTTGTTTTGTTTTTTTGTTTTTTTTGTTACTTCAAATCTATATGAAAAAGTTGATAATTTACTCTACACTAAATTAAGTAGCAGATTGTTAGCACTGTCTGTTCTGGTAAGTGGTTTCCAAACTTGTCTAACATTGAATGAGTTGATGTTTTAACTTTTTTTGCGATGGGACTGTTCATGAGCAGATAAGCCCTTTTTATCATATATAAACAAACTACTCTGAAAAAAGTCCAAAATAAATGTATGCAACTTTAATCATCCCTCGTCTTTTAGAAAGTTGTCAATGTAGTTCTTATTTATATATGACAGTAGCATAATCTTCTATTCACGCATTCATTTTAACTGAAAATTAAAAACTTACTGAGTTAGACCTACCTCAGAAAACCCATCCATTTGCGAAGCAGTAATATCTGTTTGGATCTCCACTATGCACGTCAATGGGTTAACCTGACAGCCTTTATCATCTGCTTCACAAATCACATTGGTAACATATGATGCAGCATACATGTGGTCTGTTTCTGTGACTTTGCAATTGTATTCCTGTAAAGGTCTGCATAAAGTGATAAGTGTAAACTAATAAATAAACAAATTAACTGAATACAACATTAGTATACAGATACATGCGGGACAATAAATATAAACGTCCCAGTGGCGACAATTAATTTATAACAGTTTTAATGATTTTCAAGGTACTTCTGATCACACTAGCTGCTCGTAGTACCAGTCAAAACCATAAATTAGTGCACAATTACTTCTACGCGCAACAAGGTTTGTTTTTTTTTGTTTTTTGTTTTTTTTTTTTGTTTGTTTGTTTTTCTTTTTTTTTTTAACTCGTACTTGAGTAAGTAGCATGAATGTTACACGTATTACACTGTCACATTTACAAATAGATTAAAGGTACAATACAGAACACTAAGAACAGTACCACCACCCAATGGACAGCCCAAGAAAACATGTAGGCGGCTATGCCTACCAAGTAACATTACACGTTATAAGTTTATTATGCCATAATTCCAGTGAAAATATAGTATTGCTAGAAAAAAAAAATTGGAAGGCACATGGTGATGATGCAAAATCTTTATTATTATTATTATTTTTTTTTTTTTTTCAATTTGTTTATCAACTTAATGGGGCCAGAGCAGACAAGGATTTGAAGAAAGATTAAGAGACTTACTTGGCTCAAAGTTGATATGTAGCCATTCCCCTACTGTTTCTTCCTTTCTTTTATTTGGTACAACAATCACTTACGGTTCCGTACATAATGCCAGTGTGTGGTTGAACAATTAGTCAAATTCTACAATTTCTGCATCTGACACCCTGGTTTCGTCCATAGCCATTTCTCGCATCCATTCTGTCTGATCCGTGTAGGTCACCAGTGGCCTTGTGGTTTTGTTGACGTGGCTTCTGTTCTTCTACAACGCGTTTGTCTGTCGTTTTCTTCCAGCCGTTGTGCAGGAAAAGGGTTGGAGCCTGGTTTTATGCCGTCGGTCCTCTGCCACCCACAAAATGCGCAGAAAAATGTTTGTCATATTTGGTTGGTGTCCAATCTTTTGGGCGTCTTATCATTTAAAACAGGTGCGGCGTTTGCTGCCCTTTTTACCTTTGCTGGGCCAAAAAAAAAAAATTAAAAAAAAAAACCTATGAACAGTTACTCCCTTCACCCATGGGCTCTTTTCATAACTACCATGTTTTCTTGTGTCAGATGTACAGCCGGGAACCTAACAGTTGTAAACTGACATGCAGGCATGAATGTCAAGGCGTTTCTCCACAAGATAATGTCACTTTAAAGTTTGAGTCTGATACAGCCGCTTTAACTCTATGAGTTTAAAATGGCGCTCCTGAAAAGTGTTCCCACTCAGCTGTTATCACATCCGATAAGTTGCGTGAAAAGGATGGTGAGCGCCGCATTAGTGATCAAAAATATTAGTATTTCAATTATCCAGTGTTCCCTTTGCGGCAAAAACTACTTGAGGTTGGGAGATCCGATAAATCACATCTAGGGACTCGAGTGCCACGATAACATTATGCGGGCCTTGCTGAAAAATTTACAGGTGTCAAAGTAGCAACCAGTAATTTTGTTACCCACTGTCCCCCGATGGACCGCCACCCAAACGGGATAGCAATAGGAGCCAGAATGACATCTCTATAAACCTGCATTGTTAGAATTCCATAAAGGATGAGCAAAAACGACTTACAGTGCCATGATACCCCCCCCCCCCCACACACACACACACACCATCACAGAGCCTCTTCCAAAACAACAAACATTGAAGACATATCTTCCATCGTATTGGGTCTTTCTCCACCATATGTCACTCTTGCATCTCCAAACTTAACACAAAAGCAAGACTCATCGGCAAAGAGCATGTTACGCCATTGATTAGAAATCCATGGCCTGTGCTACCTGCACCATGCTAATCTGGCTTCTTGACTACGGCCGCTAGTCTCGTGGAATGTAGCAGTTCTATCGTACTTTAAACCAGCCTTATTCCATCGTCAGTGACTGTTCTGTCTGAGAATTTTTGAGCGCTCACACAAAAAAGTAACCTTTCGTTCCTGATGAAAAGAAGTCGTTACATAAATACTGCGTATGTCTGTGATCATTTCCCTCTAATGTCAATCTGAGAGGCCAAGTATCTTTTCTCACTCCCACACTGACTGGTTCTCTTTCCTTTCACAGCGGCCAGCGGACAACAAATTTTGAAACATTTGTTGAAAAAAGGCTGTTGATGTTGTACCAAAAAAAGTGCAATATCATATATACATTAGATAAGATGTGCTTTATGTCGCTCACCAAAAAGCTGGTCCATAATATACTCGTTTGAATAAAATTATCCAGTGAATGATAAAATGATAAAACGCATAAATACTTAATATACAATGTGCAGGGTAGCTACAAACAAACCAAAGTTTGAGGTAGACATGGCAGCTAAAAGCAAAACAAACAAACAAACAAACAAACAAGCAAACACACACACAAACAAAAAAAAAACAAACAAATAAACAAATTGAAAACACACACACACAAATAAAAACTACTCAGACAGCATGTTAAGGCTTTACACCATGTCTGCCGCAATGATGAGCACCAGCAATCTGTTTAGCAAATGTGTTATCGCATTGTGGTGATCAGTCTAAAAAGAAAAAAAAAAAAAAGCTTGCCATTAATGTTCTCTGTACATGCGAAAAGGATATTACGGTTTTGGAGACAAACATAGATCTAGCACTACAGTATTTAGGATAACCTGAAAACCAGCAAAATGAATTATTCTTGCAGATTACCACGCCATTCATTCCATTTGAAGTGTGTGTTGATGCAATAGCTGATCTGTACAGAGTGACATCCAACATGATTGAAACAGAATCAGCTTAATATCTTTGTACACATGCCTAGTTTGTTATCGTTCTTAACACCAAAAATCATGTTTATATAACCTGATGCTTAAATAAGAATTCCTAATAAAATTTCCTCACTCATAAATTGAGTAATTCCAGTTAATTGTAATAACCATTATTTCAGTTGCCCAATAAATATATGAGTGATTGGGCATTCCCAGAATACATGAATTAATGACTCTTTTTCAGCTCCACAGAATGTACACTAATCAGACTCCACAATTCTTATTTAAAACAAGATGGTGTTTGTTTCTAACATCCATTTAGAGCACGATACAAAAAGGCTGTAAGTTTAGCTGAAATAGTAGTATAATAGATTAGACTGAATATCTCATGAAGTTTCACTTGTAGGTTTCTATTTCTAATTCAATTTTCCATTTTTCCACCAGGGAAATTGCTTATAATGTTATACTTTCAATCATTAAATCATATCTAAGTTTTGTAACTCTAACTATTTCAAAAATCTGTTGAATAAAAGAAGTTTTGCACTTCTTTCCTCTCGTCTGTGGTCCCTTGCAAAGAGTCTACCAGTTTTTGGGAGATAGCCTGCAGACCACCATAGTATGTCAAAAATCGACTCTCGTATTCGATTTTTCTTCAAACTCCATATATGAAAGAACAGGCCCGTCTTCTTTTAACAAGTCAGATATTTTGTTTATATGAGCATTTTTTTTTTCACGTATTAAAATATATCAGTTTGTTATTGACTCTAATGTGACCATTGTGTCACAAGTATTGGTTCCTTGTTTCAAATCTTCTGGTGATTTTATATATGCTACTTGGCTTTAGCATTTTGCTACCTGGGTCCAGAAGTTGCTCTTTATTTTTTGACACATTATGCTGTGTCAAAATTGTATTTCCACATCTCATTGCAGCGGTCAATCAGATGCATTGAAAGGCCTTTCCATGAAGTACCTGTCAATGAACATAACCGTTTGACCCAAGACACTTTCATAGAGTCGAAATATGACCTTAGATGTGGAACTTAAGATCTCCATTTTCTGTTGTGTTGATCAGAACCTTGCACCTCATTTGGTCCGGTTTGCCATTCTATATGAATTTAAACATACTGGAATCTAGTTTTTTTTTTTTTTTTTTGCTCACTTCTCTTCTGGCCCCGGTATTACAGGCGCCAAGTAAGTAAAGTGTAGGATAGACAAGCTTTTTACAATTTGATTTTTCCCATAAGAGTTACGTCTGTACCTTGCCAAATATTTTTTTTTATTTATTTTTTTTAACTCTAGGCTCAAGATTCAGTTGTTGTAATGTATCGAGATTTGGCGTAATTTGGACTCAGAAAATTGTAATTGGTCCTTTTGTCCATTGTAATTGTAATTCCAGGGCCACGACATCCGTAGATTCTTTATTTGGTCTTAGTTTCAAAATTGGAGTTTTTTTCAGAATTCAATTTCAGTTCCGATATTTTTTTGAATTTTGCTGAAATTTTGAAGGTTTCCCTTAAGGTATTTTCATCATATTATGGAAATAATGCCATATCATCTGCATACTGGCTTAGCTTGTAGATCTCAGAATTAATTTTTGTACCTTCACTTTATTATCTAGCTTTGTTTTATTTGCCAATGGCTCTACACATAGAATAAAGAGATACAGGGAGATGGGACATCCTTGTCGGACTCCCCTTGAACTGTTGAACTTTTCTGATGCAAAGCCATTATTTATAGCATAACTAGAAGTATTTGTACAGATAATTTTTATCCATGTTTGAAAAGATATACCAAAATTGAAATATTGCAAACATCTATCAATATGGGGCAGCTCCAGACCATCAAAGGCTATTTCAAAAGCAGTTCAGCTATTTGTGCTGGGATGCGCTTTTCTTGACATTGATTGGTTAAATCTAAAATCTTTCTAATAGTTTCTCCAATGAAACTATTATTTCTTAAAAATCCACCCTGATTACCATGTAATTAATCTTGTAGATCACGCTTCATTCTTGTAGCTAGTAACTTTGCAATTATTTTGTAATTTGTTTGAAGAAGAGAGATTGACTGCCAGCTTTTTTTTTTTTTTTCATTTAAAAATGTCTTTATTTTGTTCAGGTAATATAGTTAAAATGCCATGAAACTGTAAAATTGAAAGTTTGTCTGCCGTATAACTTTCTGCTGCTGCAAGAGGAAAAGCTCAAGGTTGTTTTGCGCCCTTTGCGGAGATTATTAAGATCATTTATTATTTCATTTTAGCCTGGCTTGACTGACGATGCTGTAGATGATTAATCTTACTATTAAAAGTGTTCATTGGAAGACATAACCGACGGGGAAAAGAAACTCACCTGCGTTAATTTCTTGAAACCCGTTTTTATTGCTGAGTCAGTTCACCGGTCCTTTCTGTTCAGGTTAACCGATTGGGGAATCACTTTATGCCGCGTTGTATGAGGTGAACTGAGTCAAAGGAGGTACATTATGTACAGTACGTTGGTTTCTAAAGGTGTCCAATTTGATAGGGCATGCACGTACGTCAGTTCTCCTCGCTTGTGTTATAAATCAAAATTTCTCAAACTATCTTCCCAAACCAAAGAGGCTACACGTGTAGCTTCTGTTCTCAATCTAAACGAGGCGGATTTTAATGTTCACATCATCACCAATAAAATTGTCAAACTTGTATGCGTTCTGATACTCGTGATTGTACGCAAGACAGTCGGAAGCTTTCATCCGTATGACGGTCGGTCATATTTGAATATATTGTCAAATACATTTGCCAAAATAGATATGACGATATATGCAAATGGGTTTGATGATGCATGTCTTAATCAGTTTGTATCTAATCATATGATTAAATCCATTTGAGGATATGATGAAATAGTCGATTATGTGATCATATATTTGAATATATAATAAAATATTTGATATGATTAGATATTTGTAGATGTGATCAAATATTTAATGATGTGAATGAAAAAGAACAGATGCTAAATGGGGCGTAAATGTATAAATATTGGAACATATGTCTAGTGACTAAATAAAACAAGGAACAAGGTTCCATGACACACACACACACACACACACACACACACACACACACACACACACACACACACACACACACACATACACACACGCATGTATGCGTGTATGTGTCGGCTTGCGCTAGGAATTAAATTATTTAGGTGTAGCCAATTTAATAGAACCATATTTATTTAAAGGGGATTGCCCTATAGGCCCTTTACATACATATATATATATATATATATATATATATATATATATCTGCTATTAGAGATATTTGTAAATTGTTTCACCAGGAGCACATAATTGTATAGTAGAGAGGTCTAAGTAGAAAGAAAAATTCAGTACTAAATTTTCGAGATTGTAACCCAAAATCCATACAGCTACACGAGAAGATGAGGAAAACACATTGTCTGTAATGAATATTGTAATGACAAGAGGGCTAGAATATTAGTTTTTTGTGTTCAGAAATAATATTCATCAACCACAAGCGTTGCCCACTCATGTTGCTACCTGATCTTTTTACACTCCATGTGTTAGCTTTAAACACGCGAATGACAACTGCAATGACTTTTATACGGTCTGCATTACAAGAGAAAAAAAACTGGTTAGAAGACATTTGAGAAACTATATACTTAGTTCTTAAGTTCTCTCATTTCTAAAATTTATAAAAAGTAAGCATATTGCTATACTTGTGAAACAGAATAAAAGCACACACCCCTATAAAAAGAAACAGAGTAGTATTACCTTACTTGTGTTTACATAATGGTATTCTATGGCTTTGACACAAATGCAGGAAAAGCAGATATATTTAAGGTAAGTCTATGATCAGGCTAACAGATGACATTCCATGTACAGAAGGTGACTTAGTAAAACAGCAGAGAATGATTTTGAAGCAAATATATATACTCTTTTTTAATATTAGGTAAAACGGAAGTGTTTTCTGTCTGAAACAGTTCAGAACCACTTTCACAGTGGTCCGTTTTACTTTACGTTCTATTATATGAGCCATTTCGGTACTTTCGAGTTTTAAGCTTTGCTATCTGGTCGAGCCCAGGTTTTTTTGGTTTTTTTTTTCCTTTTTTTTCTAAATTTGTTCTTTATTCTGCTTCTTCTTTTGACAGTCAAAGAAGCCGTCAGACAAAATTGACGCAGGTAAAGAGTAATCAGATTAACGCTCAAACGTTCAATAGTGTTGAATGATTTGAGTTGATTTTCAAAATGAATACTGTTACAACCAAAAGATGCAGTCGTTACGTATTTCAAATAATCAAGCCAAATAAGCCAAATCAAATTATTACTATACAACTATTCCTGTGTTTCTCCAAAAGGATACTTGTGCAACCAAAGGATGTAGTCTCAAGTATGTCCACACAGTGACCTTACTTAGATAGACATTATATTTGTGTTGCCACAATACTCGAAATGGACTAATCCTATACAGCCCAATGATGCAGTCCTCAAACATTTCAGCAAATGGGAGCCAAACTACATCAGTGCCTTCAATTGTTGCAGTCATTCTCCAAATTAGCACCTGTGCAGCAGCCCTTTACAATATTTGTTGATTACTGTACACCGCTAGCCCCTTGGCATAAACATACTTTATTCGTCAAGTACAAATCAAGGTACAATGAATCGCATCAGCAATTTGGAAAAAGGGCTAAGCCCTAAATTAATCCCGTTTGCGGGAAGGACCCAAGGACATTACAGAACATTAAGGCACACATGGTCATGACTGGCCTGGCCTATTGACGCCCGGGTCAGTCAAGCCACAAGACATGGGGAAGAAAACACGCACCAGGACGCAGACAGACAGGGCGCATATAATCATGATCATCACCACACACTCTCATGACACTATGTAAAATACAAAATTCAGGTTGTAATGCTAGATACGTACCATAGGCAGGTCTATTATTAGTCGTGTCGGGCTCCTTTAAAGATAATTAAAAACATCCATGATTTTTCTGTCTTCAGTAGGATTTAAGCCTGTAAGACCATCAAGGTAGCAGTCTGAGTGATTAGAGCGAGTATGTGAGGTACAAAACACATTTTAGGTGACAAGTGGGTGTGTGCATTTGTCTCAATCATAAATAGGGCGCTTTTGGTGCCTTAATAACACAATAAAAAGAAACAACATTACCTGCACCCGAGTACCATTTACCGCAATCACAGCCATGAGGAACAAACACGAAAAGTCGTATTTATATTTTGACGAAGACAATGGTGACTTCTGTAGATCTCGTTTAATTTAGAAGTTGTAATGGAGTCAACGTTTGAGTTAAAGTAAGCAATTTAATGGAGACAAAACATGACTTGAAATATAAAAGATTATAAATGTTGTTAATTTGAATTATGCAAATGCTACATGGTGATATAAATACATAGGGCACTTCAACTGTTGACACCAATAGGCTAGGGCTACGCTGGAGTCCACAGCATTCAGAGTGTTTTTTTTTTGTGAAAGTATTCATTTTTTACCAGTTTGTTAAACCAGAGCACCTGCCCAAACGTGTACATCAAATTTAAATGAGATAAAACATGCAGGAGAAAAAGCATGCATCATATCATTACATAGCAAACAGGTAAGGAAATTAGATTACATGTCCTTTGGGGGGGGGGGGGCGTACATGTGGTGGCATATTTTAGGAGACCCTGGCCTACATTACTTGCTGTGAGAGTCCTAAATGAATGATATTCTGGCATGCGCAAACATAGCATTAAGTGTGGTGTATGTTTGAACTGTGTCTATCACAAATATTTTATTTCTAAATTAGACCCATAGAATATTTAAAAAAAAAAACCATGCAACTAAATAGTGAAAAATACCCATAACTATAAATCATCATTATGAGCACCAAAAACAATAAGACAACATCCTGGCGGTCCATGTTAATACTTCCACGCCAGTAGGACAAAAGCATTTGCACTTGCTCAATGGGTTGCAAAACTCAACAAATATACAGCTGAAAAAAAAAATGCCACCCTTATTGGTTTAACATGGACGGCTCTAAATATGCCTTCACATGCATATGGAAAATATGGGTGTCACATGGAATATTATGTAACATCAGCAGAATAGCTTAGTGTATACCTCAGCAGTCACATACACACAATATATTCTGAAAACAAGCCAATATCCAGAGAGTTGCAAAACGTGTGTCTGATATTGGGGTGCCTATGGGCTTTATCGGTGCTGGCTTAAAAGTTCTTAGCCTGAGTTGGCTACCTCAATGGGATTGAAGCAAACTTTTGTCACCAACAAGAACAGCTTTTTCACGAAACACAGGAATCAGAACTGTAACTGTAGTCTGATTAGTGTTTTTGTATCACAGTATCTTGGGAACCTACCCTGTTGAATCACCCGATATGCACAAAACTGGCCATAGGGCAGTCATCAAGTACCTGCAATTGAATTCTTAAAGAACTACATACCAACATGGGCTCCACTTTAGAGGATGATGCCCCCTTTTTTGCCTCTGTTAAGAAGTGGGTTGTGGAATTTAAGCATGGCAGAAAGAGCCTTGATGATGACCTACGTCCAGGCAGGCCTTCAACAGCAACCATTGCCAAAACATAACCTGGGTGCATGGCATGGTGATGGCTGATCAATGATAGAACACTCGACATATTACCAGTGCTGTGGGTATCTTTCATGAGAGGGCTGATCTAATTATGATCAAGGAGTTTGGAATGCCAAAATAATCTGCCCGATGGGTACCAAAGCTCTTGACGGATTAGAAAGGTGTCAGATTTCCTGGTGTCCTGTGACAATTTATGCCATTTTGAGTCAGATTCTGCTGATTTTTGACCCAATTTGTAACCATGGATGACCCCTGGATGCATCACATTGAACCAGAAACCAAAATTTAGTCTAAGAAATGGAAGCAGTTAGGAATGGAAAGATGATGGCTTTAGTCTTTTGGGATTCCAAGGGTATTTTGCTGATAGACTATCTTGAAAAATGGCCATTCTATCAATGGAAGATATTATGCTCACCAACTGAGACAGTTGCTTCTAGTTATTAAAGCTAAGTGAGAGGGAATGCTCACGAAAGGAGTCCTCTTCCATCAAGACAATGTTCCTGTTCACAAATCATTGGTTGCCTCGTCAGCAATCCATGATTGTGGCTTCAAAGTCATTGAACATCCCCCTGATTCACTCGATTTAGCCCTGTCAGGCTTCTACCTGTTTCCCAAATTGAAAAAGGATAGGCCTGTTGCCATTTTCCTGATAATGATGACTCTTTTCCACTGTCAACGCCCTTTAAGTGTGGTTGATGACAATGCCATCTTGAATAGCATCAAAGCCTTGCAGCATAGCTGGTAAAAGTTTGAACACCTGAAAAGGAAGTATGTAGAGAAATTTAAAAAAAAGAAAATATTGTCTGTGTATGGGTCTTTCACAGCTACACTTAGATTTTTTTCAGCCAGCCCTCATATAAGGTCATGGCCCTTTTGGGATAAATATCAATCCACCATGCCATGGGGTACAGATCACTTACTGTCAGAATTGGACAGGGGCCGAATTTTTGAGATGTTGGAGGCTGGCCTTTCCCAGCAGGAAGCTGCCAGGGTAATGGGGGTGCTCCAGGCAATTAGTATAAAGGTGATGGGACAGTTTCCATTAAGCCAAAGGATGCAAAAGGAAGTCTGGACCTGGGTGACCAACTTTGCCACATTGGACAGATAACCTTTACTTGATCCAGTGTGTGAAGAGGCACACGTTTCTTGTCACCAAAAGGTATCAGCAGTGGCGCCGGACCTGCAACATCAGGGCATCACAGTCTACCAATAACAAAAGACCAGTGTATGCAAAACTGAGGGTACACCACCCTTCCATTTGTATCCCACTCACTTATGCAGAAAAGACATGATGGGTACACTGGTGTGAGGACCATGGTGCCTGACCAGAAATTAATGGAACAGCGTTATGAGGTGAGATGAATTCCAATTCTGCTCGGAATGCCCTAATGGAAGGATAAAGGTTTGATGAGCGCCTTCTGAGAGGTTTGTAAAAGGATATGTGGTTGAACATGACCACTACTGACGTGGGTATATCATGATGGGGGGGGGGGGGGGAGGGGCAATTACAGCAACTGCAAGAACAGCTCTTACCAGGGTAAGGGGCACACTAGTAGGTCAGTGCTATGTTAATGACATCCTGCCCACAGGGCCCCTACGGACCACACAACATGCAGGGCTACTGTTTCCACAGGAATAAGCAGGACCAACACTGCCTGGATCAGTATACAGTATCTACAGCAACAAAATATCCGATTGTTGCCATGGCCACCCCATTCCACTGACCTGTACCCCATCAAGCATTTGTGTAATTTGCCAGGCCATCCAATCAGGGATGAGCATGAAATGTGCAGCTACCCTGGACCAAGTGGAACAGAGGCTCACAGACCAGTAGAATCAAATCCGTTAGGCTGAGGTCACTGAGCTGATAAGCAGCATGCCAAAGCAGATCTAATCTTGCTTACAGAAGCGTGGTGGTCACACCCACTATTGATGCATGCAGCCTCCCAACAACAACAACGTCCTTCTAAGCGCCACTATATTCTCCCAAAAGAGAGGTAAAAAGCAATGATATAATAAAGAAAACAAACTCCCCACACACATCCTCATAACACGTGCTAATGTTGAACAAAAGGATGGGGTAATTTACCCCAAAGAGTATAGTAACGTCAGACCATTTGTGTCAATATTGTAGATCTTAATTTTGTCAAAGTCGAAGATAGTCCAAAAACCCATCAACATGAATATTACCAGATATAACAGCAAGACTTGAATCCTAATTGAATATCTTAAGGGTCACATTGAAAACATGCAATAATAGTTGTTATGACTGACAGAAACAGAATACAGATTTTAGCATTGCCAAAAAAAAAAAAAAAAAAACCCCTCCCATCATCAAACAAACAAATAGAAGTGAGACAAATATGTGTCAATATCAAAACAAAAGATTTGTTCAAGTCAAAAACCGTTTAATCAAAGCCATCAGTATGAACATCACCAGATATAAAAGCAATAAATTATTCATTGAACCTCTAAAGAGGATAAGATGTCATATTGACAATGTGTATAAAGTAACAGTCATTAAAAAAGAAGCCACCAAAGGTTGTCAACAATGTGAGAGAAGCTGCACAAATAGTATAAAAAAAAACTACCCATAATCAAAACTCTTCAGTCATCAAACAAACAAGGTCAAAATCAAAAAATGCTCGGTAGACATACCAACAACTTTATGATATTTTCTTATGTCAGTCCATGTATACGAAATATGGTGTAAAGTAAAACATGTCTCTCTTGACTGGAGACAGGTACCAATAAACGTTAGTAATAGTTTAAATCAGTTTGATGTTGGCCTCTTGCCTCATTCACACATTGTATAAATTGTGGTTACAATTATTAGTTTTACATAATTGCTATATCATTTATTGTACATCCCAAATCCACTGGATATTTTTATAATATATTTTCATTTTTACCTAGAAACATTGAAAATGGGGGTATTTATTTCATTTTAATGAATATCCCTCAGTCACGAGTTTTTGGAATAGCAGTAAATGGCAGGAATCAAAGTTGTCAAAATGGGTGCACACTCTAGCAAAGGCAATTAAAAGTGACACATAGGCACCGTAAGGTGGCCCTAGTGGAATATTATCATCTGGTTGAGGGCAATTTACTATGTCAAATTCAAATAATCACGTTTCTCAAATATAGTCAACACCCGAAAGTCCAGAGTTTTGATATCATGATATCTGGTGGATTAATGTATATTTCGAAATGAAAGCCAACGAACATTTGCCAAATATAGAACTTTCTAGTAGGGTAGGAGCCATACATATCATATGTTATTCCTCAGAAACCCAATACTGATGTATCCGCATTCATATTTTTTGTATGTTTTTTATTCAAATTTCTAGAAATGTTCCTGTTCCATAAATGTCTTGGTTTTTCATCATGGATGGCATAGGCCGAAAATAGACAGCTTTTTTTGCTCACAGTGCTCTACAAAAAAAAAACTATCCAAAGGGTTCAAAACAGCTGATACATGGTCATAAACATCTTCTTGTCCAAGATAACGTGGCAAATTAGTTTAAAAGTACTTTTGGTTACTTTTGCACAGCCTTGTCTAATCTTCTTTTAAAAGGTATAGTGTGGTAATGTTTTATGATTGTATTCATTTTCGACCACTTCCCCTACATATAGACATAGGCATGTCTTTATGTTGGAGTAAAATACAAAGAACATTAGCTAAATAGTTTAGAATAAAACGTACCCACATTTATAAACTCCAACCCAACAATGACAGAAGAGTTAGATTCAGCAAAAGACAGAGATTCAAGAACCGTAGAAACATCAACATTTAGCTTTCAATATCATTGTGAAGAAAATAGTGTCACTCCCGACCTGAGACAGATAGTGCCCCCCCCCCCCCGAAAAAAGTAATTGGTGGTTTTAAACTGGCCCTCTCAAGCTTAGTAATATTCGTCATTAACAACAAACCTTGCTTCTTTCAAAAGCATATAGGCCTAGCCACTCAGAACCTAAACTTTATGACTTGTGCCAAACATGAAAAGAAAATGGTAGCCATGACACGTTTTGGTGTTCCCGACCTGTCAGACAGCTAAGCTGACAGCAAAGAAGAAAGTTGGCCTACATCATTTTTGGGCCATTTATTAACACGGAACAGTACAACAACGTTTTACCTCCATTATAGCCGTAAGTGTGAGACCATAGCTGCTTATTCTGCTGCTATAAGAACGTATAACAAGGCCTGGTGGCCTACATGGATGGGCAAAGCATATGCAGGTCTGTAGGGCTGTCAAGTAGAAATAATGAAGGAAAGAGGGTAAACGTGTAACAAAACATTTTTGGATGAAATCTATAAAAGTAATAACCAGCTCTTTGCTTCGGGTTTAACTAGGTTATTAAGACAGTCATCGGTTATTTGGCCTCAGTAGCTAGCTATTTGGCTTCCGTTGCAACTAGTTTAATAAAATTCCACACCGTCTACAAAAGTAGAAGTCATTTATTAGGCTTTAGGTACATCTAGTTTACTAAGTAGAGCGCTGTGTAAAGAGCCCATGCTTAGATGACCTAAGCTTGTGCGGAAAATCACAGTTACAACTGAAGAGACCTGGGTTGAGCTTTATCTGAGTGCATATGACATTTAGAATTATTTCTAAGATTTGCGCAAAGATAAATTCATTCCAACAATAAATTGTTCTGAGGCATGAGGAAAAAGAAAAACATTTAAAGAAAATAGTATAAGCAACATTGCTACATGGGGAATAAAATACATGATATTGAGCATTAGAATGCCCATTGGGTAAGATAGTAATCAACAGGAAGGTGCATATACCGATAAGTATCGAACATAATAATAATAATAATAATAATAATAATAATAATAATAATAATAATAATAATAATAATAATAATAATAATAATAATAATAAAAGTCAGGAATCAACATCATTTCCGTCTAAAGAACAACTTTCTTTGACCCTTTCACAATGAATAGTTCTATCAAGTTTCAGCTTAATCCGATTGATGGTGCTGGAGAACTTAAAAAAAATAGTGAAGACACAAAAAAACATAAAAACTAAAGCAAAATTGTGGTGCTTTCGGGTGAACAAATTGAAGACTAAGAGTCCCTAGGGGTGTTCCTGTGTGACATCAAAGCAATTGGGTGAGGGATTTTGCAGATGTTTTAAGATTTGCCTAATCAAAAAACAAAACAAAAAGATATATAAAAACTACAATAATTACTGAACTGTGACCATTTTGACAAACTGGATAGAGACTTAATCAAAGTACATTGCCACCAAGTTTGTAGTCAATCTGGGTTATGGTTTCTAAGACTAAGTCCAAAATGTGAATAGGCACAAGAATACCTCTTGACCAGCACAGAAGTAAACAGGAAAGGTATATTTTCAAAACAGTACCAGAAGTGAGAAAAAAAACCTGTTAAAAATCGGCATGTACACAGCAGTACCACGTAGAGAACAACTTTGTTTGTCCTTTCACAAGGAATATATCCACCACGTTTTTAAGTTTAACCTGACTGGCATCTGTGGAGCAGATGTCGAAAATAGCAAAAACACGCACAAAAACATTAAAAAAATAAGTGCAGCGCAACCTGATTAACAATTAAAAACTGGGAGTCCCTAGGACTGTTCATATGAGATATTAAAGCAATTGGGTGAACGATTTCGAAGAGGATTGGTGTAAAACTTGCACACAAATAGAACCAAAAAAATCATTAAAAATAAGTGGTGTTTGACCACTTGAACAAACTTCGTAGACACCTACCCAAAAGTGGATACCCACCATTTTTGAACAGGATCCGCCCACAAGATTTTGAAGAGAAGTCCAATATGTGAATTGTGGAGGAACGACGGGTGGAGGACCAAGCCTCGTAACGTGTTTGCTCTTACTTACGGTACATATAACAGTGTGGTACAAAAATTGGCACTGCGTCTCTGTTTTTGGATACAAGACAATCGATGTAAACATTTTTAGTTTTGGCAATATGTGTAGTTTCTTGGCATGCAACAATGAATATTCTAAGATTAATTTGCAAAATTTGAAGAGCATTTTTTCAAGGGGTCCGATTTTGAGTTCACAACACAATAATCACAATGATCTTTTTTGGATAAAAAGCTTGAAATCAACGGCCATGTGCAGACAAAGTGTAACTTAGGTAAGCATTTTTTTCTGTTAAAAGGAATGGTTTTTATGTTGATTTAAACATATTTTACTTGAAAAAAACCACGTGAATAACAGGGTATGGCCCCATAACGTTCGTCTTGCATATGTAAAGATTGAGAAAAGTAGACTCGGCACTATCATAAGTACAGACATAACAGAGTTAGGGTAAACATCACAAAACGGAGACAGATAGAGGGCAATGCCTCACAGGTATAAGTTTCCAGACAGGAAAAAACGCCACAGATAGGAACAGAGGGTTGAAGTACATCTTCGTGTTCCAGACTTAATTATATAGCTGGTTGGTCAGCATATTGACCCTCGAAGTTAACTGCACCTATGTAACTGCCCCAAGTCTGCCGGTTGTCTTAATATACGTATGTACAGCATCGAAAATAATTTCATTATGTTGTGTACTACACATGTTGGAGCCAAGAAGTAGGGTTTGAGTGGTAAAAGGTGCAAAAGAAATGATTTTGCCATGCAATGTGTTTCTCTGGTTTATGTAAGAGTCACATTCGCTGAAGTAGTGGAACACATCCTAATTGTAGTTGCCATAGGCACACTTCGGAGAGTCTGTAAGACACTTTTAATAGAGGTCAGATTTCACATTGCTGCACTCTACACACAACTGCGCATGGTATACAGCAAATTTGCCACCTACCCCTGTAGAAAAATTTATTGGCACCTTTTGGTTCTGTGATATAGCTTTTTTCTTAAAGTCTGCAAGGTCTTCTGACTTACTGATATCTTCGGGTAAATTATTCCAGCGTCGGACAACAGATGGAAAAATCGGAGAGCCCAATAAATTTGCTTGCAATCGAATAGGGACACATTTCAACCTGATCTAACGTTATGCCTGTTTCTTTCTGCAATGTGGGCTGGGATAAGATCTTGCAGATATTGGGAGACCTGCTGTTTTTTTCTTGACGTGTTGATAATTTCTCAAAATCAGACTCTTGATAAATAAGATTATGACTTTTACCAGCAGTGGTACCAGTAATACTTCTGGCAGCAGCTAGCCGAACATTTTCTAACTGAGTGGATTCCTGTGTTGTGCAGTTTTCCCAGACTACTGCTCCATATTCCAAAGGAGGTACAATAAAGAAAGGTAAATTATTTCAAAATTTCTTATTCAGCCAAAATTGTGAATATTTCAAGATATCAACCATTTTCATTCTTTTAGTAATCAGTGCCTGAATGTGACTAAACCATGTCAGATCAGAACAGATTGTCAGGCCCAAATGTTTGTGAACGGTCTTATTTGGCAGTGTACGGCTCATAAAAACTAGATCAGGGTACTGTGAGGGATTTCTTTTCTTTAAAATTATCATACTCTTGGTTTTTGATGACAAGTTTCCACTTCCTATAGGTCCATGTTAAGAATGTTGGTAGCAATGGTATTATCCACCGTAATGAAAAGAGTTGTATCATCGACAAAAGGTCGCATAGATGACTGAGCAATATATTGAATATCATCAATGTATATAACAAATAAGAGTAGTCCTCGGAGAGACTCCTGAGGGGCACCTGCTCTGACTCGTCCCCATTGTGACGACCTTCCTTGGACTACAACTTTTTGGTTGCATTCCTGGAAGTAGTCTCAGAACCACTGCAACAAAGGACCATTTATTCCAGATCTCTGTAGTTTGTATAGGGGACCCGGGTGATTAACACGGTCGAAGGCCTTGGTTATATCGCAAAAAAAAATTACTGTAGCATCCGTCTGTAGGTCTACTGCTTGACAAAAATAGTGGCACAGACACACGAGTTGGCGACCAAGCTGTTACCCGGTATGAAACCAGACTGTGATTCTGAAAGGACTATATTATCTTGAAAGAAATTAAACACATATTTGAAAATTGCCTTCTCGAATACCTTACCAACAGAATTTAGGAGTGATATGGGTCTGTAGTTGTTGCAGTTGCTCAGAGATTTTTTTTTTTTTTTTTTTTGAATTGGTCCACGTTTGCCTTTTTACATTCCGATGGAAATTTTCGTGCAGCCAAAGAAATGTTAAATAATTTTGCAAGAGATTCTGAGATAGCAGGGGCAGCTTCCGAAGGCAGATGTGCACTGATGCCATCGGGACCGTTAGCTTTACAAATATCCAGGGTTTTAATATCCAAAATACCTTGTTGCTGTTAATTGAAATATTTTCCAGCTTGTTGGTTAAATTGGTATCCTATTGGGCCTGAAGTGAAAAATTAGTGTCATCTGCTTTGGTTAAGGTAAGAAAAAAATTTTTTTTAGAAATTGAGCTTCTGCCTCGTTATCAGTTAATGTTTTGTTGTAATGCAGGAATGCCGGAAAATCAGGAGTTTCAATTTTTTGCACACAAGCTTTTTTCCGTTTCCGTCCATTATTACTAGAATTTCCCAAACTCTCAAAATTATTTTCTTCTGCTTCCCTTATGTCCTGCATATATTTGGTAGGTATTTGCCTCAAGTGTGGCCAGAGGCTTGGTTTTAGCTCAGCTATTTAATGAATGCGTTCTACCTCCCGTTTGGAAGCATGGAGCGTAGATGTGTAACAAGGAGCGTTACTCGGTCCTATTGTTACATTCTTGTTCGGTACATACTCTTTGGCCACTGATAGAAAGATATTTGTCCATTTCTCACATATCAAATGGATGTTGTATGAGTCAAAACAGGCGTCCCAATCACTTTTAAATAATATATATCACTAAAAAAATCAAAGTCAGCCTTATCGAATTCCCACATTAATCTGGTGAAGGCGCTTGCTTTTTTGCGCATGAACGAAAGATTTGCTCTTACAAGACAGTAATCACAGTTTGATACTGGGGATAGTAACATTTACAAACAAAGTTTTGCATATTTGGAATAATCTGATCAAGACATGAAAAAGAAATTTCAGTGATTTTTGTTGGCTCAGGGGCGTGTATACTTCGCAAATTTACATTACAGATGTGCTGCAAGTTACTGCCATGGTTAGGCGCTGGATGAGCGTTCAGGTCTCCCAAAATCAGAATTTTGTCAATACCAGACGTCTTTGCGTCATTCATATTGTCCTGAAACTTTTACCAGAGATTTACAGTGGAAAAGGAGGTCTGTACACATCTGTCAAAAGAAATTTATTATTGTGTAGCCGTATTTCAACCAACACAAGTTCAAGATCAATATTTTCGAGGTCCTGGCGACGTTTAACAAGGAGTGAACTTGAGGCGTAGAGAGCCACACCTCCACCAATTCCACTCGGTCTATCCGGTATCAGTATTGGGTGAAAGCCGGGGATCTCTAGGTCGCGGTCAGGGTTAGTGTTAGAAAGCAAAGTTTCAGACAGTGCAATACTATAATGCAGTCATATAGGGAAGTCTCAATGCATCATAATGGTGACAAGCTACGTATGTTTGCGTGGCAAATAGTGAAGTCAACAAAACCGTCAACATGACCTGGATTAGGGTGTACATCCACAAAAACAGAATAGATACTCAAAAGTCGTTTCAACTTGTTTCTGTAAATCATAGAGTCTTATTAATGTGTCCAGGTTTATATCTGGTTGATGCCAAGATCTGCCATGAGCACGAATCGAGACAACAAATATCAATATGTACAGATATATGGTAAAGTAAAATATTAAACCCAAAGGCAGAAGTCGTTCTTTGACTGTGCACTCAGTATGAAGAACAAGGTAATATAACGCATATTTTAATACTACAATAAACCTGATACAAAGCTTAATGATTTGGTACATACATTTTGAAGCAGTTATAAGAAAATCGAGGATTCCCTGTATCTTCTCAAGGCTACACACCTTATTAAATACATTCTAGTACAAAATAAAATACCTGCAGGGTTGGATGAAAAATCAATCCAAGCTAGCGAGAAAGAAAGACATGTACAGTGTGCCTTGACCAGGCACCAACATAGTTAATACTATAGTGCTTGCCGCTAAGAACGATTTTACAAATATTACTCATGAATGTTACAATAATTTGTTGAAATATGGTTGACATGTATTTCGAGATTACATGTACATGGAATTTTATCGTTTTGGAATGAAAAATTAATGTCTTGATGACAGAGTGTACAAAAAAATAGTTCAAAACATTCAGCCATTTGGGTGTCATAGGACCCGAGTAAGTTTGGTACATGAAGAGGATTGTGTAAATAAAATGAAAGTTGTGTAGTATTCATATCACTGTACTTGTATATAACACCTTGGTTGCAGGCAATAAAGGAGTCACCAGCATCAACAGTGACTAAATATTGAGATTGAATCAGCGTACTTTTCAGAAAACATGTAACATAGAATATACAACTGATGTAGCACAGAAACAGACGTACACAACAATATATATATATATATATATATATATATATATATGTAAACGCAGAAGTCATATTCAAATGTGATGGGCAGATGGACATCACGTATAATATTGAAGTTTGTTTTCCAAGCAGGCCAAGCCCCATGACATCACCACTCCACAAAGGCGGAGTATAGATAACAGGCAACGTGGCCTTATCTGAGAGCTGGAACAGACGTATATACGTGGCGAAGCTCACTGGGAAACGAGACACACGGAACAAGACGAGCGAGTATCAGTGTATTAAGCACTCACCCTACTCCGCGCGACCCGCCCTCCACCGTCATCGCTATAATTCCAAATATAGGGTATAGCAGGCTACCAGTTGAAAAGTATTCACACTGCCTCCAACTTTGCGACCTTATTCCTGGCACGAAACAAAACTAAACAAGACCAAAAACGCTGTTGAACTAAAGCAAACCACGGCAACACATGTAACTGCCCACAAGGACACCTTTTATACTTTACTAGACTGGGCTTATGTGCACTGTGGCAGCAACAGAATATGTAAAACCTTTGTCCAAAGGCTTATATACATTTGGATCATAGATGGCAGGGACCATCTATGCTTGAGTTAAAAATGAACAGACCCGTCCATGTATACTGAAGTTTGCAATAGGTTCTGTACATGGGAGCTCCAAGCCTTCCCAAATATAGCAGTGTACTCGTAGGTTTTTATGGCTTCTGCAGGTAAAATATCCCTGAGGATATGCAGAGTGCAGACAGACCAAACACAACACAAATATACCGGGTCAAGCTTTGAGTTACCCACTATTTCCATTTTGTGTGTTTGAACCCAAAGCATACGTTTTGGCAGAAAATGTGTAAGGGACATCAAACAGAACTATATAAATAAGTCGACATTACACATAATATCCACTCAGACATATCGATATCAATTTACTGCAGCTTGGCTCATCTTCCCGCACATTCTGTCCATGTAGCACAACAATGGAAACAGAACATAATGAGAAATTTTGAGCCAGAGGTATGCAAATCATAACCAGCAACATTAAAATAGTACTTACTTCAGTAGAATGGTTCAGATACAAAGACCGTGAAAATTCTAGCAGGTCAGACTAAATTAAACCACAGCAAGTGAGAGTCGGTGTGAAGTGCAATGGGTTGTTTTACATGGGCAGAATGGCCGAGGGTTAAAAAATTCTGGTTTTAATTGCTGTATTGTGTTTACAAGGTTTGCCCCGTGCTCCATACAGGTACACGTTTGAGGGTAAAGGTACAAGCCATGTGACCTTTCATTTTGACCAAACTATTATTCTTGACCACACTTATAATAATGATGATAATAATGACAATGATGATACTACTACTCCTACTACTACTACTACTACTACTACTAATTATAATAATAATAATAATAATAATAATAATAATAATAATAATAATAATAATAATAATAATAAAAATAATAATAATAATAATACAAATAGGCTTTGTGGTGCATTGCTACCTGCTAGCACAGCGTGTTTGTCTCTGTGCAGGCAATTCACGTGCACACACAGCGAAGAGTTAATGGGTCCTTATCCCTGGACAATGCATGAGAGGAGAAAGACCCTTGTTGAACATAAACATAAACTTTCAAACTTTTATGCAATTTATAGGAATCACACGGGACAGGAGTATGAGGCAGTTTGAGTTATTGTGTGAAAATGCTCAGAGAAAAGAAATCTCTTCAAGAGATATATATATTTAAGGTTTGTCTCTCTGACAATGCTTCTCCAGGTCAGCCATCCTGATGACTTCGGCAGACCTAGGCATCGGGCACTTGGGTCCCCTTAGTGGTTTAGTCATCACTTTTCCGTCTATCATATAAGAATCAGCTATGATCTTGTCACTTCTCAATTGGTGGGTGTTGTATGCAAGTTTGTTCCAGTGCTTTGTCAATTCCTCGGGAAGGAAAATATTTGTGCCCTTCAGTTGAAAGTGCGATCGCCAACTAAAGCCCATGTGTGGTAGCTCAAGAATCTTAAAATGATAGCACTGTTCCTTTTGGTCTCGTTCGGTGCAATAGTTGAGTGTCATTGAGAGTGAGATTTGCCCCAAATTTGTCATTGCACAAATCTAGTACCTCTTTGTCTGTACCCTCGTGATCATCATTTACAGGGACATTTTCCTTTATGCCGTACACCATCGGGCCCATCCTATGCCCATGTTGTTCTAAATGACCATAGGCTTCTGCAGGCTCTTGCACTTCATTAGATTTCTCTTTCAATGACTTCTCCATTTGATCAATCTTGAGTTTTAACTGGTCAACTTTTGAATCTACTTTACTGACTTTACTATTCAGATCAGAGATAACATTAACTTTTTTTGCGAACATACCTTTGAATCTAGTACGGCCTGTCTTTCCACAATCATACTGATCATACCAGCGATGATTTGCTCAAAGGCTTGTATTATCCTAGAATCACGTAATAGTTCCAGAAAATTGTGTGCTTCATCTGGATCTATTCTGGCCCTAGCGTTAGGAGGAGTTTCCCCTGTTGCAGCAGGAGAATCCAAGCGATGCCTATCGGATTGAGTGTAAACACCTGGGGTGACTGGCTCACCTTGTATATTGTCAGTCATCATTGTTATTGTAGTTCGTGGTCGAGTTGACTGTGACAGGGAGTTTAAACAAAGACTGTCCACAGAAAAAAGCATACAAGGAGCTCCCACTGGTAATCAATATTTCATAAGTCAGCTTCCGTAGCGTCCATATGCCTGGTTGATTAAATCAGAACTCACCAATGCATGGAAAGTTTTTTTTTTTTAATTAAAGGTCTGTAAAGTCGAGGAGCTGTAAAGACATTGCTCTTAGTCGATAGACGCATGTACCAACTGCAAAACGGTTTTGATGTTTTTGAATTTTGAAGCATCTGCAATTAACACTGATTATTTTTTTCCACTTTGGAGCTCAAGAAGTAGCATTTTAAATTGGAATGTTGCGAAAGACAAAATTGGTTGCCCAAGTTATACTGTTGTCTTTATATAGCCATTAATTTCACAAAGATCCATTTCCAGTTTTGAGTGAGTCTGTCTCAAACTTACAGAGTCTTGTGAGAAATTGCTTCTGAGATATTCACTATCAAAGATAACCAGGGAGATTTGCTGACTTTAATTACTCACAAATGACATCTGATCAGGCCATAAGAAGGATGGCTTAATGATAATGTCTTAAACTCTGTCAAACCTTTGACCTATACACTTAAAAACAAAATATGGTTCTAATATGTCACCGCTGAAACAATCAGCTCACCTATAAACACACATCCAGTGAGGCTTTGACTGTGAATGGTTATCTAAACATCACCATTATTGACCACACCTAACTGCTAATTAGCTGACTAACTCCATAAAGCCTGTACTGACAAAGGGACACTTTTTCATCTTAAAGTTTTGCAAAGAAGTAAGAATGTTACAGTGAAACTATTTTGCGTGGATAAAGATGGCATTTTACCATCCCCAAATAACAAAATCTCAATATCACTGATTTGAAGGTCTTAGGAATGCCTGGACAATTTGAAAGCTCAGCTGACTGACAAGGCAGCTAAGTTAAAATTGAACAGCATACAGTGAAATTTAGTTTAAACATATTTATTTAGGCTGGATAGCCCTATAGTACATCGAAATAAGTAATATATGGGTTCTCCAGAACACGGAGACACAGTTGGTATGCACAAAACACACAAGACAATACAAATGTTACCAATGTATAATAGATGTGAAAACTCTGTGCGAATATCAAGAAGTCATAACTTACAAGATACAAATTAAACCAGTATGAAATGGGAGTTCAATATTTACCCAATAGAGAAAAAGGTGTGATACAATTAAATTTGCATAGTCCAACTGATGATCATTACAGTAATAGTAACAGAAACATTCAGTCGTTAAAAGACCTGGTATCAATACTTTACTGCTGGAGAGCATCACAGATCTGGATATTTAGGTAGTTACAAAGCTCTGTCCGGCCATGGAGAAATAATTCAAGTAGCCTACCACTACCACTATGGATATGAGATACAGGCTAACCCCCGGAGCAATCAAGAGAATAACAGTATTAAGTAATTTGTTTTGCGGAACGGTATTATAGGGACAGAAGAGTAGGAAATGCTTGAAGTCTTAATTGGGATAAGAACAGGCATAGGATGGGTCGGAGAGGATGTTAACTTTGTGAAGGTTGGAGTTTAGTTTAGAGAATCCTAATTGCGTATGGCAAATATTAGCAAATCTGTCAACATGGAGATAGAACTCAGGAACAGTGTCTGCGGCAGAGAGAGCAGTTTTAAGTTTCGATTTGAATATATGTAGAGAAAGCGAATCTCGAATGTCAGAAGGCAGGTTACTCCACTGTTTGATTGCATCTGGGAGAAAAGAGTTGCAAGAGGCAATGCTCTACAGTTAACGGGGTGCACTGAAATTGATTATAGAACAGAACAACCATCTGGAGGAGGGGGTACTAGATTAGAGAGATAAGGGGGAGTTAGTGTGTGGTACATTTTATAAAAGAGGCTTGAAGTATTTATGCCTGTCTGCAAGAGTTGACCACCCAAGTTCATGAAGAAACTTAACAGGTCATGTATGTTTCAAGGCACCTCTACAAATTTTAGGGGCATTATACTGAATCGTTATCAAGCGATCAGACAGCA
This sequence comes from Hermodice carunculata, assembly GCA_964020975.1. Lineage (NCBI taxonomy): Eukaryota > Metazoa > Annelida > Polychaeta > Eunicida > Amphinomidae > Hermodice > Hermodice carunculata. Next base: position 29,815,685 of record OZ026620.1, read on the forward strand.
CTTTAATACAGTTGTCGAATAAAACACAGCCGTACTCAAGATGGGGACGGACCATAGAACAATATAGTTTGACCGGGGATCTGCAGAGAGTTTATACTTGAACCTACACAGTAACGAAATTCTTTGACCAGTTTTATTGGTAATCTGTGTGATATGATCTTGCCAAGATAAATCACCACTCAAGGTGATACTGAGATGTGTATGACTGTCTGCCTAAGGAATCGGACACCCACGCAAGAAAGGGGTGGTTGATGAGGTGTCAATCGCTGCACAGAAAAAAATTACAGATAGTTATTTAGTGATATTCAATGACACTCGCCATAGCCTGCCTTAGTAATGTACTAGAGACTGGTTGGTGTGCAGGTGGCGTGAGGATTGAACAGGGTTACTGATAATTTCAAGTATGCTAGCATCATCAGCATACACATCACTTTGCATGTGATATTGTCCACTAGGTCATCTAAAAAATCAAGAATAGCTGGAGCATGAGGATAGAGCCCTGAAGGTACCCCAGCCTGGATAGGAAGCCAGGCAGATGACGGAGCACGAATAGTAACTCTTTTGAGGCGAATAGAAAGATAGCGTTTGACCCAGGTATCAAGATGATCCGATATGCCGAGCTGCTTGAGTTTAAAGAGGAGTCCAGGGTGCCATTCTTGTCGAATGCCCTAGAGACGTCAAGAAATGCCATTCTGGACTCTTTCGATAACTCCAGACTGTTGTAGATAACATGAAGTAGGTGGAAAATCCGTTTGATTTTTGAGTCGCCTTGAAACCTGAATTTTTAGGTGTAAGGAGATTGTTTGCAGTGAAATATTCATAGAGGGCATTAAACATTATGCGTCCAAGGACTTAAGAAACATTACAGAGTAAGGATATTGGCTTATAGTTACTTTTTACTTGTCTGTTAGATTTTTTGAAGACAGGACAAATATTGGAACGTTTCCAGGACGAGGGAAATTAAGCTTGCTTGAGGGGAACTTTAAATATTTTTGTAAGAGGATTATAAATTGAGTGAGCAGTATTTTTGAGAAGGATGTTCCCAATATTGTCAGGCCAATTTGCAGAAGTAACTCTTAGAGACAATAATACTTTCAAAACCTCCTGCTCACCAAACATGATTTCAGTTGGCCTAGACTCAGTGCAGCGGCTAAATGCAGGGATTGATGAGGAGTCAATGTCAGAGGTTGTGCATTGACTTGCAAAATAGGTATTCAAAATGTCACCTTTTTTTTATTGCAAAATATATTTTGGTCGTTTTTTTTTATTATTGGAAGAATATTCTGGAGGATTTAAGATCCCAAAACAGACTTGGATAAGCTCGACCATTGTTTTGGAATTATTTTGTTATCGTCCAGTTTAGAACGTAATTTATCAAAGTAAAATCACATCGATTTTCGAATTTTGTTAAGGACATGGTTACGTGACTTCTTGTAAAACTGGTAAAACTTCTCGACCTTCTAAGAAACCTCGAATGTATAGGGACGTGACTTGTAAGCTATATTCTTAAAATGCTTCCATGCTCTGTTATGGAAACGAATAAGCTTGTTTATCTTAATAGTAATCCTAGGCTTGTCTGAGGGTCTTACGGTGACTCCTCTAAAGGGTATCAATTCCTTGGCATTGGAAAGAATCAATTCAGACCAGTATGAAATGATGTCTTCAAGGTTATCTGTCACTTCATGGGCTGTCTTCCGAGGGGCTGATCTGAGAGTAGAATGAAATTCAAGGAAATTGGCTTCTTTGCATTCCCAAACATGACGTTTGAACGGACAGTCTTTAAAGTGTGTGTATGTGTGTGTGTGTGTGTGTGTGAGAGAGAGAGAGAGAGAGAGAGAGAGAGAGAGAGAGAGAGAGAGAGAGCAGAAGACAATTGCATGATCAATTTTTTGAATGAGTAGTAAGAACACCACTCTTATGTACCAGTCCAGAAGTGTCTGTGATAATATCAAGCAGGTTTTCCGAGTATTGAGTGTTTCTTGTAGGTTCCTGTATAAGCTGATAGAGGTTGTGTTGAAGAAGCAACTTTAAGAGTGGTAAGCCAAGGTCACTTTCCTGATGTGGTGAAATCCTGTCTGAGCATCAAGCGTTAAAATTGCCAGTAATAAGAAGAGAGTGCGGGTTACTATCAAGCCCCATACAGATTGATGTGTTTAAAGCCTCAAGGAAGGCATGCCACATTTGAGCAGGCTGACCAGGAGGTCGATTATAATTTCCAATCAGTAAAACCCCACGTTTTGTTGTAATGTCAATCCTAATGCACCCTGAGTTAGGATCCTCTAGATCAATGTGCCTTCCACAAGGTAGCGAAGGAGAAACATGTGAAGACCCCTGTTCCTCGTCCTGTGGGACGGTCTTTTAAAAGGAGTTTGAAAGTTGTCAATAAAAGCAGAGTTGATCATAATAGTGCATCAAGCCAACTTTTGGATAAAGTGATACCATTAATATTTTTGACTTCTGTTTAAATTTGCAGAAACAAAAACCAAATAGCTCCACCCAAATCTAGTTGACTAAAAGTCAGTACATGTAGCTAAGTAGTTGGCAACTGGCATGACTAATGTGAAGTTTAGAGATCAGTAGCCATAAATGAATGTTGGTTCAATACATGCTCAATTTAATGTTAACGAGGTTTCATAAACAAAAATTAAGACTCAAATGACTCTAAGAGAGCAGGTTTTCAGTGTTTTTTCCCTCCAACGTGTTTTTGGCTTGCACCCCCCCCCCCCGGAGGGGTGGGTAGTTTTTATGGCAAAGTTGCTGATAATTAGGTGGTGATAGATTGCCACTTTGGATGTTGCAATTTGAACAGGTGACAAACAAACCTGGAAAACTTGAATCTTTTTCAGATAGGATGTGTTTTACTTTCATGTCAGTAGGAGGGTTACTGGAAATGAACATATTTAGACCGGCCATATTAATGACATTAAATAAGAAAAACAAGGTTATGAGTCCATACACATATCAGCCCATATTTAATGTTCACCTATAGGCAGCACAACTAGTATTATTCTGATTTGACATTTTATCCCCCTAAACATTTCCACCAAATTTAATAAAGATTTTAAAAAAATCAAGGATGCTAGAGGGGCCACAATATTTCCACAAGTTGACCCATATATTACGTTAAACTGTAGCTTGTGCCACCAATTTGGAACATGCCTAGATTTTCATACACCCGATAAGACTTGAAAGTTAGTTGGGGCTAGCTTAGAAATGCGGACGGTTTTCCACTATTGCACTAAGGAGCAAAAGTTCACGGACCGATGGACGGGCATGAGTGGTAACATAACATACGCTCTGCCATCTTAGGTCAGCGTACCTAAAAAAAAAGCATAATACCCAATTATTCAAATCCAAAATATTACAACGTCGTTTATTTCTTTATCTGCGTTTTTCAATTTAGTTATATGACCTGTGACATTTATTGTTTAGGCATGAAATAGTAAATTTAATATGTTTCATCTCTCTCTGATGTATTGTCTGAAGAATGCCGTTTTTACACGTTTTTGCGATCGCAGAAGTCTAAACGGAAAAATGATTAAGAAAATCGCTACCTTCTTTAGCTTTTTTCGCTCCAAAACTCTTCATCTTCAGCGAACCAACCTTAAAAAAAGCATCGCAGATCGTTTCTGCAATGTCCACAGCAAGAGCCTTTGTGACTAGTGAAATGCAGGCAACTACAGCAGCCCTGTATACACACCAATCCACCGGTATGTGCATGAGGGCGCCAATAGGTGATGATGATTTCCAAGGAAACATTCCAGGTTTACACTAGACAAACCTGTAACGTAAGCATTGATTTAAGGGTCTGCCATTCGCTCAAATTAGGCCATGGTGAAACCAAAATCTAATTAGTTCATCTTGGCATGCAAGATAATCATGCTGCCAGATTTGAACAAATTACATTGAGGCATTCTGGAGATATTGCAGTAACCAGCCCTAGCAAGCATGTTATTGGGCTGCCATTTGCTTGAATTACATCGTGGTGACAGCAAAATCTAATGAGCAAATTAGGTCATGTTGTCAACAAAAGCTAATCAATTTATCTCGGTACGCTAGATAAGCATGCTGCCAAATTTAAGCAAGACATATTTGAGCATTCCGAGGATATTGTGGTAACGAGCCCTTACAAGCATGTAATTAGGCTGCCTTTTGCTTAAATTAGATCATGGTGACACTGATATTTAATCAGTTTATCTCGGCATGCTAGATAAGCATGCTGCCAAATTTGAGCAAAAAACGTTGGAACATTCTGGATATATTGCAGCAACGACCTCTTACAAGCATGTTATTAGGCTTATATTTGTCCACATTAGATTATGGTGACACCAAAATTATTCAGTCCATCTTGGCATGCTACATAAACGTGCTGCCAATTTTGAGGAAAATATTGTAGATATTGCGGTATTGATAATGCGCCCATCCGAAGGGACAGCCGGACGGACCCTAAAAAACAGTTTTGTATTGCTGTTTTATTTGCTGAAATCATCATGAGTACATAGTATAAAAATAACAAGGAAAATATACATCAAACAAGACAATTTGTAAGTATGAAATAACTTTACACATTAATAATTGTATTAACACCAGATTTCAGCTGGGAGAAGGAAACCCCATGGGCCTTATATTTGCCCCGACAGATGAGAAGACATTAGTAAGTAACGTCACATTAATGAACATACAATATACACAATGCAGCGTAAAGTTGTAAGCCCAATAAGATAAAGATTTCCCATGATTTAACAAAAGGTGTTATTGCATATCATCATAGAGGTATTTTTTCACATATTTTTTAAACGTAAATATCTAGGATGCTTTCTGAATATAATTTGGTATGGCATTCCAAGTCAGAGTTTTGTGATACGTTATCAAAACTTTGCCAAGATTGGTGCAGAATTCATGAGTATAGAAATTATGACGTTGTCTGGTATTATAGCTATGAACATTGATGATGTCTGTAAAAAGAGTTCTGATCACATTTGGAACCAAAAATTGCTTAACTTTGTACATAAGTAACCCAGTGAGATAAAAATCTAAACTCTGAAAGGAGACAATTTTGAATTTAGTGAATAGAACGTTTGTGTGGTTCAGAAAAACATGATCCCAATTCATAAATTCAAAACCCAACAATGACAGCAGAGATGTGCGTTAAAACCAGAAAAAGTTATTATTCTTATGATTTTTTTTCTGTAGCTTAATTATTACGTCTAAAGGATTTTTATATGCTATTACCCATGTGGTTTAACAATTAGTAAATATGGATACACCAAAGCGTAATTAAACCGAATAAGGATATTTGTGCCAAAGCTAGATCTGACCCTTTTTAATATTCCCACTATTTTACTTAATTTCTTGGAAGTTTATAAAATGTGTTGGTTCCAACTCAAATATTGGTCAAACCAAATGCCCAGGAATTTAACTGTATCCACTCTTTGTAATTCATTGCCGTTAATTTCCAAAGAAAAGTTATCCATATTAGTCTTCCAATTTCGAGAATGGTACATCATATAGTTAGTCTTTTTCTATGTTTATTGGTAATTTATTGCTTTGAAACCATTTCATGAGTATGTTTAGCACATTTGTTGTTGTTTTGCTTAAGTATATTCATGTCTTTCTCGGATAAAAGAATACTTGTTTCATCTGCAAATAACATACAGAACATTTCATTTGATGAATAACCTAAATCATTAATATAAAGTGGAAATCACAATGGACCCCGAATAGACCCTTGCGGCACGCCACATGTAATAATTAAAATATCAGAATTTGTCTTTAGATTATTGACAAATTGCGTTCTGTCAGTCAAGGAACTTCGAGACCATTGCAGTCGAATTCCTCAAATTCTATAGAAATATAATTTAGCACACAGAATATCATGATTGACTGTGTCGAATGCTTTGGAGAGATCAAAGAACACACTAAGAATGTGTGCCCTTTTGTCTAGAGCCTCCGATACTTTACATGCTAAATAACTCACAGCATATTCGGTGCTAAAATTTGTCCGAAAACCAAATTGATAATCACAAAGGATATTCAGTCTCTCCAAGTAATTAACAAGTTGTTTATAAATAACTCATTCTAATATTTTCGACAGGGCACTGAGAAAAGATATCGGCCTATAATTACTGAAAAGCTCTGCATTACCTTTTTTGTATATTGGTGTTACTCTCTCAATTTTAAAAAATTGCGAAATATTACCTTTTGCAAGAAACATGTTTATTATATATATAAGTGGGAAAATGATCAGGTCTGAGACACATTTAAGCACTTTAGGGTGGATTTCATCAGATCCAGGACTAGAAACTTTTACAGACCTAATCGTAAGAGCAACATCTTGTTTGACTACTGGTGTAAAATAGAAAGAATTTGGGTAATTACCGTGCAAGTAAGATAGCGGATTCACATCAGTAGTGGGAATGTTGTGAGCTAGTAAAGATCCAACATTAACAAAATATGAATTAAAGTTATCGGCAATGCCTTTTGGACGCGTCAGATAATCATTTCCACGTTTAAATCTATTAACCATCGTTCTTCTTTTTTGCTCACGTATTACATTTTTAAGCAGATTCAACACTTTAGTAAGGTTTGATTTATTTTGTTCAATAATGCGGCTTTACTCTTTTTTTTTTTGTTTTTCGTTACACCCATTACTTGATTTAGTTTATTTCTATAACTGTTATATTGATGCGTATTATTTGCTGTCGGGGTTTGGCACTTTTTCCAATACAATGTATTTTTCTATCAATTGATTTTGAGATCGGGATGGGAGAGCCAGGGTTTATTTGGTTTGGATTTGGATGTTATAGCACATAATGGGATGTTGGCTTTGTATACTTGTTTAAAGTCGTGTTCAAGAGTATATATAGCAGCATCAATATCAGTCATTTCATATATTTTACTGAAGTCAAAGTAACTGATACAGGATTTGAAGTTCTCCAAAGTTTCGGAATTAATTTGTTGTTTGGATTTCCGCCCAACAGGAACATGTATATCTTGAGAGGTAGAAATATGGAAAACGGGACAATGATCGGATATATCATTATAAATGAGTCCATTAATAACTGACAAATCTACATCGTTAGTAAAGATGTTATGAATGAGACTCGCGGATCTCTCGGTTATCGTGGTTGGGGTATTGATACAAGGGAGAAACAGAAAACTGTAAATACAGTCAATAAATTCCGAAGACGATGTGTGCTTATCATAATGAGGCAGATTTATGTTGAAATCACCAAGTATATAACATGGTTTCCTCTCGTCTTTTATCTTTTCTTAGATGGACTCAAGTTGTTCATTGAATAATTAGTTCCCGGTGGTCTATAAATAACACCAAAAGCTATGTTCGGCCTGTTCGAAACCTTAACTTTAACAAAAATAGATTCAAATATGGCATTAAAAATAGACAATTCCTTGCGATTCCTTTATGAAATATTATTGTCCAGGAACGATACCCCGCCGCCGTCTCTATTGGACCTGTACTTTTTCTCATGATTATAGTTTTCAAGCTTGTAAATTTCCTCGTTTGAATCCTTTAACCAAGTTTTGGTCAGGGAATTGAAACTAAATCTGTAGTTTAACGTATGAAGAAATATATTGAGGTCTCTCATATGACTAGGCAAACTTCTAATATCAAAATGTAGGAAAGAAGGACGACGGGTGGTTCAGTTTTTCCTTCAAACTGTTGAAGGAATCGCTTACAAAATATTCACTGTTACATCGAGAATTTATTAAAGATGTATCAGTAAAGAAATTGAATTCTGGATCTGTGTCTTAAATAAGGATCGTATTTCTACAGTCATTAATTTCGAAGGTAATCAGCTATTCTTAAGTCGATTTAAGTGAATATCTGGTATGAAAAACCACATCTCAGGAAGTGTGTTTAAAATATCATCACCATTCTCCGTATGATTAAAAGGAGGTTCAAATTATAAGCACTAGGGGCAGATCCATGCTTCAGATACATTTAGATTACTATCTATACATTGTTATGGTAGCGCTGTTTACAGGCAGCATATTTAAACTGCTGTAAACCCCTGGAGCTTACAGTCTTTTCACATATTTGAAAAAGAACCATTTATGTTAGTAGGTAAGCTGGAGCACATACGTATATAAATAACCGCTAAAAGATGGACATTTACCATGAAAAAAAAGTCAGAGATAAATGACACGCAATTAAGACACTGAAGTGCAAAGGTGATTTGTTTGATGATACAGACAACATTTTCGATGCAATACATCCACAATGAAACCAACTGAGCAATACAAATTGACTATATGATAAAGTGAGTAAAACCCTCAATAATGATAGTTTAAAAATGAACAGTTTTTATTTGGTAGCGTAAATGGGGCTGCACTTATATGGTCAAGAAGATACTTTGTAATTACTACCGAGGGAAAATTAGAACCAATTTGTGATGGTTTGTTGTTGTATAGTACTTTCCGACTGCATATTCTGGTTGAAAAATAATCAGTACGCGAAAATCCAAAAAAGAGTGTCTCCAATCCATAGCGTCTATTGTGGCCCTGGTGTATCCATAATGAGACTTTATACCTGTAATATTTTATTGCGTTATGCATGCATATCTTACCAATCAAGTGAATAATGTTATAATATGATATACCTATGAGATCAGGCAAGTTATACAACATATGCAAGCCATGTAATCTGAATAATGGCCACAAAAGTACAAAAGAAACAGACTGGTATTGACTGGATACATATGTAAACGTGAAAAAAAGAAGAGGATAACAATGTAAATAAGAGTGAAGTTAAAGTATGACATTGTATACCTGGCATATATGATATGACGAAGTCTTTATTCAAACTAAAGCAGCAAGGGTCCCCGTATGGAGCGGAAGTTAACAATTACTTGACCAGCACTCGTATTCAAAGAAACTTGACTACCTACTTGATTTCTGTCAAAACAAGCAGGTATTTTCACTGTCGCGTACATGCGATTACGAGATCAAAGGTACTGGCATTGGCTAATGCCTGTTATTGCAACGGGGTCACAGCAACTCATCGTAGGCCTGGTCTGCCCCAACGATGACAAAGCAGCGTAAAATAATATTAAAACTTGCATTGTGAATTCCTTTGCAAATTGCCATCATATTATGGTATTTACCCGTGGTTTCTAACAGTGTTGGAAAGATCATATAAAGCTATAGACGCCGTTAGTAGAGTTGCCAGGCAAATCGCACAACTGCCAGCCATACGCAAGTGACAGCATCGAGTAATGTTATCCATGGTAAACCAGAGACGTGCTATAGATAGCACGTCCCTGGGTGAACAGAGCATCATCGTGGGTCTTACTCTCACGGACTGATTTGTGACACATTCCGCAATTCCCTCTATCCCCTGCCTTTGCGTATAAGTTTGCATTTGATTCGAAATAATTGTCGCTATAAACACTTGAATCTTCTTTTTCGCATGTTGCGATGAAAACAAAGCTTCCAATTTGTGTCTTCTCTCCGTGAATTACGGATGATTCACTAATGCTCACAGGGCAAAATCCATGATAAACACACTCTTACACGAGCCGTGATCGGTTAATTTTTGCATGGGACTCAATTCACAAATAGCATGTGTTCTCCATCAGACAATATGGCCCAGCAACTGTTCTTTACAGTAGCAGGAAAGATGTTGACGGTCCGCATGCTCGATGTGCATTACAAGGAAATCAATTATAATTTGAATTTTTTTTTTCATCTGAATTTGCAAGAATGCCGTTTTTTGTGATGCCTCCACAGCAGCTGTGACTGGGCGTTGATATTCTGACAATACTGTACGTACGTGAATTGACTGCAATGTACCGATAGCATCCATAGTAGTACGCAAACGACGACGTCAATGTGCATTGCATCAGCGACAATTCGGCCAAGTATGAAAGAGGAAATACCTATCTAATTATAACACAAAAACGCATTGTGAACGCAACCTTCGGAAACCCGGCTTCGACGCAACTCAGGTATGTGCACTTTGCTCACCGCACAGATGGTGGAAGCGTGGTTTCCCATAGTGTCTCACCGCGTCCCTGCCCTCGCAATCCCACTGGATCGAGCATAACAACAGATGTACGTTCATCATGTTTACTTCTTCAAACAGCCTTTCATAAGCGGCCATAACCTATTTAGGTACTGAGAATTACAATAAAAAGAACCCAAAAAGCTAGTGACGAATATTAAAAAATCACTAAGCCTGTCCGGTCATAGCGTGTCATGTGATGAAAAAAAAACGTCGTACCGTTGTAGTCGAGTATTCTGCCAATTTGTAACATTTGTACACTAATTCAGCTTTTATTAAACAAAATTACTGCCCGATACTTTGTTTGACAACCTGGTATTTAAAATCCACTTATTGTTGTCTCCATTTCAATATTTTCCTTTGGTGTCCAGTGCTGCATCTAACGTCAATACTGGTCAACACTTAGTAGTCCAGCTTATCCTTTCTTCAATGATTAACCTTGACCACGTTGACATGTGATAGCCTCATGGCAATTGCTGTCAGAGGAATACAGCATCATTTCTTATATAATGGCTCCTCATGATGCACCTAAAACTTTATAAATGTTTACAGTACCTTGAGTATGTACTCCCGTTTTTTTATTAGGGATAGTTATATGGCGCTGTGCAGAGTTGAGGGGTGTGCAAGTTTGGATCCCTAAGTTTCTACTAATTTTCCTTGGGTTGGTCAATCTTGTAATGTCAGTTTCCACTGCACCATCATTCTTATTTGTCAAGGACAACGTAGGATCTAAAATGCCTCCAAACACCGATCCCAAGAAGGATAAACCAAGAACCATGCCCACTAGGGGTTCATTCAGCACTGAGGACCAGGTGGCAGCCATTCATGGAGGCCCAGGTGACACAGGTGATTGAGCCCTTGACGGTCAAGTGACAAAAGAAAAAAAAACCTGGTTAACTTCAAACTTGATCTTACAGCCTCAATAAGTCTCAAATTGGACGAATTAAAAAGTGATTTCACCCAATTGTTTGACGATTTATTTGGTTCCTTGGGGACACGGGTAGATATCTTTGAGAGTAGATATGAGGTACTGGAAAAAAACGTACTGACCTGCAGTCTGAACACAGGGCACTTTTACGCAGGGTTGAATCTGTTGAGAGTACAAACCAGCTACTTTGAAAAAAAAAACTGAATACGGGGCTAACTATGGGTAATTTTAATGAGCAGTACAGAAGGAAAAACTCTACCCGTTTGCTGGGATGTCCTTTCGTTGAAAACGAGGACTGTGCTGGTCTTTTTTTTAATGTGGCATAGGATTGATTGCATGGAACTGAATCTTGACTGTAGTTGTATCTAAGAAGCTCATCGTACGGGGGCAGTGAAGCAAGGGAAGCAAGCCATTCTCGTGAAATTCAAATTTCGGGAGAACAGAAACCTGGTCATCAATAATAAATCAAGGCTAAATGGCACTGAATGGGTAATTCATGAAGATCTCACGGGGAGGAACAGAAAACTTTTGCCCTCTTAAAAAGCTATTCCCAGGGCCCATAGGCATAAAGGGGGTTTAGCTGTGGTTTAGCTTATTCCAAGGAACAACCATGGCGTGAGATCTAATACGTATGCAAAAACGCGTTGCAAAGTTACCCCTGGTGTAAAGTTACACCTGGGTTAAGAATCTGTATGCAAAAAGGAAGCATAGCTTAATCCATGATGTAAATGAGCTTAAACTGCCCCAGATTTCTAAACCTGCCAGGGGATAGTTTAACGGACGTGAAAGTCCCAGTGGAAGTCAATTTCCTTCTATACGAGGGACCTGTTAGGATATGTAAAGTAAATAATCATAAAGTAAATAATCATACCACTGTACATTTGGTGAGAGTTCAGATATGGTAAAATGCCAAATAGTGATACCACCAGTACAATAGATCAGCTCCATGTCGCATACCTTCTGCTGTTACCATTCATTAACAAAATTGTACTGTGTGTACATTAGTCAAACATGCCAAATGGACGCACTATCTAAACATTAAATGTGTTTGCCCTACTACAAACCTACACACGAAAATACGGTAATCACAGAAATCCACACTGTATCCATTACAAGTATGAAAAGCAATGACCGTTTCCTTGAAACTAAATATTTTATTGCAAAACTGTTCTTGCGCTCAAAAAGGCATACATGAAAGCACTATTCTTTTACTTTCATTGAAAATATTGATTTGAATGGAAACAAAACCAAACCAAGATTTTACCTTAGCCTGGTTTAACAAATGAATGTCATTTTAAATATCATCTTACTGTAAATTGCCTGACTAGTCACCTGTTTTACCTACAGTTCAATTCACTGCAAAACACAAAATTGATCTTTTCAATTTTTCAGCACCCTGTTTTGCTTAAAAAATATAACAAATTCAACTAAAATATGAATATTTATATAATATGCAATATACTGTGAAACAATATTCGTTAAATAATGTCACAAGTTACCGAATAATGTCGCAGTAAAGGTCACTTTAAAGAAGATCAAGTTTTACATGGCAATATATAATCCCCCACTGGAGAATAAGCAATACAGTTGACCCAATTTTGGTGTGCAACACACCCGTTACCTATAATGTGTCAACATACCATGGTAGGTGTAGATGTTACCGTATATGAAGTATGGCCTGGACAAACTTAAACAGTACAAGAGATCAAAGATCAAGGTTACACTGACCCAATTCAGCGTGCGACCCACCTGCATGCCATAAAGTGTCCAGCCACCAACTGTAGTAGAATCAATTCTTATGAAAAAGGCAGCATGACCAGCAGAGGACAAGGTGAAACGTTATATGGGGCCAAGGCAAGAAATAAGTCACAGTGACCCAACTTTGGCGCATGACTCTCAGCTATTCTATGAATTGTTTACAAACAAAATTTGGTTGGTGTGGGCTAACGCATAGGATATTAGGATTGGTCAAGGTAAAATCATATGAGGGGTCAAAGGTACAGGTCGAAGTGACCCAATTTCTAGTGCATGACACACGCATATCCCGTGAAATGTACAGCAGCGAAATATCCTTGAATTAGGTCCAATGGAATTTATTAACGATTTCCATTTTAAAAGAAGTTTCTGTAACGAGTTTTATTTATTTTTTTTTTATCCACTTATTTTTAAATGAGGAGGCGTTCAGCATCTTATTCCTGAGGTTAATTTCCCATGCGCCGGACATAGGTTTACAGGGTTTTTAGGCCAAGATTTGTGATTCTAAAGAGGTTTTATATCTGATTTTCCTGGGCGGCTACATTGACCAATGAAGGGTAACATTTATTGACGTTTGCTTTTCCCTGCATTTTAATAAGACATACATGGTTTCAAACACACATACACACACACACACACACACACACACACACACACACACATATATATATATGGTAACAAAAAACATTTACTCGAATATTCAATCATTTTTATTAAAATTTGCCATCAACTTAGTCACTCTGTCCGGCTAAATGAATTTGCTTGTTAAGTTGTGTGTTAGATATCTAGTAAGTATAGTTAAGAACTAGGAATGATGATTTGCTGTGTAGCAAATCAGTTTTTGTGTGTCGTCAAAGCATATTGGAATGGCAGTGTACAACTATTCCATAACACAGGAGTAGAAGTTGGAGTGGCATCTCTATCTATTATAACTTCGAAGTCATTCAAGATTTAAATTTATAATGGTATCATTTAGCATAATTTGAATTGCTTCAACTTTTATTTTTAATTCATTAAGCGTGCAATGGTCAACAACCCCATAGTAGACGTTGGAATGACATCTTTGTCTATTATAGTGTTAAAAATATTCAAGATTTAAAATTTCAAATGCTGCTAATGAACATAATTTAAATAACCACAACTTTTGCTTTAGATTCATTATATGCGCGATGGTCAATAACCTCCTAGTAGAGGTTAGAATGATATCTCTATTTATAATAATTTTGAAGATATTCAAGCTTTAAAATTTCAAATGTTGCTAATTAGCATAATTTAAATTGCTACAGCTTTTCTTGTAAATCTATTAGATGCGCAATGGTCAATACTTTTGATGATATTGAAGATTTAAAATTCCAAATGGCCCTAATTTGCATAATTGTGAACATCTTCATTCTTCTGCATAGAAAAGCCAAACTTCTTGTACGCAGCTACAATCATGTTAAGTTTTGAGTTTCTATGTATAATAGTGTCCGAGAAAAGTATCAGGCAAATTTCCTGGTACAGAAAGAAAAAGAAAAAAAAAGAATTTTAGAAAAAAAAAACAGAAGAGTGTGTGTCGACACACTTTAAATATGGCTTGCACAAGCCGAAACTTCTTGTGGGGTTAAAGGTCAAAAAGTAGGTCACAGTGACCCAATTTTGGAGCATGACACTCCGTGATTCAAGGAAACGTCTACAATCAAAATTAAGTTAGCATGGGCCCAAGGGTATAGGAAATATGGCATAGAATAATAGCCCTACGCATGGACGGACAGACGAGCAGACGAGGTCGCAAACTTAAGAGTCCCCTTTCAGTTGCTGGTGGGGGACTACTTATCGACTATCATAATGTAACATGGGGGTTCAAGCAGAACACCATTTAGCAATATTTATAAACATTAAATGCAAATTGAATTATCTTTCTTAACCCCTTGTTTTGAAGGAGATATATATCCACCGACCCTATATTCTGTGGCACAATACAAACTTAATAGTACCACTTGTGCCAATCATGTGTTTACCTAGCATACAATTCATGCGACATATATAACACAGCTTATGCTTTCACTCATATAAATGATTATAGTATACTGTTCAGGAAAATGAATTACAAATACATGAACCAACAAATAACCTTGCCTGCGTCGACATATTAAAAGTGTTAGCATACTTTTCCTTCTCTAACAGTGATTCTGATATTATTGCGAAATGTGTGACATTTCCTCGGATATTTTACAATAATATTAGAATCTTTGCTGTAGAATTAAAAACAGTTTTTAACATTAGAGTCTACAGTCAACCGAAAAGAACAAAATGGACATCCTCAATACGAAACATTGACTGAAAGGTCTGCATTAATAAGGCTGCCATTCGCTTCAAGTGGTTTAGTTATATCAAAGTATAATTAGTGCAATATCTCTTTCCCGGCTCAATAAAGTAAAAAGTGCGCATTCACAGAGATGTATTTTTCTGATCAAACAAACTGTTATTTATGTGACAATTCGTGTAAGGATCAAACTTTTTGCCTTTTCCACAATCTACTGACCATTACCTGTTTAAAAATGTATGCATTGCATGTGTCTATTTGAATACTTTTTACAATATGCAGTTAACAAAGGGATAGCGAATTTATAACACTGGGGCATAGCTGAAGAGCATTAAAATAAGTGTTATTTTTCTTCATGTTGCCAATTCCCCTCCTCTTTTTTGGCTTTGCTGTCCATGCCTTCCACAGCCATGGTTGTTGTGGTCGCTGGAATTGGAAAAAAGGGATAATTGTGGGGTGGACAGAAATTTCAATATTCTACTGAAATTCCAATGATCACTGTTATCCATAACACAGACACATTTTGAGGATTAAATACACACATATAAGTTCATTGTTTACCATGCACAGATATAAACCAGTAATTTTTCCCTTATTGACCACTGTGCATACACTCATTTTCATTTTGACAAACATAAATCTGAAGCCCCTTGCCCCCCCCCCCCCCGTAACGTAGTGCAGTCTGTCAATAATAGGGGACAGCAGTCACACGACTGTCCTCACTATGCTTCCCGTGGAAAGGTCAGCTGGCCAGTGTCAGGAAAGGGAGTTAAAACTTGTACCAATGTCTTCCGTTATACAATGATATAACTGCACCATGGATTAGTTGGCCCGGGTATAACTACACTAGCATTCATGCATACCAATTTTCCTATATCACGAACTGAGGGGTAACTAAAAATTTTCTAAGTTATACCATAGGTAAGTTACACGTCCTTTTTGCCTACAGGCCCAGGTGGACAGGGCGTGGTCCAGTAACGGTCGTTTGTACTTCAAGGCTCTGAATCGCAGCAAGACAAAGGCACGTCTCCATAGTGATTTTGACAAAGTTGTCGTAACTTGGCAGGCTAAAAATTTTAATGATGTGGTTACATTTGAGAGCCGCTAAACTGGACCTGTACCTATTTAGTTTTGTTGGTTAAGATGCTGGACTATCTCTTTCTGTCCTTGTACTTGTACTTATTAAAACATATGCATAAACCTTTTTTCTCTATACTTGTCACCAATCTGTTGACATTTTCCTGGGCAACTTGTTATATTGGCCTTCTACATTTTAGTTTGCCTGTGTGTACCGGATACATTACAACTACAGTAAACATATCGCAAGTGTGAACTTTCGCAATGGACCATACCACGGTCACAGTGATAATTACGACTGTGCGGCTGTGGCCCTAGCTTGTGCCACTCCTCACGCTAATTAATATCTTCTCCGTTGCTTGTAATATACACTTTATTTCAGTGCTGTATGTATTGTACTCTGTGTTATCTTCACGTGTAGGGTCCTTGTTAGGTTTTTGCTTATTACGCTATGTTACTATTGCAGTTATCAGTATTGAACGTTTGTACTCTCTTAAACTCTGTTTTAGGAGCGTTCGATTTAGATATCTTTATTATTGTCTTTGCAGGATATTGTACTTAAGTACTTTTTTGCGATACATATGAATTTTATTCAAGTTTAAGTATCCTCTTCGTGTTCTTCAAAACATTAAGAATCTCCATAGCATTTCTTTACATCCATTACTTATATCGACTGTTTTTACTGGGGAAAGCAGCTTAGCTTTGCTGACACAGCTTTTGCGTTGTTTCCGCTTGTTATATATGACAGGCTCAAAGTTGTAATGTCCATGCTTCTGCTCACTGAGTTGTGGTCTTGTCGCCACTTGTTTTTTTTTTGACATACTTCTGTGTCAACATACTGGGACTTTTATCTATCACAGAGGCTTTACCGTTGCTAAGTATATTGTTAACATGTATTACCACTGTTTGTGTGCAGTCATCCAGGATTCCAGATTTTCCCACTACAAATTAATAGACTATTTCTATTTCTTTGGATATTTATTTACTTACTTGTCATGTATGCACAGTCTTATAGTTGTTACATACCTGTGTAAACAATTGTTTATTTTAAAGTTTTGTTTCCTCTTATGTCACAATGACTTCATTCGTTCCAGCGTCTGCTGTCCTTACTGTTACTCTTAGCTGGGGATATTCCTGTTAATCCTGGGCCGGCTGGTGATCTTTGTGATATTATCCTCTGTCACATAAATCTTCGTAGTTTAAGTTTAGATACATTAAAACCGATATTGTTCCAGACTTTGATATTATTACACTGTCTAAGGCATTCTTTTTAACAATACATCTGATGATGACTTTAACTTACCTGGCTATCATAATGTTATACATAAGGATCACCCTAATATTGTAAGGGGTGGCGTGGCTGTGCTTGTTTCTCAGGATATTGCCATTTCTCGTTGCATTGACCTAGAGCGTCCTGACATCGAACTTTTATGGACTGAGATTAGAGTTCACAATAATAAATTTTTACTTAGAGTAGTCTATAGACCCCCTAACTCACTTGTTTCTTTTTGGGACAAACTACAAGAGAGTTTCGATCGAGCCACTTGTAATATTCAAAATATTATTCTAACTGGCGATTTAAATTCTGACTCCAACACCAGGTCGGACGGAAAGTTGCAGTAGTTTTGCGACTCTAATGTAATTTTCTTAATTTGGACACTCATGAGCCAACTCGAATAAAACCAACAACCTCCACCTGTTTAAATCAAATAATTTTCATATATACCAAATTTTATTTAAGAACCACGTGTCTAAATGCAAATCTCGAATTGTGATAATTCAGTTGTTGCTACCAGTATACTTTGTCGGTGCAAAAAGGAACAAAGCTTGGTGGCTCACCATCAAACACTTTATGAATAGAAATCAATCTTGGTCTGTTCCTTCTCTAATACATGAAAATCGCATGGATACTTCAAGGGCCCCAATTATTCCAAGTGCGGACACCCCCGCTGTCATGTTTGACTCTATTCAAATTGATCAAAGCGAAGTCTTTGACATTCTTAAGGGCTTAGATTTCACTTAGGCCACTGGCCCAGATGGAATCAGCGCTAAACTCCGAAGGAAGGAGCGCCATCAATTTACGTATCATTAACCAAACTCTTTAACCTTTCTCTTATTTGAAAACTTTTCCTAGTTTATGGAAGCAAGCCAATGTCACCCCATTATATAAAAGGGCCACTCATATTTATGTAACAGCTATTGCCCTATTTCCCTATTAAGCTGTGTTGGGAAAATTATGGAGCAAGCTACTTTTAAACACGTTTTTAACTTTTTTAGGGTAAACATACTTCTATTGGCAAATCGGTCGGGATTTATACCCGGCGATTCCACTGTTAATCAACTGTTATGTTTCCATCACGAATTGTGCCTTGCCATTGATCCTCAGAACGAAGTGCGAATCGTCTTTCTCAACATAAGCACGGCATTCGATCGTGTTTGGCATGCCGGGTTTCTTTACAGATTGAAACATAATGGGATATCTGAATCACTTTTAAACTGGATATAGAAATTATTTGTCTAACCGACAACAATGGGTAGTTATCAATGGTCAATCATCTGAATGGGGTACCATAAATGCTGATGTTCCCCAGGGCACTGTTCTGGGGACTGATAATCCGAACTTAACTGCAAATATGATTAAAAGTGATCTCTTATCTATTAATTCATGGCCTGACGACTAGATGGTGACCTTTAATGTCAAGAAAACCGATGCTATGTTAATTTCTCGGAAAAGAGACCCAGTACATCACCCTCCGTTAGTATTTGAAGATTTCCAGCTGGAACATGTGGATCAAAATAAGCACTTAGGGCTTATATTTCGGACTGACTTAAGATGGAATTATCATATTAATACCATTGTGGCTAAAGATATTAAACAACTAAATATTTTGAAAACGCTCCAATTTTGTCGTGACAGAAAAACGTTATAAATAATCTATACCTACTTTATTCGACTTCTCATGGAATATGGTAATACTGTCTGGGATGGCGACACTCAATCCGATGCATTGAAATTGGAAAGTATTCAAGAGGTTGCTGCACATGTTAATTTTGGTGTTATACACTCCCCATCTAATGCTTAACTATATGAGGAAACTGGTTTTTCTGCCGTTGCAAAACGTAGAAAAGTAAGTAAACTGATCTAAATGTACAAAATCACTAATAATCTGTTTCCTGAATATCGTAGCAGTATATTTTCTAATGAACAAAGTTTAACCAGAAGGTATATAACAAGACAGGCCCCTGACTTGCCTCAATCTAGAAACAGAACTGAATTATTTGAGAATTCTTTCTTTCCTTCTGCGATAAAACTTTGTAACCAACTGCTTCTTGATGTGAAAAACTTTACCACTTTACTTAAATTTAAAAAACAAAGTTTCCTCAAATGTGACTCGATCACTCAAGCTTACAGAATTGTACCAAGTTGGTAACAGAATTGCCGCTGTTCTGCATACAAGACTACGTTAAGCCTCAGCTAATTGAAGGCCCATCTATTTGATACTGGTGTTACTCAATCACCAAATTGTTGTTGCGATCAAGGGATTGAAGACGTCTGGCATTTTTTGTTTGTTTCTCTTTATTATGCTGTTGCTCGTGTTCGCCTTCATAAAATTGTACCAAATTATGCCCATTTCAGCCTGGAGACCGTTTTATAAGGTGTTTCTGGAAATACTCTTGAAATAAATGAGAAAATATTCCTGGCAGTCCAAGATTAGATTCTAAAAGACAAAGGTTTTCAAACCGGTATTGTCACATGATGAATTGACTTATAATGAATCCTGCATTTATATTTTAACTACACTCCATAATTATGAATCTTCAATGGGATGGATATCAAATAGCAATTTTATTGCTTCTCCACAATCGCCCTACTATCTGTCTTGTGATTTATGGTGTCTTTCTTTACTTCGTTTATCCGAAGCGGTGCTCTTCCTCCTGGCAGTGTCTTTTTAGCTGCTAGCAGTTTAGAGCTTCGCCCTGGACCCTTGACATCTCGTTTGTCCTGGCAGCTTGTCTATTTCTGACAAGAGTAGTTAATATAGAGCCTTGCTCTTCTCCCTAATTGTTTTCTTTTTTGAATAAAATATGTTTAAACCAGGGAAAGTTCTGAAGAACATTGATAATAAATTTTATCTCTGTCTGATTGACAATAAATCTCCCCACATGGCACAAAATTCATTAAAACCATCAACACAAACAAGGGCAGCTATGCGACTTTTGTAGCAGTCCTTTACAACACTCTTTTGACTCTTGATCCGACCCCTCAACAGTTAAATAACGGTTTAAAAAACATGACACAAAGGGCCAATAAAACGTGCCGAATGAACATTTTATAGGCCCGTCTCACATCATGCAGACTTAAAATGGTACCATTTCACACACAATCTAACGGGTTGTGGTGTATAGGTTATGTAACATGTTTACAAATCGGCTGGATTTTTTGCTATATAAATAAGCATGAGAGCCCCTGTACGACAAAAAACAGCAGTGTCCACGTAGGAATAAAAATGCAAAGAAACAACACATGCAATATATGAACAAAGTGATAATAATGAAAATAAGAGAGCTAAAGTATACTCAGAAGAAAAACTAGAGATGTGGCAGAAAGCTGTGGCATAGAATATGGTATACTTAGTTTGTTGGGACAAAGGAAGGGAGGGGGCGGGTGAATACTTCTGTATAAATACTGCCGGATTAACTGTCCATTTAATCACTAACAGTTTTTTTTTTCTTTCGCTGATTACACATACTGTGCATAGCCCAGCGCGCTGCAACAGATCGGAGTATGAAGCCCGTTCCCTCTGGAAGATACATCACTGGATGAATCTATGATTTAAGATAACAGGAAAATATGAGAAAATGTGTTAATCGATCTCAGTTTGCAACACATATTCACCCATTTTTAAAGCACGGTCCTGAACCCCAGTTTAGGTTCTTTGTAACCTTCTCATTGCCAACTGCGACTGAAATTGAAGCGACTAAAGATAACGTTATTTGAATTATAAAATGGATCGTATGTCACTATCATATACAAAAGGACCTTTTTAAGTAACATCATTCCTATAGCCCATCGAATATGATGGCCCAGGTCAACAGCTTTCCTTGGTGCTCTTTTGGCACATTGTGCCCAAAGGGAGCCAAGGAAAACTGTTGACTCAGTCCATAACTTGGCACTGAAAGAGTGAAACATGATATAAATGATAGTTAGCTTGATGTGGTTTTTATCAAAGTTTTTAACCAAGTTTGTAATTTGCTGAATATCAACCAATTTTATGAAAGTGGCATTAGTATGGATTTTTGCTTTTTAAAGAAATTTTCATTTTGGGTACTTATTTACTAATCCCTAAATTCCTTTTGATTACCATGTAAATCAGTGGGGATTCCAATGGTAATACACATTTTTGACTTTTTCAAAACCATGTCCGAGACTCAAACTTCTATTTGTAGTGATGTACCATTGGTCGGACTCTTCAAGACTTGTTTTAATTGTCCTGCCCCAATGATTCTTCTTCTTCTTCTTCTTCTTCTTCTTCTTCTTCTTCTTCTTCTTCTTCTTCTTCTTCTTCTTCTTCTTCTTCTTCTTCTTCTTCTTCTTCTTCTTCTTCTTCTCCTCTACCTCCTCCTCCTCCTTCTCCTCCTCCTCCTCCTCCTCCTCCTCCTCCTCCTCATTATTATTATTAATATTTATATTATTATTTTGTTCATTTTGTCATCAACTTTAGAAAATTGTCCCAAAAATCTCCAAAACCATTTAGCCACGTCCTTCGAAACTGCATTGCATCATTAGTGGAACCTGCATATCTTAATTGCTTCAACAGGTGGGACTGCAATTTGATGTTTTTTATTAAAACTATTTTTGGCTTATACTAAACTGGCATGCTAACGCTTAGTGAAACTGTGGAATGGTCAGATAAATTGTTTGCTATTGTCCACTTATACATATTTTCCTATTTATTACTATACGCATTGAAGGAGGTGGCAATGGTCATCTTCAATTTTGACTTCTCTAAAACAGTCTGCCAAACCACTGCCAACCTAGTAGAGCTGAACCTTGCATGAATCTCTTACATTCTCTTTCAAATAGTGATGTTTCGGTGATTTGGGGGGATTTGTCATGATTTGTGTGGTTTATACAGTTTGGTAAATACTGAAAGAAATTATTCAAAGGTGCTTGGCCAATTGCTTTAAAGTTCCACATGAACACTTCTGTAGATCTCGAGACTAATTTGTTTAACAGGTAGTGCTGTAACATTTTTATTTTACAATTATGTTTTATTCTGTAAAAGTTATTTTCGATTTCTAATTAACCGTCATCCTAAAGATTGGTGGAAATTTGGAATGGTAAAAAAATATTGTTGACTAATGTTTGTCAATTTGCATACCTGGGAAGGATATCTTCTTTCATCTTTTCAAGCTCCAGTGACTTTTTTTTTTAATTTAACTTCAAATCACACGGGTTTTAATTAGGAATTAAGCCTATAATCAAAAGGAAGCTCACTTCTCTACTTTATCATGCAGGATTACCCCAGGTTGCACAATAAGTGCAAAAGGCGTCATTCAGCATAATATTTTGGGGGCCTTTCAGATACTCCTTTCTGTGCTGGATGTTTGTGTACCCTGAATTGATGGCGAGAACACTCTTTCTGCAGGGTAGAGATATAAAAAAGCGTATGCCAGGCAGAGACAGCCGGCACATCTTCCAGTGGGAATTTGCAAAAATTAGTGTATGTCACGTATGTCCACTCATTTTAATAGGGGTTATCTGGGTTGGATTAATTTCTTGACAAACAGCCTTTTGTACCCATGATGCATGTTTGTGACACCCGCAACCCATGCCATTTGAGTTCATGTGAGTCAGCAAAGCCCATTACATTACAGTTAACCTAAAAAATTTACCCCGCACATGAGGAAGATTTTTGGAATTATCATGTTCTAATCTACCTAAGGTACACATTATTATCCTTCAAATACACCCAGGTGTGATAAAATGAAAGTATATCGCTTTTTAATGGATGATAACTGAAGATGCAGAACCATTTCAGCTTGGTGTCTGGAGGTGCATATTACCATGCTCCATTATATAGACTAGTTTCGTATTAGATATAGATGACTTGAATCTTTTTCCTTGTACTCACACGCCCAATTATAAAATGAAAAATATTGGACTATTCACCCGGAGACAATACTCTACATCAGCTCATCTTTTCGACACTCTTGCATGTTGTAAGCATTATATACCTTATATTCCCTAGTATTGTAATCAATACCATGAGGAGTCTTAGACCCCCTGCACAATTTTCCCAGTTGAATCCATTCGAATCAATGGTCAGACGCTTGTACAATTAGAAATTACTCTGTACAAAATAAATGCTTTAAAATTGTTTCATGATGAAATTGTGCATCACGGAATATGTAAGTAATGCTGGAAACAATCGTTTTTACAAGAAGTAGTACTACTTAATTGCCAATTTTAAAGTATAGTACATGATTGTATAAACCTTGGCCACTCCTGTTAAAATACACCAAATACAAAATAACATTATGTGACTTTATGAGCTTACAGATTTACAGTACGCTTGTGTCAGGACAGGAAAAAAAACAAGAAAAGAAATGCAATCACCCTCAAACATACACAAACTCAAATTAGAACAAGACAAGGAAACGGAATCAGTTATTGTCTTTGCGCTATTCATCAATCAGATACGAATTATGTTTTTCTTGTTTTAAATACCCTTGAAAGAATTTAAAATACCATTCCATAAACCTGGCCCTTGATACCGGCAGAAGTTGAGACGGTGCTTTCGTGACATGGCTATTTGTATGAAATAGTTTCGCCTTGCTGAGTTTTGAATTACTTTAGAAAAAGTTAAAAAAAATGGCATTTATTTTTTTTTTTTCACATCCATATCTAAACATGAACTACACAAAGCTTTAACGCAAAGCGTTGATTGAAGGATCCGTGCTAACGAACATGTAATTAAGCTGCCACTTTCGCAAATAAGGTCATGATAACACCAAAACTAATCACTTCATTTTTACAGGTAAAATATGCATATTGCCAGATTTGAGCAAAATACATGAAGACATTCCGTAGGTATTGCAGTAACGAGAACGTGCAAAACCGGACGGAGAGTCAACCCAAAAACATAAAGGGTCCCCCTGATGGGGTGGACTCATAAAATAATGTTCAGTGTATATATATGTCGGCAAATGTAAGTATTTTTGAGTTTTTATAAAGGCCCAAAGTAGAGGCTGTAAAGCTTGGCCAATATATAATTTGTAGCATTTTCTATTAAACAATACACAACGCCTTGGTTATTGAATTTGTACAATAATAACAACCTGGGTCATTCTGATGCATCGGGTCTTTCTTAGCACAGTACCAATTGTTTGTACTAATGGAATCGTAATGAGCATAGTACAGAGTAGTACATTTTATCTGGTGACATGAGTTGCGAGCTAAACACGCCGGGGTACAAGAGTGACTCTGATTTTTTCTTACATATTGGACACCACGGAGGATTTATGATTTGTAGATAAACATACTGTATCCAGACAAAATATAAAAATAGAACTGAGGGAAAGACAATTTATTTAGATTGGTTTAGACTTTGCCTATTCAGGATGATAAAGGATGAACGAGATCTGAATTACCAGAAAAGCTACCAATAGGTTGAAAATTTGTATTGGCAGTTACGTCAATCATATTTCGAAAGTCACCAATGCAGACAATGGACAGTGTTATTTCTTTATTTCTTTATTTATCCATTCATTCATTCATTCATTCATTCATTCATTCATTCATACCACGAGAAGGTAAATGCTGTTTAAGATTCATGTCCAATTGACTTTCGTGAACAGTTATCTTATCTTTTTGAAATGATTAATCACAACATGTATATCGATGTTTCATTCACTCGCCCACTGCTTAAATTTATTGTAGTTCGCAGATACTTGTATTACGATGCAACATGCATTACAATGTCGATGATAAAAAAACTTGTCTGCGCAAAATTTTCTACTTTGGCATTTTATGGTGGGTGGTGTAGGGGGGAGGGGGGTAGCTAAGCATCATAATTTTCTCTCGACAGACCTTTTTCCACATGGATAAAGCTGCATTCTCATCATAACCACTGAACACTATTTTGGGCCAGACGCAATAATTTTATCGTGGTGTCCAAATTACCACGGTGATAACTAAATAAATGGCATCATGTTTGTCTCTTCCTGCTGCGATTGGAAATGTTTAAAAAATAAGATAATAGAAAGAACAAGTGGACTGTGTCAGTTTTGTGCTCAACAGACTTTGCATGCACACACATAAGCACTCTTGTGAGCAAAATTATACCAGTGTCCCCTTTGCTTAAGACCATCATCACTGTTGCAAACATGGACACATCCATTTATCGATTTTTCTGAATTTTGTGAATTTTGTTTTAGAAATCAGAAAATGCAGCCCACCATGTAGTGAACAAATTTGGTGGATGTTAGGTCCCCGTACATTCCCGAGAACTTTAAAGTAAATCCAACTTATGGAAACAAAAAGTCAAGACATTATACAAAAAAAATAAATAAAAAGGAAACATTATTGTTGCGCATCCTGCTCAACAAATGCCCTTTTGGAATGTCGAAGCAATTGACTTGGCAATCTTTTTAGATTTTTAAGCTTTGCCCTAAATTTCGGAAAAAAATCACTATAAACTTGGGAAATGACTGCAACAAGGTTATTTTTTTTTATTTGAAGCCTACCCAAAGGTACATCCTCACCACATTTGAAAAGAGCCTGGTTGACGATTTTTGCAAAGTAAAAAATGCAATGTTTTGACTTGCATGATAATACAGACGAATGAATGCATGAACCAACAAATACCCAAATTGAAAACTTCGTTCAAACTCGGGGATTCATAGTATCATCGCCTAGTGAGTATTTTAGCTTGTTCCTGCCACAAGTAACATTCAGTCAAGTTTCAGAATAACATAAGTGGTTTTGAAGAAGTACAAAATAGAAAAAAAAAACCCAGACAAATCTTGTTAAAAACAATTTACTAATTCAGATTCTCTTCACCATTTACACAGATAATTTTGAATGGACACAGTATAAAGCCAATCTAAATAAGTTGTGTTTTACCCGTTTGTTCATTTATATTGTTTCTTAAAATGATATGTTAAGCTATAAGTCAGCCACACTGTCCAATATGTAAGAAGAAATCTCGGAGTCACTCTTGTATTGTACCTTGGGACGTTTAGCTCGCAACTCAGGTTACGACATAAAATGTACTATTTTATACTATGCTCACTGCGATTATATATAGATGCACACGGTTGGTATGGTGCTAAGATTGATCTATTACACTAGAATGATCCAGCCCGTTATCGTTGTAAAAAATTGCAGAATCACGATGGATGGATGGATGGACGGACGGACAAAGAGACAAACAGACAGACAGACAGACAGACAGACAGACAGACAGACAGACAGACAGATAGATAGATAGATAGATAGATAGATAGATAGATAGATAGATAGGTTTGGGTAGCCTTAGCTAATCTCCCCTGAGGCCCTTTAATAAACGCATAAAATATATGAATATACACATAAAACATGACTGGGTTTAAAAAATATCTAGAGATTAAATGCCCGGATTAAAAGTCCATAAAAGCGATGTCTAAAAGTACTTGATACAAGATTATTAAAAAAAAAAAATCTGTTCTTGTTTCACGAAGGTGCCAAATATTCTAACTTAAGCAACATTGCTACATGTTTGATTGAAGATGAATGCCCCCATACATAATCACAATACTCCATGTGTGGCCGAATAAAAGCTTTGAACAGTTATGTGAGCGTCTGTTGGTAAGAATATGCAGATACAGCAAAGAAAATCAAGGTCACAGCGGCCAGATGTGACTATCTTTGCAACATGGTCTTACCAAGCAAGATGGCAATCTATAGTACCACCAAGCAGTTTGGCACTCTTGATATGTTGGCGTTTAGCGCCATACAGTGGGACATTTATGTAGGTTGTGGGTAGAGTTTTAATTTTTGATGAGCTTTTTTGTAGCTATTTCTGTGTTTGCAACCATTTTACTACTATCGTACCAGTTGCTAACAACATCCAGCTTAATATTCATTTTTACTTCAAGCTCTTCAACATTGCTGGCAGATGTGTGGATTGTCCAGTTAACTGCGTACTGAGTCAATGTGTCTTATTTTTATTGACAGTTGTTAATCTCCATGCAGCAATGGACGTTTGTTGGAGCATCTTGCCTTAAAATATACAATCTGATTCCGACTGTATAAATATGTTTTAAATCACATCACAGATAAAGCATCACACCCATAGGCTACAAGTATGGCAATTAAAATATCGAAGTTCTGAAGGTCGAAAGCTTTACAGGGGTCCAAAAACACAGCTCATTTTAGCAGTTCCTAGTCCATACATTTATGGTGAAAATGTCACAATGCATGCAAGGGCTGCCTCGCATGAGTGAAATGAGCGAAATCTGATTGTCCTCTGTGTAAACGGGAATTTTAAGTTAGAAACTCATAGAATTGTTTATGAACATAGCGCTCTAATGTGTCACTTTGAGTTTGCAGTGTTGTGATGGGCCTGTTATTGTTTGCCTTACACTTGTTTCCTGCCTTGTGGAGAACAGAAACGCGACCTGTTTTCCAAGAGGTTGGAAATTGTCCAGATGTGATGTTCTTATTCAAAATGTTGGTAAGAGCTCCTGCTATTCTACTGCAGATATTTTTAATACTTGTGAGCCCACTTTTTCTGGACCACTTGTTTTGCTTGTTTGGAGTCGAAGAAGCTGTTTCTAAACAAAATCTTCAGTAATATGAGATATTAAGAATGCTGTATTGGGAGGGTCTTTGCTCGAAACAAACTCTAAATGTTTGCTTGAAATGAACTGATTTTGTGAATTTTCTGGTACGTATTGACTTGTAACACTAGTAAAAAGATATTCATGCAATTTGCAACCTCCTCCGGTTTAGTTGCAATATTTTCACCCTTTTAAATACAGCTTGGGGTAACCTTGGAGTCTCCTAGCGCAAGGTCACGCATATATTTCAACAGTTTTATACTGTAACCTTTACAGCTACTGTGCCTGGTAATGGGCTGCTTAACCGTTTGGATCCTACGAGCTGATGTATTGGTTCTAAATACATTTAAGTTGCATAAGAATTAGGGCCCAGAGGGTTAAGCCCATTATAATCACAGTGACACGCTGATTCCGTTTCAAACTGTCGTTATATTTATCACGGATACATTTGAAAAAGTGACGTTCTCCCGTAGCAGTATATTATCATGAACAAATCTGGCTGGTGGGGGCGTTTTACTGATTTTTCTGAAATCAGGCATGACTGTTCACCACATCCAACAAAAATGTATACCTAGTATCCAGTTTTTTCTTTAACATGGCAAGCAGTGACCATATTTTGAAGCCTAAACAAAATGCATTTTCATCAAATTGTTGACACAACGGTAACTAATACTTGAGCGACACTGTTTTTCCCAAACTTAGAGCAAAAAAAAAAAAAAACAAACAAACAAACAAACAAAACAGCACATAAAGGTAGTAGTCACTCAATCCATTTTTTCCAAGGTTTGAAATTGATTCCTAACTATTTTACAGGGGTTGTAGGTACATAATTGGAAGGAGTGCTTGACTTTTTAGTGACACGTGTTGGTTCCTGTAAGATTTGAGACAGCCAATAAATATCACTGAAAGATTGCCTACATGAAGAATCTTTACTGTTTTTGAGCAAGTCTGTTCCAATCCCTTAGTATTTGTCAACTGGGGTTCAATATCAGTAAACTAGTCGTACAATGTGTGAAAAAGGATGCTTGTTAGCAATGCACACTCTTGAAGTTGGCCTCTCTGGCCATCTCCGACAGTCTGGCTTATATTTTTAATATGTCTATGGCTCTAGGCAATTTCCTATTGTTTGCAAATATGCCCGTATTTCTGCCAAATACAAGTAGGGATCCAGACTTGACCCTGGTAACTATCGACCAATATCAATCCTTCCTGTAGTTTCCAAGCGCTTAGAACGGATCGTTCGCAAACCACGCTAAAACTGCTTCTCTGAACATAAATTACTAAAACCTCAACAGTCTGGCTTCAGACCTAAACATTCCATGCAGACTTCCCTGCACAGTTTTACTGAATTTGCATTCAGGGAGATAAGGCCAGGAACTGCCTTGGACTTGTCTCTTTGGGCCTGCGTAAAGCTTTTTGACACTGGCAGTCATTCCATCCTTCTCGACAAACTGTCATATTAAAAACGTAAAGATATTTTTGGTATGGTTCCATAGTTACCTTGATAGAGGAAGTCACCTGCATTAATGGTAACTTGTCTGAACCTAGAATGATTACAGCCCGCATTCCCCAGGGGTCAATTCTGGGTCACCTGTTGTGCATCATTTATGTAAATGACATCAGAGCTTGTTTTGAATATGCCTTAATCAATTTTCACCCCGATGATACTTTATTTAACTTATCCAACTCTAACAGTATGGTTGTCTCACAGGCTGTCAGCCATGACCTGACCAATATCCCTTTATGACTGAGAGCCAATAAACTCAGCCTTCATATTGGCAAAACTAAAAGTATGGTTTTTAAAAGCAACCGTCGGTATCACTTAAGATTCTTAATAGACTTTCATAGATCAATTTGATGAAATTCTCACATAACTCAACAAGGCACATGGCATATTTTCTAGAGCGGCAAATTTCATCCCTGAAATTGCTTATGTCACCCTATATAACACTTTGATATTATCATACATTTGTTTACTGTAGTATTGTCTGGGGTGCTGGTCTACGGAAAAAGATCTAGTGACACTGCAGAAAATCCAAAATCGAGCTATAAGAATGATTTTGAAATGCCTTGCAAGAACCCACATCATGTATATAATAAATACTTGGATGTATGAGCTTTGAACAACGATTTCATGAAAATTACTGCATTCTTATTTGGAAAATTTTAAATGGAAAAAACCCACAGAATTTATCTAA
Organism: Hermodice carunculata; assembly: GCA_964020975.1. Taxonomy (NCBI): domain Eukaryota; kingdom Metazoa; phylum Annelida; class Polychaeta; order Eunicida; family Amphinomidae; genus Hermodice; species Hermodice carunculata. The sequence goes on from OZ026620.1 coordinate 29,845,798, forward strand.
CCAGTTCATCTTAGCATCTCACTCACACAACTACATAGACCATGTTTTCCTGTACCGGTGTAATGATACATAAGTGTACTACACCCAAATCTTTAGGGTTTGTAGCCCCTACAATATGGAATGCCATCCCACAGCATGTTTGTGATATGGGCTCCCTTTACAGTTTTAAAAAGAACATTTATATTTTTACAGTTATTGCTTGCAGTGTTGAACACTCCTAGGCCCTTTATCAACAATCATCTGTCTTATTGTATTTGCTCATTCCATCTATCTGTTTTATATTTTAACTCATCTGTACTGGTTATTTTACACCCCCACCACACACACACTCACACACACACACACACACACACACACACACATATATATATATATATATATATATATATATATATATATATATATATATATATATATATATATATATATATATATATGTACATATATATGGTTAAGGGCCTCCATGCCTTAACAGAATTATTTTTCCTGAATATAGATTGCCAAATAAACTGTTCAAAGTCTTCAATTATTCACACTCTTCAAATACGTTTTGGGGCCCCTCCTGCTGGATCATGTTGAATCCAAATACGTTCAGTGTCCACGGTTTCAAGATCATCTTGTCTTACGTATTTGATGCTTTCCGCTATGTAAACTAACACACAAGCTTCTCTGCCAGTTTAAAAGGACTGTATTTTCATGATCTGCTCTTTCGTGATTAAATTTGGGGATTTTTATTTCTGACATACTTAAATGTAGAAGGGTAATTAATAAAAAAGGACAAACACTTGTAATCAGGTGGTTGGGGACAAGGGCGTCAGGCAGTATAAATGGTTAGCACTTTAGAATTTTATTGTGACTCGATTTAAAGACCATCCAATAGAATTGCAGTTGATGGGCTAGTTTCAGCAGTAAAACTGAAGCAGTCACGTGACTATTCCGAAATTCCTTTCATAAAGAACTAAATAGCCGACGACATTGTTAACAAACAAACAAAATGGCCTGGTGGAGCGGTTAATAATTACAGGGAAAAACATTGAGTAACACCAGAGCATTTCTCACATCCTTGCCGGCAGGCCATCATATATGCTTGTCCCAGTCCACTCTGCACCAGGGCCAGCTTGTCATTCTATTGTTTGCCCAGAAGCACCACACCCTGCCTTCGACATGTGTTATAATAGTAGGCCTGCTAGGACCATCATGAGACCACCATTGACACCGCTTCCCCATGAAGGTTCAGTCTAGCATTTTACCAGCAAACGCAGGGTCTTACTTCTTTCGTGATTGTTCCATCCCAAATGTCTACATTAATAACTACAAAACCCCTCTGTTCCTCTGCAGTGACATATTTGTAAACCCATCATAGAGTCAAATGTTGCTAGCCAGGAGATTGTAATTAACATGTGATTTGCAGCTCAGCAATGTTCACACACACACACACACACACACACACACACACACACACATATATATATATGTGTGTGTGGGGGGGGGGGTGTTTCTCAAGGATTTATAAGTATAAGCATGATTTAATTTACCTTATATTGTCTTCTGCTGGACATATACTTTGTTAATTTCACTGTGTCAGCTCCAACCCCCTGGACAAATCAGTGACCAGAACTGGGGATTTTGCGGATATGTGGACAGCCCTGTTGCCATTCTCAATTTCGGAACCTATATTTCTAACATGTTTGTTTAACAAGCAATATGCATTAAGATACTCGGGAAAAGCTGCAAAGGCCCAGTTTATGTCTGAAAAGTAACATGATTGACCACGTTCCATGTGAATGTGTTGGTGCCAACCACGTACTGAGCTCCAGTGTTGTTTACAAATATTACTGGCTTTTGTTTGCAGAGGTCACACAGGGAAAAGGTTTCACCTGGTATACTTTATCTCCGTGGGTTTATGTACGAGCCAAAGGAAAATAAAGTTTTTTTGGCTCCATGGGCTGGTCCAGTTGTGTTGTTTGGTTACTTTCCACCAGTCCCATTCACTAACGCCACATTGTTTATGTTGATTACTACTTTGTTGGCTAAATAGTAGCAATTTTCATTTGACTAGGTACACAAAGGTCATACACACCTGATCTCTGAAATCCTGCTTTGTCTGGGGTTTTGGAATAGCGATTCCTTGGCCAAATTGAAAGTGTTCCAGTATATTCCTGGTTATGCTTAAAATCAGTTGCCATTTTCATACTTTGAGTCTCTTTTTGCATTCCTTCTCTTGTGTTTCCTCCCGACATTGGCGTACTTTAAAACTGTAAACTAAGACTTCTGCCCGATTTATATTTGAAACACAACGGAATAATTACATTTATATATGAGGAAATTTGATTCATTCAGTAGGTCACACGTATGTTTGATTTTTTTTTTCATTGTAGCAGCATGACACAAGGGTTATTCAACCACGTACTATACTACTAATTCGACAATAAACTACTGCTACTGCTACTGCTTTTTTGTTGTTGTCATTTTTTTTCTTTTTTTTTTTTTTTTTTCTTTTTCTTTTTTTTTTTTTTGCTTTTGTTGTTTTTTGTTGTTTTTTTGGGTGGTGGTTTTTTTTTGTTTATAAAAAAATTAAGGCAAAAATTTGTAGTTCTTTTATTCTGTGAAGAGTAAAATTCCAATTGTCAGAGTTTCTGACCATCGATTGGGGGTGGTTCTAACTGGGTATATTATGCAGGGGTCCAAGAGTCCTCATTGGGTTGAAAACCACACAAAGTGGAATGGGGTATATAAGGTTGACAACATGCGCAAGATTGTTGACAGGATAAGCTGATGTAAAGAAGTTAATGTTTGTCTCCACCAGGATAGTCCAATAATTTTCTTATTATTATTGTGCATGTGACCAAGGATTATGCTACCTGTGTTGAGTCAGGAGAGCGATATTTTGCCTAATACTTTATTTATGTTTGGTGTGTGTCATTCTTGATCAAATTGGATTTCGACATAGCTTGTTTAATGGCTAGTGGTTTTGATCATGGTTAAATCTTGAGTACACAGAATTTGGTACAGTCTCCTTGACATTAATAAAAACTGTTTTCCGCTTCTATTTTACTTGGCAGTCATTATTATCTTATGGATGTTGTCTGCTTGAAGTTGGATGCAGATGCATTGCTTGATGAATGTTCTTAACTCGTATCTAATTAGGCATATTCATGTTAACTATTAGGGGGATTCGAAATTGGACTAAGTTGGACCTTAATCTTGATAAATAATGTTCCCTGATGATTTGGAAGTATTCACTTGGCTGTATTGTGCTGTTAGCCTGTTCTCCGACATCAAAGTCCTAGTTGAGGTTAAGTATATATGATATATGATATATTTATATATATATATATATATATATATATATATATATATATCTTCATCTGTATACATAAGGTAAAGACATTTTTAATAAAACAAATTATGTCACATAGTCAAGTTGAAAGAGAAGATGTATATAAATGTAGTAGCATGTATAACATGAATTAAGAAAAATAAGGGAAATAGCACAAATATGTAATACCAATACAACTCTAGAGCTTCAGTCCATGCAAGTAGCATCTGAAGACATCTCAAATTACGCTCTTGGCTACGATGTGCACAGTACCTAATTATGTCACATAGTTCTTTCCGAGTGCAAATAGAGTCCAGTCTTTTGTCTCTAGAGAGACTCGGGTCTCCAATGAATGAGCCTTTACAAGCAATGTTGTTGGTGACAGAGTGGTTACAAGGTTGTGACATCATTATGAGCTCACCTTTTAAGGAGGAGTTGCAGATTGCAGAACGGCTGCCATGTATAGCTAAAAGTCCATATGATCTGACAATAATATTTTTGCTGTTTATGACCTTATAGAATAATTTAATGAATCACTTTTGCAGCTGCAAATCGACTGGTAAATCTTTACAAATATGTTACAATAAAGCATTGTGAGTACGATATGGAATTTTCCACAGGTGCCTTACGGCGTTCCTCTCGGCAGTGACAAAAAAAACCTTTTAATTTCTTTTCTAATAAAATCCCACAACTGCTGTCCATAAAGTAGCAAACAATAAGATTTAAATAATCTATGTCTGGTGTCAGAAAAAATTCAGCCGAATCCAAAAATTACTATGTGTACTTCTGTATAAGCCTTTTCATAGTTTTTGTGACTTTCTTTTTCATACAGTTATGTCCTGCTACATGAACAAGGGGATCACATATTGATACATCAATATTGGTAAATTGTTCAAATGCACATAAATGCCAGTTGTTACAATAAAAGGTGTTCAAGCTTTTGTACAGCATTGTTAAAAATGGAAAACATAATGGGCATCTCAGGTTCTACTCAGATCATTTTATGCAGGGAACTGAAAAAATATAGGTTCATGTAGCATTCCTTCTCACTATTATCATCAAACACGGGTTCCTCAAGATATCATTCAATTTTATTCCAGAAATAAACGAAAATCTTTAAATGATTCTTATAATTATCGTAGTATTGCCCTAATCAGCATTTTTGGAAAGGTACTGGATTCCGTTATTGCAATTAACAATTATGACGTTTAAAGCTCAAACAATCCCCAGTACTACCTCAAACCCAACAGTTCAACGACACAATGTACATTTGCTCTTCACCGAATGCATGAGTTACTATAAACGGAACATTACTGATGTACAACTCATATTTCTAGACGCCACTAAAGCGCTCATCGGTAGGAACATATGAAGGTATTTCCACTTTTATTACAAAGAGTTTTATGTCCTGGCAGATTTTTTATTAAATAAGTACACCATTAAAAGTGTAAGTGTTGCATGGAGACATGCTAAGCCAGAGCCATTTAGTTGCCTGAACGGAGAAAACAAGGTGGGTACTTTCTCAAATGTCATTACGAATATTCATTAATCCTAAAAACATAGTTTTATAAAATTGTGTATCATATCATTATGAGTATATATATTGCCATGGATTTTTAAACCTGCACTTATTCGGAAGAAAATAGCCAAAACGTTTTCATGACATTTACAAACAGTGATAGAGGAATTGGTTATGTAAACCTTCCAAATGTTTTAGTACAATCATGCATACTACCTTATCTGGCTACCAATGTTCCCTAACCTTTCATATAAGTACTCCAAGACCATTCATCGGTAGGAATATCTGAAACTATTTCCACTTTTATTACAAAGAGTTCTACGTCCTGGCAGATTTTTATTAAATAAGTATACCAATAAAAGTGTAAGTGTTGCATTGGGGCATGCTAAACGAGAGCCATTTAGTTGCCTGAACGGAGAAAAAAAGGTGGGTACTTTCTCAAATATCATTTGGAATATATATTAATCCTAAAAAAAATAGTTTAATAAAATTTTGTATCATATCATTAGGAATATATATATTGCCATGGATTTCAAACCTGCAATTATTCAGAAGAAAATAGCCAAAAGGTTTCATGAGATTAACAAACCGTGATAGAGGAAATGGCTATGTAAACCTTCCAAATGCTTTAGTACAATCATGCATACTACCTTGTCTGGTTACCAATGTTCCCTAAACTTTCATATAAATACTCCAAGACCATCAAATACAAGCTATTTAACCATATTAAAACTCTTAGTGAACTTGTACCGGATATTTACACAAAAAGAAGAATATCCTTGTCCATGTCATAATTATTGGTTTGTTTTTGGCAGTCATTGTCATGTTATTACTGATGATCTTTCAGTTATGCCAAACGGGGCATAACATTAACTCAAATCTTAAGATGCAAAATATTGTGAACAAAATACAACTGCTTGAGGAAAAGATAAGAAAATTTCCATTAATGCAGTTGAAGAATATGCAAGAAATTGGGCAAAAAAGGACAAGTTGATGTTTCATTAAAGGATCTGTGAAATAAAAGATATTGTTGGTAACAAAATCATGACATTACAAACAAAACCTAAGCAGCCACCACATACAAGTCTTACAAATCCAGAGGTTGTAAGTTGCCTGCAAAATATGCACAGAGATTACATTTCTGCAACAGCCGATACAACATCAAATAATGCCATTATTATATGTACACAGTTTTTCAGGTTATAATTGACGAATTGGGCTTGTTTGATATAAATTCAACTTTGGCTATACATAAAAAGATAAATACATCACCAGGCACTATTTGAGCAAGAATTTTGGCTAAATTACTGTAATCGCAAGGAAGCAACGTCTGGTGTAGAGAGGTTTCGGATTTTCCACGACTCCAAAATTTTGTGAGAACAATTGTATGATGCAAATAATACATTACGGCACAAACAAACTTCATCTTGGGAATTTTCTACTTTATAAACAACCTTTCCACAATTAGACCTGAAATGGTGTTTGAGGTCTTATAGATATAAAATATATAAGAAAAACAATTTCCAAAAACTGATCATTACAGTTAAGAATGCATATTTTGGAGGATGGTCAGTGTGCATTTGACTATGATTTGTTCAACTGTCGGAGTTTTCAATAGATATCATTTGTGTAAAATTTCGAGATTCTGTCTTCAGGTATAAATTGTTTACCATTGTTAGCAACTTTATGTTTATTTTACCACCCACCAATATCATTTTTGGAAAATCAACCAACGAAAGACCACGGAGGGAATTGTTTTGGTCTGACCTCTTGATATGTTGATGCCTACTAAGCATCAACAGTATATATTTCAAACAATGCATTTCATCCATAACACAAGTGATTTATAGGAATGAGGGAAACTAAAGAATGTTCATACTTGGATATAATGATTTTTAATGATTAAGATCAATTAAAGTTTAAACTGCCTGACAAAAGAGATCGGCTCCAGTTTAATACTGTAAAAAACCCTCACATGGATAGTAATATTCCTATTGGGCCTGCGTATGGCGTCTATATATGGCGGTTGATTGCATAAGGTAGAGTATGTGCTTACTTTGGCAAATTCGAATTCTGCCGTACACTGTTGTTTGCTTCTATGTTTCATGACATTCATTACTATTTCAATGAAATTGATTGTGAGGAGTTGGATGCAGATGCATAGCTTGATGCTAGTTCAGATCCTTTATGTAATTGGTCACGTTCATGTTGACTTGTCATGTTTGGACAGATTCCAAATTGGACTCAATTTGGATATAGAGCTTGGAAAGTAGTGGTCGCTGATTGTGATTAATTCACCCATATCTAATCTGAACCTAGTCTATGGAGTATGATAATGTTTATCTTCAAACACTTTGATGAAATGATTCTATATTTAGAGTGATCACCCAGCCAGCAATTTACAAATATCGACAATAGATACTATTATCACAGATCGAGAAGCACAAAAGCATATTTGAATATAACAGGCACTGCCACTGGTATTCTGAATGAAGCCTCAATTGAGTTCTATAGGCATACTAAAGATAAATGTAGTGCCAGCATAGTATTTCAGTGCTATCCAGAAATAATATGCAAAACATGGAACCAGATCATGGCGATATTCGCATTTCATATATATATATTAAACTACGCCAATGTCAGCGGCCAAAAAACTATAGAAGGAAGGAAAACACACACACGACCTCATGAGTGAGCAGAAGAAAAACAGAGTCACTTCTCATCTTTATGTTATTTACCAGTCAGATAGAATTTATTTCTATATTTATGTTTTCTGACCATAGGGTGCAGAGTTTATACAATCCCTCATGTCTGTTCCTTCGTCCTTCAAATGACATTTAACCACTCCACGCTATCGACTGAAGGTTGTCCACATTGTCATATTATTGTAGCCTTGGATGTGCACAATAGGTGGTTGAATGGGGCACATAACCTGAAAACTCACCCGGACAAGGAGACACTGTGCCAAGATCTTCCTCCTATAATAAGGCCTATGAAGAAAGATCTGCTGGACTTGAGGGGAAAACTGCCGGGTGATGTTACACAAAAATCAGATGTCAGATATACAAGGAGCTGGCCTTTTATGCTGCTCAATATGCACGAAAAATTTCCACAAAATTTTAATGCAATGAAAGAGGACATTGCCGCTAAATATCCTGAAAGTGTGAAACTGTTCTTTGACTTTAACTGATCATCTGGGCCAATGATCGCTAGAGGGCAGAAGACACTTTCTCTTGATTAGACTGTGTTAATTCAATTTTTATATGTTATTTCCGAGTGATCTTCGAGGTCCCATCATGTCACTAAATTTGGCTAATCAATATTAGCCAGTCTTTACTATGCTGTGTGAACAAGGAGGATAGTGATTTCTCCCAGCTCACCTTGACCTTGTATGTCTCTGTGAAGATAATATCTTCAGATCACTTATGCCTGGTACAATCGTGTTATATACATGCTGTTATGGTCCTCCTTTGTACATGATACTAACTTCTCTCTTGGTTAAGACTGCTAGTCCGATAAAAAATATCACGGGACAGTATCAATAAACTAAAGGAGAAGTCTCATGATTTATATCTTAATAATTTATGTCATCGTTATTATTCTCGTATACGTTTAGATGCGGGTGGTTTTATTATATGTTGTGTGGTATATATAAGGCCCAGCTGAATCTGCATGAGTTTGAGTGTTAACATGAAATCCCTATCTGGGATATTTGTACATTGGCAGTCTCACAATGTTATTATACATGTAATCATTTGTGCATGATATGTATATATATATATATATATATATATACACATATATATATATATATATATATATATATATATATATATATATATATATATATATATATATATATATATATATATATATATATATATATACGGTTTACTTAGAAAACCCTGGTGTCATTATTTTTTTCTAGCTGTGATGATTCACTTGGAGTTCTCCATATGCATAACGGCATACACTTAAGATCTGTAGTTGTAGTGACATACAAATATTTTTTCTTATATTTTCATTAGTTCCAGTGTATTTTATGTGCCTCACTTCATAGAACTAACAATTCTGCATTTAGTGGTACATGGTCAGTTTTTGCCGCAGTGTGGTACAAATGTGCTGCACAGTTAGAATTATAGTGTTGCACGTTTACAGTCACATAAGTCAGCTTTTCCTTCCTGCCCAGTGTAGTGTATGTTTCTACTTGAAAGTTACAGATGTACTGCGTTTGGTTGGCCTTTTTTATGTTGCAAGTAATTCATACTATATCATGGGCAAGTCATACACTGCTCGTAATTATTGAATTTATCTGTGACAATTTTAGATACTCGCTGATTATAAATTAGTGCCGTGAACATGCAGGGGCCTGTTAGTGGTGAGCGTGGTGGTCGCTGGGTGTGGCGTTACGCTGGAGATGCAGCCACCGGGTCTCAATTGATTGAAAAATGTGTGTGTGTGTGTGTGTGTGTGTTGTTATTGTTGTTTATGGTGGCTGTTCACTGTATTGTGTGTCTGTTGGCATGGAGTGTAGTGAATGGCTGTTTGCTGTGGATGAGGCACAATTGTTTTTGTCCCAGAGTCATGCCTTGATTACCACGCCATCCTATTGCCACTGTTATCACAAATTGCATGTACTTCTTCTTTTGTTTCTATTTCCGTATGGTTGCACAGATGTATATAGGTCCACACGTGCGTTCAGCCACAGATTTCCCAATTGTTGCACTGTTTGTTATTCAAGTGTAATTTTCACGTACTTACAAGTTTCAGCTCATTTCATCATCAGACTTTCGACTTTCCTATATGTGATGCTTTTGGGGAATTTTGTTTCTATTCAAATTTCAGGTGTTGCATGGCCTTCATAGTGAACTACAAATTTGGTGGCGTTTCTAAAAATAACATTAATAGATCATTACATAATGTTGATGATTAGGGAAATGCATTGTCTATCGCATCCGACCCCCTATGCGGGCTCCAGTAAACTTATAAATTTCATTTGACCTTTTTCACAAATTATTTCTGGATTAGGTCTGAATATTCAATGCTTTAACAGTAAATTTCATAAACTTCAAATCTTTAATGAAAAACGTGCAATTATAATTGACAATATTTACTGTTTTCCATGCAACAAAATGGAAGCTCTCCAGCATCTTATTTAAAAATCTCCCCATACCGCCCTTCCAAATATGTGGAAGTTCAAACAAAAGACGCTGAGTCTGTACAAGATTTTTTTATATTAAACTAAATAACACCAACGTAATGGATTTTCGTATCCAAGATCCAAATTCAAATTCAAATGTAGATAATGATAAGTTTGTTAGCATCATTCAACATGCCAAGGAGAAGCATTTGTCTACCAAAACTATAAGATCAAATAAACATAACCATAAATTCTCACCCTGGTTGACAAATGGTATTTTGTGATCCAAAAAGTATAAAAATAATCTTTACCGTGAATTAAAGTGTAATAATCATCAATCCTATCAATATCTAGTTATTAAACTGATCTTGAAAAATCACCATTTCATTCTGGGAAGAACTTATATTTCGTGCCATCGCTTTAAATTGGTAGAAAAGTTACTTGACTAATGAACTTTTTTTGTTGAGGATGATGGGTGCAATCTGAATCTTGTTGCTACGGGTGTACCAGACGGTTAAATTTGAGGTCCTCTTTTGTTTATTATATATATAAATGACATTTGTTTCCTCTACAAATTTACTGCTGTTCTCTATATCGACGACACTACCCTTACAAACTCTTTATGCTCCTTTTATTAGACCAGATGCTCAAATACTGAAAATCTCTCACCTAATAAGTAATTTTTAGTTCAATAAAGCACACAGCTGGCTCGTAACAAATAAATTATCCTTAAATGTTTCTATGACCATATATATATATATATATATATATATATATATATATATATATATATATATATATATATATATATATATATATATATATATATATATATATATGTATATATATATGATCCTTCATTTTGCACAATGTAAACTTAATATAATTTCTCACTTGGTAACTTTTCAATAAAAAGAATAACAGAATATGGCCTCTTGGGATTATTGATACATGAAAACCTTACCTGAAATGTCCATATTAATAATATATCAAATAAACTCTCTCGCATAATAGGTGTGCCAAATAGACTTCATTTTCATTAACCACTCGGAGTCTTTTGCCCATTTACAACTCTCTGTTCCTGCCACATCCTAATTATTCTATTATTCTTTGGGACCATTCATATGCACAAACTGTATCAATTTTCAAGCAACTAAACTAACTAAAAGTCCAGGATTATTTTATTCAAACACACTGAAAGTATATTATTGACATAAGTAAAATTAGCTGCCTTGATACTGTTTACTCCTTAAACAATGACCCATTTGTATGGCACCAGACATTGATACATTTCTCGTCAACTTTTCCCTTCAAGAGCCGCCAGTAAGAACTACAGTTGATAGTAAATCGCTATTATTTTACATATGTTGCCCAGAAATGAAAAAATACAGCCCAATCTTAATATTATTTCTCCAAATATACCAAACTTTTCCGTCCATAAAATTACGTAGCATAGCATATTATTTTGTCTGCAATTGTAATTGATTAACTTACATTCGCGCTTGAGTACTTCAGTGTAGTGTTTAATGGTTCATAGTTGATTAACTTTCATTTGTTCTTCAGTTTGTGTATTTACTCACTCTCTCTGTCTCTCTCTCTGTTTCTCAGTACATGTATATATGCACTTCATGTCTCATGTAAGCATACTTAAGGTGCCTTGTGATAGTGGATTGATTATGCTTAGTGGGGTTGGGGGTGGGGTGCCATCCTGACCTTAGTCTTCATACATATTTTTTCTTTATGCGATTCATATATTTGTTCACAATTTTGTTTTGGTATGAAAGGTCTTAATTATATTTGAACCTAGTCAAATAAGCTTTGAATTGGGGTCTTTAGTCCACCAGTTCGTCCTTCAGTCCATAAACTTTTGCTTGTGAACATGGTACAATCAAAAGTTTTCATGATTTTTATCCCCATATAACTTTTAGTACTGAGAAATGGCATGGAAATCTAGGCCGAGTTTGATATTGCTGTAATATCTGCGCCGAAATATAAAAATCCTGAGGATGCTGTTTTTCAATGTTTTTTCATGAATTATCTCGACCCTTGGTCGGAAGGCTGATTAGTATAATTGACAGAAGTGTCCCCAAATGTGGTGGCGTGCCCTAGTTGTATTGCGCAGCATAAATATACAGACCAAAAGTTGTAGGAAACACTATAAATACATTGTTAAAAAAGAATAAAGATAATGGCACCAAATGTACTACACATATGTATGCCGTGTTGAAGTTTTATGTTGCATGATATGTACATCCTTGACCTACATTTTCAAGGTCATAGAGAGAATACAAATCAGGAAAGGATGTTTTTGGTGTGATCAATAATCTGAACTGCTTCATATGAATCCACGTATCATTAAAGAAAAAATATACAGAGGAAAATATATAATGTGTGGGGCCATGTATGTGCAACTGGTGGTGTAAATTGCAAAAAGTACGTCAAATTCATTATTTTTATCATGAATTTAGATGCAACTTCTAAAGACACAACAAATATGCGTTAGGTCAATGTCGACTTTTGTGTTCAAATTTTAAATGACCTTGACCTAATTATATCAGGGCCAGAGAGGACATACTAAACGATGCTAGATACTACTTGTTGAAAAATTTAAAGGAATAACAATTTCACTAGAAATGTGTATAATATATTGAAGTTTGGTATTGCATAGTATGGCTGACCTTCACCTATTTTCTAGAGGTCAGAGTGAATACATACAATCCATTTCAGCTAGGCGACTGGTGCCAAAGGTTGCAGGTTCGAGTCCCGCTCGTTCCAAACATAAAAGATACAAAAACAAAATTCTTTTCCTCATCACGTCCGAGCTTATGCACATGAACGAATATATCATCAGGCAGACAGAAGCCTATGACGTGCGAAGTCATAGGTAGCGCCACTGGTGGTACTAAGTGGAACTAGCATTTAAGTTTTTGAAGTTCATCAAACTCTTTATATTGATTATAAATTACGATGGAACTTCAAAATATACAGCAAATAGGCTTTGGGGCAATGATCCATTTTTGTAAAATATGAGACGACTTTGACGTGTGTTTCAAGGTCACCAATGGCATAGTAAAAGTGACTTAATTGTGCATGTCGAAAAATAAGGAGGTTATTAAATATCAAATGTACCAAGAGCATATATCAAACATAGGAGCATGTCATTGCATAATATGGGTGACCTTGACATTCGCTGTCAAGATCATGGAGGGAAAGCACATCAGAAAATGATTTTATTGTGATGTCCGTGACATAATAAATTGATGAGGAACTGCAAGACTTAAAATAAATATGCATAAGGGCAATGGTCAAGTATTGAAATATGTGATGTGACCTTGGGCAATTTTTCCGGATAATTAAGCACTTAAGAAAATAACACTAAATTCAATATGTTGGTAAATAGTTTAGAAAAAATATTACCCATATTCGTGAATTTCAACCTGAAAATGACAGCAACGAATAAGGTGAAAGATACCAAATGTATCACAAACCTGTGTTCCTGCGTAAGTTTGATGTTGCAACATATACATATTCGTGACTAGCTTATTACGGTCACGGAGCGAATACATTTCAGTAGATAAATTTCTGGTGACGGTTTTTCTGATTGTATGTCAGCAGAGCATAGGCCCATGGGCCTCTTTTTGATAGTCTTTAAAGTATCTGAAATACCATTCTATAAATTTGGCCCTTGGGAGAAAATACAGCTTAATCGGATTGGGCTTATACTGTGCCTGTTTGGTATAACCCTTGAAATGGTGAAGAAAACCTTACTGAGTAAAACAAATCTACCAATAGGTTGAAAATCTCTCAGAAAAATTACTTCGCTCATATTATAAAAAGGACCGACATGGATAATGGGTATTTTATTTCATATTTATTTATTTATTTATTTATTTATTTATTTATTTATTTATTTATTTATTTATTTATTTATTTATCTATTTATTTATTTATTTATTTATTTATTCATTCATTCATTCATTCATTCATTCATTCATTCATTTATTTATTTATTTATTTATTTATTCATTTATTTATTCATTCATTTATTTATTTATTTGTTTATCTATCTATCTATCTATCTATCTCTATCTATCTATTCAATAATTCATTTATTTATTTATTTATTTATTTATTTATTTATCTATTTATTTATTTATTTAAGTTTCCAAGAAAGTTTTAGAGTTCACATTCATGGCTTCTGGAGGTGTTTGAAATTTAGCTCCCTTAACAGCTCATCTGGCCTGAAGCTTGCCCGCAGAGAGGTTTGGATCAGGTTGCAATGAACATGTTATTCAGAACCTGATATAAAACAGAATATCAAATAGCACCAACATAAATCAAGACCAGCATAAAGACCATGAACAACCATGTGGTCTCATATGGAAAATGTCTCTTTATGGAGGTGCTCTAAATTGGAGATTCTACTATACATATATATATATATATATATATATATATATATATATATATATATATATATATATATATATATATATATATATATATATACATATATATATGACGCAATTGATTAGTCATTTGATATATATGACGCAATTGATTAATCCAAATGACTATCCTTTATCATTTTCGATAAGTTTATATATTATATGTTTTAGTGTTGATAATCGAACAATACCAGAAAAACAATTTTTCGGTCAATTGGATATATACTGGATATAATTAGTAGTCTTAATTGACAATAAATATACATGTATGACACATTGAATAATTTTACGCGGAAGACCATCTTAAATGAGGAAATTCAGGCCATTGGAGTCAATCTTTTCACAAACTAATCACACTTTGTTAGTGATGTGACATATAACAAAAAAAATGGTTGTTTTGGGTTATATGTCCATGCTGGAGGAAAAAAAAGGTAATTTAACCTTTCTTTAGATTCAGGAACAGTTCAGTATTTCAGTCAGTACGTATTGACAGTCACTGTGGTTGGAGCGAATATCAACATCTATAAACTTTAATTTATGTTTAATTGAAAGTAAGAGATTCAGCTGTCGGCAAAGGTTCATACAAGTAAGAAAACAAAATTGTTGCACTTTCACTTTTAATCAAATTTTATACGGATGTAAAGGAGAACCCAGTGTGTCAAGCTCGGATAGGAGACCAAAAAAAGGTCAGTTTAAAATGACATGTTTTCCATTTTAGACTCGCTGCATATAAAGAGCCTTTCTTCTTGGGGGATTTTGGGCCATCGCCCGGTTTCAATTTTTGTTGCCTATGTTACCTCACTCTCAGTCATGTACAGGGTTTCTGTTTGTACTCTGGCAGCTTTTTTATATTTGTACATGTTTTAATTGATGCGTCGTGGTTCAGTGACATACGTTTTCCTGTCGTAGGTAGCAAAGACTTGCGTTGATTAATTCGGTGGCTTTTGTCTGATGTGACTGGATGATCTTAAACTGCTTCCATCCTGGACAAGTAGTTGCCAATTAGGCTCTTTACATTCTGTAGCGAGCCTAAAGGCTTTTGCTAGTGCACTTTCCTCTAAATCATCAAGTGATTTCACGTTATTAATGAAATCAATTTGCCGTGATTTAACCAGGGATTCCAAGCCAGGTTCCCTTGTTATGACATAAATAATATAACAGGCCTAAGGCCGCATACCTGATAGTGTCTTCAGTGTTGTCACATGTGGTTTTTTTTTTTTTTTTTTTTTGGTTTTGTAGCATTTGGCTCACAGTATAAATTATGAAAGAATTGTCTTTAAAACACATGTATATACGCATGTATATGTACATATGTTTGTTTCCATATCTGTATATATATATATATATATATATATATATATATATATATATATATATATATATATATATATATATATATGTATGTATAAATGAATGTATGCCTGTATGAACAGATCTATGAGACATTTTTACCGTCAAGGTAATATTGCAATGACAGTTGTTAGGAATATGGTGGCGATATAATGCAAAGGGTGTGTTGTTTGAAGCCATTATGTTCTCTGCTGGTCGAAATAAATAATATTGTACTATACAAGAATCAGGTCTATTGGCATTTCTTTGACTACCTTCAACCAATCATGACAGAAAAGTTCATTCCAGTAAAAGGCAGGGATTCAAGTTCACCAAAACATCAACATTCCTCTTCCAATACCAATTTGAAGAAATAATTTTCATGGCGGACTTGACGCAAGCAATCACCCGTAAAAGGCAACTGGTGGTCTCAAACTGGTCCAACTACCTTTGAAATATTCGTCCTTAACTACAAACTAAAGGTTTATTCCAATACATATAGGCACCACTGCTCAAGCCCCAAATTTGTCACTCGCGCCAGAGACAAACACCAGTAGGTAGGTCTGCAACATAATAGTTCTCCTGGATTGCCAAGTCAGCTGAGAAGACAGCAAAAGAAGAAAGTACACCAACATTCTGTTCGTGATAGTTTTAGATCTGGAACCTTGTAAAAACTCTGTGTCTTCACTATAATACTATGAGTGGGAGAGCACAGCACAGCACAGCAATAAAGTATTTATAAAACACTGTCAAAATACACTATCATATTCATAAATTCCATCCTATCAATAACAACAAATTGCAGCAAAAGGTGGAGCTGCAAGAAATACAAAAATTTTTTCATTCATCTTCTAATTCCAATATGAGGAAAACCAAATTTCTGATAAGAAGCTAACTTCTTTCTCCCTGCATGAAGAGAGTTGTGAGGTCTAGTGGAGATCCCTTTTTAAGTCAGCCCCGGCTATGGAAACTGCCGAGATCTACAGGGGACAGACTCCTCAGTTCCAGAATCAGCTGTGCTGGCGTCACTAGGGCTCCGCAACACCTACATTGCTCATTTCACTTTTCAATTAGTTCGGTTACCAAGCCATGGTAGAATGTGTCATGGGTACGGTGAATGTTCAAGGATCCCAGGTAAATCTAGTTAAGGTGTAATAAAAAGGGTTTTTTCGTTAATGAGGTGTTAGCAGGTCGAGGTGAGAGTGATGCTGTTCAATTTATGTAAACACGGTGTATGCAGCACGGGCAGTGACAGTTTGCCCATTTGCGTTGCATAAATAGAGCTCTTCGGTCTTTAAGGTGGAAAATGTAAACCTAGTGTGCAGTGAGACTGGCCACTTTGGATCAATTTTCAAAAATTATGAATTTTTTATATTTTCTGATTGCTACATATTAATATATTTATAAAGTATCTCTAGTTTTTTTTTTTTTTTTTTTTTTTTTTGCAGTCCTGAAAATTTTTGAAATTTTATAGCATTCTTTCTGACTTGGTAGGTTTTTCACGTTTGTAGCACAGAATTCGCACTAAATTGGGGGGGGGGGGTTGTTTTTTTTTACTTTCTTTTTTTTTTTTTTTTTTTCAAGTTGCAGTCAAAAGAAATCAGTAAAAATATTTGTCTATGCCCGGGATCGAATTCAATGGTTAGCCCTGAAATAGCATAAATAGAAAGTTGTGCAATTTTTTAATGTTTGTCCTCACAGGTTGTTAATTTTCTTTCGCAAAATTGCTCAAAAGTCACAAAAGGGGTAGGCACAGAAGACAAAAATGATTATGCGATCCGCTCCTGGATATGATATTTTTCTTTTGATGTCCGTTGATTTTAATGTGATTGGACAATTCGGTTTTTGTTTTTTGGTTTTTTTGGGGGGGGTTTGTTTTTTTTTTTTTTTGTTTTTTTTTTTTTTTTTTTTTTGTGTGTGTTTTTTTTTTTGTGAGGCTAGATACAAGTTGCATAGGTTGTGCAAAAAAAAGTTCTGAGATAATTGCTTTGAAAGAAAATGTTGCCAATTCTTATGCATTTATGGCTGTTATATGACACACACTCTCTTCTTCTATCTTTTTTTTTAGTTTTATCGGAAATAAACTTGCTCTGTGACTTTTTTCATTCAAAAAAAAAAAAAAAAAAGGAAAGAAAAAACTATTTTCTGGCTTAAACTCGACTTTTCTTTTTAACTTTGGAACATCATACATATCCACCCTTTGCTTGTTTGGGTATGGGTTAACATGCGGCTTTTCATATTTGAGACCCATTAAGTGTATTGTGCTAATTTGTTTTTACATCAATAGAGAATATCAGAGTAGTCAGAACAATGGGAATGATTAGTCTGTCCTGGGTCTTTCTTCCCTCCATGGCCAATGCTTTTCTTTTCTCTCTAATTGACCCCTCGCCAGTGGCTCACCTGGTTTTTAGGGATCATGACTGTGCAAACAATGGCACGGTTCATTATCATGCCCATGCAAACAAAGGCCATGTGGTAAGAAATGCAGAAACTGTTCAGTGTAAATGAAAGTTTGAGCCCATTTTCCTCATATACGTTTTTGTTCACACATCTGATTTTGGGGAATATGTAAGTCAAGTATGAAACTATACGAAAATTTTAAAAAGTGGATAGCAGCTATCTAAAGGTGCTGTCTTCAGATCTTCCACCTTAGGGTTGTACACCACCCGTTGTAAACACACAGGGCATTGTGTCTACGCTCAATCGACCGAAAATTTTGCGGGAATTTTACACCTCACAACTTGGTTGTAGTGCTCAAACATCGGCGTGCAAAGGTTCAACGGTGCCGTTACTCAACATTACATAATCACTTGGTCTCCGTGCTCTGCATAATAGACGACCTGCAACAGGCCATTTGCATGATTTTGTTTACACGACAGCATTCCCTCATTGTGAAGCTGTGTGATCGTGTTTCTGTATAAAGCTTCTTCTTTTAGGCCCTTCCTACAATAGAAGGCGACACAATTATGTTTATTCTGATATGGAAAGCACTCCTTTCAGGTTGTCAGTATTTCCAGCTAAGGAAATTATCTGGGACTACAGAGGAGGTAGGTACCTCACCGAGCTTTGGCAAGAAAGCACAGTTACGAGAGAGTTAAGGTATGTGTTGAAACCAAGAAATAATTCTCAGTTTTTTGTGGATATAGGTGGTAATGATCCTACACAAGTATCTAAAGGAACTGCAAAAGCCTTACATGTATGTAAGGAAATTGAAGGCATGCTAGAATGGCTGTCTTTGCCATTCCAAGTACGTGGTTCAGCTTGGGCAGGTATATTGATCAGACGGCTGCACACATGTTTAAATGTTGCTCCAAGACCAAGCACAGCTACAAGGTCGATCTAAGAAAAGTTTATCAGTGTCGTCAAGTAGTCAAAGACATACTGAGAAAGCATTTTGCTCCACTGGTAAGTGTTGTTGAACATTCCCGTATTGAAAACCGAAAAAGTAGTGGCATATCTGAAGATGGCACCCACATGAAGGACAGTTTTGGTAGTCGGAGGGTGGGGGTGTTGGGGGGTGGGGTGGATTTTTACAGCTCCTGAACCAAGCCAATGCTGGTGAGTAAAAAGAAAAGTGCAGTATACACGTACAGTATACAACAAAATAAGTACGAACCTCTCCATTACAGGGTGTATGTGTATATAGATATATCTGTGGGTGTATATATAAATGAGTGTGACTCTAAGGGTATGTATTGATGTATACATACGTATACATAGGTTTAAAAAGAAGAGCCACTATTACTCGTACCAATTTGCTGCAAGGTGAATCTTCGTTTCTTACACATACCGTCTACAAGCACAAAGCTCTATTGCCACATAACCAGGGAATAATCCTATATAAAATGTGACCTGGACCTCTGCAGTTGAGTGATAACCAGGCTATGGACAACTTGTGTGCTATAAAAGATTGAGTCCTTTCTAACGTTTTTCAATGCTGCGCACCATAGAAATAGTAACATTAATTTGAAAAATAAATGCTACTTTATATGAGCTTTCTAGTATATATACTGTTTTCTCTTCACAATTTATACTTCCTTGTATTAGCTTTTAGCCTGTATTGCAAGATACGCATTGCTAGACCTACAGCTGGGCTTTTGACAAGATGGATAACTGGGTCCACAGCTATAGGAAAAGCCAGCGAATGGTGATAACCAGTATAAGTCCAAGACCCAGGTAGGTATTTTGTGGCAAAAATTGCCTATGGGATGGGTTGAGAAATTCTAGTAGCCTTGAGGTCGGTTGACCAGGGACCATGATGTTTTGTATGCCCATCACAAAAGGCAGGCTGGTAAGCCCATCCGATGGGTTAGGAAATTCTAGAAGCGTTGTGTAGGTCGACCGGGGGACAAAGTTTTGTTTTTTATACCCATCCGAAGAGGCTAATAGGTAAAAAATTAATAAATAAAGAAACTTTTGTCTGCTTTCCTCCAATACAGGTGTTTGGTATTTCACTCCTCGGGTAAAAAGTTGATGTATGACTGAGGTGTAACCTGAGAAAAAAAATGTCACTCCCAACGTGAGACAGGCAGTCATTCTTTGAGGGAACTGATGGTTTCAAAGTAGTCCCAAGAAGCTGCTAGGGGAGTGTTTCGGCAATTCTGCGACTGAGAATCATAATTATTTTCGTCAGCTTGTTCTCAATATATATATATATATATATATATATATATATATATATATATATATATATATATATATATATATATATATATATATATATATATATATATATACATACATGTATATATATATATGTATATATATATATATATATATATATATATATATATATATACATGTATGTATATATATATATATATATATATATATATATATATCTTTGCCCTCCCCCAAGAGTACTTACTTCAGTGCAATTTTCAATCTGGCATTGTCTGATATTTGTACTCAAGGGGGATAGCTATACAACAAATGAAGTATTGGAAAAGACAAACTCTTCGCTTGTGGGAACATGACTTATTACCAATGGCTCTACTTCAGCAAAAAATGTCAAATGCTCTGGCCAGAATTTATGGCCAAGAAAAGTGTTGAATTATGCATGTAATACCAGATTGTACCCTCTATAGTTTTTACACTAGATCGGACAAATGCTGCTGTGTAAAAGTTTACTTTTTATTTTCTTTCACTCAGCTGCCTGCTAAAAACGCAAATACAGTACTTAAGAACAGCTCTTGCTTAAGACAAGGGGTTTCAAGTGCTAGCAACCTGAGCACTGACATGTACCCCTGCTTTCAGAAATGATGGCATTAGAGAAATTGTCTTCTGGGCATGGTTAACCATACTTTGTAATTATATGCTTATGATGTATTCCATTGTACGATGTTCGTTAAGACTGTCCCAAAATACTGTGACTTGATGTCATACATGAAGTAAGTCACACTAAGAAACAAGATCTATTTACATTGAAGAATGTAGCTCCGTAACCATGCTGTGCAGCTTACGGTAATTCATTACCCCTTCCTCTAAGCTTTGGAATCACTTGTTAAAAGATACAAAGTCATGTGGATCGCTACATTGACTGAAGTGGCCTACATCATATTCTACATGGGCAAAGCAAGAGAAGCAATTTCATTTCAAATTGCAAAGTTTGAGAAAGATTGATATCGATA
Source organism: Hermodice carunculata (assembly GCA_964020975.1). NCBI lineage: Eukaryota > Metazoa > Annelida > Polychaeta > Eunicida > Amphinomidae > Hermodice > Hermodice carunculata. The sequence continues at coordinate 29,867,183 of OZ026620.1, forward strand.
TTGCCAATATACATACACACTTATATACATATATATATACATATATATATATATATATATATATATATATATATATATATATATATATATATATATATATATATATATATATATATATATATATATATGCACACCAGTGAAACCTTTCTGCGGCAGATGGCGCATATTCGGCGGCAGGCTGCGGCAGTCAACTGCAGCCGGCAGCCAGCAGCGTTGGCACCAGGGCTACTTTCTGCCACCGAAGAAAAATAGGGGCATTTTGGGATCGGCGGCACACGGCAGGAGGCAGCGTCACTTGGCGGCAGGCCCTTTTTGATTACAGTTCTGCCGCTGCGTGCCGCTCTCTGCTGCAAGTCTTTGAATGCTGACTAATATTGTATGTGAAATAACAAATTGGGTGGAACCTAAAACCAAGGAAGTAATTAAGAGAACTTCATCAAATGTTTCCATGTAAGTACCAGCTTGTTATTTCTGCTAACTTGTGTGGTCAACACCCACCAGAGTACAGAGCAGAGAGAATTAATTGTAAATTTTATCTGTTAAAAAAAAAAATGAAAACACAGGCTAGCTTTGTTCGTATTGTGGTCAGTGACAATATTGTTGGATAGGTATACGTCAGAGAAATGTGCTATTCTATCAGGCATAAACCATTTCTTGACAATTACATAACTTTGATATATCCCCCAGAGCAATGCAACCGGGCGAATAGTTAACGAAAATCTATAAATATTCTTTCATACGAAATCACAAGCCATTAAAAAACACAATCGAAAAAAAAACCAACTAAATAGCGTCCAAATGCTATAAACTGATTGTAATGCCAACGTTGAAATCTAAATAAGGGTCCTTGGGGAAAGACTTCTTTCCTGAAAAAAATGTAAAGAAGGTGTGTCATGCCCATGACAGGGACTAAGAAACAAGAAATAACATAGGGATGAATATACAGGATGGATAATATTGCCACAGACAGAGATGAAAAGTAATACATGTTGAGAGTCAATGTCAAGTGCATGAGGAAGAATACCTAGCACCCATTCAACGGATAAAACAACTAGGATTGTAAAGGATTTTCCCATTATTTTACTTTACAATTGCTTGAGCTTTATGCTTTGTGAAATCTACCCTAAACGAATCAGTCTTGGGAGAAAAAACAAGTTTCTTTCAGCAAAAAATGAATGAGAGTTTTGGAGGGACACTCACCAGAACAGCTTAGATTTCAATTATTTCAAATAGGCATCGATGAAATGTGCTCTTTAAGCACTGACTTAACTGTAATACATTTACACTGACAAACATTTTATATCACATATAAAAGTAAATAAATATAATACTTATTTTGGTAACTAACAATACACACAAGTGACAGGACAGGATATATCAAAATCAGACAGAAGTTACGGACATTAGCTATAGTATTATGACAGTTGTGTGCGGCACAGTTTGCCTTGCAGTGATTAAAAAAGTTTCTGTCCATTTTAAACGTATACATATTATCTGTGTCAACAAGGATGACGGATAACTTGTACATACATATATTGGACGCATTATGCAATTCACCCCTTTCCATCTGTGCCCCTGCTGTAAAGGGGAACTTTTCCTCATAAGGAGTTATTATTATTATTATCATCATCATCATCATCATCATCATCATCATCATCATCATCATCATCATGATTATTATTTTTATTATTATTATTATAATTACCACTATTATTAATGACCTAGGTGATTATGAAGAGCATTTCTACAGCTGTGACGTTCTATACAAATTTGATTTGTTAAGTAAAAAACATGGTTTTAGTAGAGTATATGTCACTTAGTTATTGGAAAACAAATATCTAAGGCATTAATAAACATTTTTTTTTCAAGCGCAATGCAGTCCACAGTTTTCAAGATAAACCGATATAACCTTTAGGACTTATCAAGTGTATACACATCTAGGTCGGTTCGATATTGGCGGCGCCACCTACAGCATTATTTGATATATGGGTCTAATTTGAAAATCTTTTGACCATTATAGCATCCGTAATGTTTGGTAGAACTGGTCAGAAGTTTTCCGTCAGCCATTATGGCATTGAACAAAATCCCTCTTTACCATTGACATGACCGGCAGACCATGGATCTCATTCAATCCAGGGAGACCACAATCCAATACAACACATGGGCCTGGAATATGCGTAAGAGAAATCACCAAAAGCAAGAAGTTACTGACTGTGTAGATGTGACACTCGTGAACTTGATGGTTGGACATTGTTCCTTTCAGGCCGCCTTTTAAAACAAAACACCAACTCGCAAATTGTACGGCCACGGCTGTCCATATTTGAACATGTCTGCATCATACAATGTGCCTACACAGGTTTATTTGCAGCTCCCTGGAGTCACTCTTTTGTTTTAAGCATATTTTATTTCACAATTGGGGGACAGGGATTTCCCTGTATGAGCCCCTCTTATACATTCAGATTGAAGGGGATAGGGTTTACAAATAGACACTGTTAATTAACAAACTTTGTGAACACCCATAAGAATTGACAATTTACAGACAAGACGGATAGTGGCTATACCAGCATCTAGTAGTCTATCAACATATGTAAAAGACACCAGTTAAGCATCAAATCGTTTTTATTTTTCTATAAATATATGCACTGCCTCAAAAATAGTTATGTTATCCGCGAAAGAACAATCCGAGCAACAATATAACAAAGTGTTGGTAGTAGAAGGGGCCAATCTTATAACAGCTTCATGTCAGAGAATTCGAATATCATCATATTTTGGGCAAACAAAAAACATATGAAGAACATCTTCAATTAGATCACCACAAGGACAGTTTCCTTAATCTCAGAATCCAATACTGTGTAAACAAGAGTTCAGTATACTGCTGCCTATACACAGGCTTGAGTCAATAATAAATATTCTATTACCGATAAAATATAGCCTATTTTCTTTTCCACTTTATAAAGTTTTTGTAGGTTGCTTTTGAATATCGAAATGTGTTCAACTTGTCTAATATCCAATGGAAGCTGATTCCATAAATGCACCATAAATTGAAAGAAAGAGTCATTGTAAACAACAGTTCTTGTTCCAAAGTGTGCTATATTGTCTTTGTTGTGTACATTGTATTGTGTTCAATTGCTAACATTTTGCAGAAGCGGTGTTTCATTGGTTAACATTTTGTACATTATACAGATTCTTAATCACATATAGATTTTCCGTCATGAAATAATGAAGTAATACTGCCATCTTTGATGCGTCCAGTTAAATACTTAAATGTTCGCCACAAGGCATTAATTTTACACATATCAATTTTCAAAATATCATTCAATTTGTTATAATATTCATCTTCCACCTTTTTAAATTCTTCCTTGAAGTAGTTCCGACATTGCCGAAAATACGTCCAAACGTATGAATTCTTATTACTTTTCTTTTTGGCGTTGTTATCAATTTTCCCTTCGTCTAATAGTACGCAGTTTGGAGGTAAAGCAAAAATTATCATTAGGCATTACTGTGACAGTTTTGTTCGGCACAGTTTGCCTTGCAGTGCTTAAAAAGATTACTGGCCAGCGGCGACAAGCAATATCCACATTATCTGTTTCAAAACAAAAGTCTCAATCAACCATCTCAAAAGAACTCCCAAAATCAGAAAAATGCGTTTTCCACACTATAACACGGCCATTTCTTACAAAATAACACATTAAAAGAGACAGTGCTATGGTCGGTATCTGAAAGTGGTGGTAGTAGAGAGACAGATTTAACAAAATTTGGCTGGCTAGTAATGACTTGGTCTAAAAAATGTAGATGTATAAGCAGTAGTACGTGTCAGTTCATTTACATGTGCAATCAGATGGTGGATAGACAAAATTGTGAACAATTTTTCCCCACCGGCGTCTGGGGATCCGCATTAAAATCACCGGTCAAAATAATATTGTAAACACCCGTAGGTACAGCTAGTTCTAATGACTCCTGCAAATGGTGCCCCCCCCCCCCTAAAAATAATTAAAGAAAAAAAACTTTGGCACTTGGTGGCCTAAGTACAACCGCAAGTAAAGATTTATTCTTATGGAATCGTAATTCTGTTCAGAGAATCTCTATATCGTGGTGTTCAAGATCTTCCCGTCTTTTAACCACTCGCGGACGGATACAAACAAAGCCACCCCACCACTACCAGCTCCAGACCAATGCGTAAGCATTATCGGATTACATCCGGAGAGAGAAAAAATGTCACTTGCAAATTTCGCAGGTGACAACACCCTTATCGTACAAGGTAAAAAATATACAAACACTTTGAGGAAAGTGTGACACAATTATTATAAAGTTTGGTACTTGTCCAAGTTTATTGTTATTTTCAATAAGTCGACATTTTGAGCAAGCAGACTATATCTGGAAAGCTGGAAGTCGGGAGCACAATAGTTTACCAATGTTTAAGGTCAAGGTGAAAAGGCTAGTTTGAATATAAAATCACAATGTGAAATCCTTTTGAAAGATCGTACCACTCACTTTTTCAGTTAGGCCAGTATAACGTTTAGGCCTCTTGAAATATATGAAAAATCTACGTGTACTTTAATGTTGGTGGTGACACCTACACTGCTATATAATATACGGGCAAAGTGTGAAAATATTGTGACCAGTCCAGCATCCTAGATTATTTATGGATTTTCATAAAATTTAGTGCCATTATGGAGCTATCTATAATTTGACAAAATTCTGTATTCAAATGTGTTGTAAGATATAAAATACCATATCTTAACAAGTAGTTGAATTAGAGATGCCAATGCTCTACTTCGTGATGTAGTTACTTCTGGGGTAATCATGACCCAATGATTGTGTCACTTTAACCTACTGCCAAGGTCATGAAGCACTTAAGAAAAAGAAAATGGCATTTCAATAAAGATAAAGCGAATAATACAAAACGTACCACGAATGTGTGTCATACGGGAACATGAAATGCATAAGCATAACTATGACTAATGTCTAAAGGTTGTCAAAGGATTGTTTTATAGGAAATGATTTTTCATGATCGTCATAAGGCTATATGTCAGCAGAACTTTGGGGCCATGGGCCTCTTTTTATGAAATAATTTAACCTAGAGAACCTACAATACGAGTGTACAAGTTTTTATATTGTGGTATGAATAAGGGTGCGTCATAAAGTAACTTGAAGAGATAGTGGTATGTGTATTCTTCAGTGAGAATGTATTGAAAAATGGCGTAGTGGAAAAATATCATGGAACCTTGTGGAATATTGCTGGCCAACAGGTAAGACTGAGAACATGTTGAAGTGGCCACGTAGTTCATTTTTGGCGTACCCATGGTACAGTTCTGAGGCTTTAGGTATGAACAATTTGGGAGTTTTTACAGCCGTTCATTTTTTAAATAAGGGATCAATATATGGGCAATGATGTTCATAGCATATCAAATAAATGTCAGATGGGGGAGGGGGGGGGTTAATGTGGTCAGATGGAAAACAGATGTTTAATATTCTTAAACAGCCCTGTTGGTTTTGTGGGCCTGTCTTGAATTATCTCTCTACTTTTTCTTTCTTTGTGTTATACATAATAAAGTTCTTGCAACAAAGGGGGTATTTTACAAAACCTTAGTCCACTCTGTATCCTTTGTGGATCCAGTACTAATGCTCCGGCTGAAAAATCAGATTTAATGTCAGTAACACGAAATGAAACAGAAATCTTGTCTTCACTCTATCATATCAGTTTTCCTTTCGCAAAGTATATGACCTTTATTATGACAACTTTTCTACCAAAGATAAAATAGGTACATTTTTCTTTAAATTTGAATTTTTGCCAATCCCTGTATTTCATTTTGTGTCATTGAATTTGCACCCTTAACAATCTTGACATCTAATCGACTGTATGATCAGTTTTGATGGTTTGCCATCATTAAATATTTTTACTTTTCATCATCATTCAGAACATTGAAAATGGTATGATTCCCACCAGCTGAGGAAAGTAGAGCTCATATTTCACGTTGTACTTCATGCAATTTATGACGAAACAATTGTTTTGCTTCAATAGGGACACGAGAAATTCCATCTCATAAGCTGACGTGACGGGTCTGGTATGACGACCTGTTTTGGCTCTTACCTTACGTTGAACATATATATATATATATATATATATATATATATATATATATATATATATATATATATATATATATATATATATATATATATATATATGTGTGTGTGTGTATATATATATATATGGAGAGAGAGATAGAGAGACAGGCTCACATAAAGACAGATAGATACATAGATAGATAGATAGATAAATAGATAGATAGATAGATAGATCGATAGATCGATAGATAGATAGATAGATAGATCGATCGATCGATCCATCGATCGATCGATCGATCGATAGATAGATAGATAGATAGATAGATAGATAGATAGATAGATCGATCGATCGATAGATAGATAGATAGATAGATAGATAGATAGATAGATAGATAGATAGATAGATAGATGCAAGCTTACTTTGAATCTGTTTGTGGCCTCTCTCTATGGAACATTTGGCAGTACAATGACAAATGGCTCCATATATGAAGTGTAATCGTTAGGATCGTGGCTTTAAACCTGTGTCAGCCCTGCAAGTTCAGGTGAGCATTAAATACCCTCACATGCTTATCGAATAATTTATCTTCGGGATTTCAAAGCAACAGCTTTCCATCAATCACATTTTGATGTTCCAAACGTATGTGGACAGCAACGCTTTCCAATATATCTCAGACACCACTGTACATCCGTAATTTAGACCAATTTAAGCCACCTTTACGTGTCCTACCACAGTCGAAAATCAGTTCAACTCCTGAACCATCCAAATTTTCACAAGGACATCGCCAGACAAAACGGCAAAACTTGAATAGGCATCAAGCGATATTTTTTTCATGGAACATGTGAAGATGATAAGATGTCATATTGACAATGTGGAGAAAATGATAGTCATGAACAATAGAAGCAGACAACAGTTTTGAACAATGCTATGGACGCTGCACTGAAAATCCAAGTAAAGAAGAACTATGGATGAATAATATTCCGTGGTCATCAAACAAGCCAGGTCAAAATCCAGCAGGTTAAATGTAGACATACAAACAAGTTTATGATATTTTTACATACATGTGTCACTCAAACGAATACGAAGTGCCGCACGAAGGAACACATCGTTTTCCCGACTTGAAACATGTGCCAAGAACAGTCTGTTATAAGTTTAAATCAATTCAACGCTAGCCACACCTAACGTTAAGAAATGTCTTGCCTCGTACAGGCATTGTATAAGATGTTAGATATATCTGTTAGGTCTAAATATTTATAACATCATTTATGTAACATCTGGCCCAAGCAGAATATTAGTATCCACGTGTGGATAATTTACTGTGTTAAATTCAAAATCATCACGTTTGTCGTATAATTTAAAGTTCAATTCAATATTACAGTAATGCATCGTTATGTCTAAAAACGAGCATTCTATGTCATTTTCTGTAGTTTGTTTTAATTTTTAATCATCGAGGTATGTTTGTGAAACACATTCTCCAAAGTGCTTATTATTGATGCTTTACTGGTCATAAATATTTCTAAATGTCAACTTTAAACATTTATTATGAAATTTCTCCTCCTTTGATAGCTTAACAAGAAACTTATTTGTATAACAAAATTAGTTAAATCAATATAAATCGGATAAAGCGGTGCACAATTGGTAGACATTGGAACACCAATTGTCTGTCTAAAGATGGAATCTCCAAAATGGACGTAAATGCTATCAATCAAAAAGTTAAACATCCTTTATATCATTCCCAAAATATGCAACTTTATCAGATAAGATCTTGCTTTGTAAGTCTATTATTTTCTCATATGTTTTACTTATGACAGACTTGATGTATTCTTTCATATCAGAATCGGGAAAAGCTGAATATAAAGTGCAGAAGTCCAACAAAAAGGGAAATGTTTATCAGTATCATTCAACTGCTCCAACAGGATCTCCAAATTAGAAAAAATCCAAAATATATTAATACCTGAAGATTCTATCTGACCACAGTAATTAATCCAAAGTTCTTGAATTGAATTTCCTCAAGACTTAGAAAACAAACCTGTCAAGTCTTTAATATAGCCAAATTTGGAATATGCTAATCATCGGACCTAATAAGGATTTTAAAGCAGTTTGGGAAGTGGGTAAATGTTAGGTAAATGGGCATATACATCAGAAAACCTCAGGTCAAATGAAGATAAAAATTGTTGTTGTTTGTTTGAATTGATATCCAGTGATTCATTTACTTTTTCAAATGTGGGAAAACTTTAGTTGGTCAACAGGCCTAATAAAAAAACCTGATAATAAAATTGGATACCTACTATAACATAATATTGTTTGATGTTTTATCAGCAGGTGCCAAAACAAATTGAACAGGCATCTCTTGTAGGCACCGAAGAACTTCTAGATTTGTTAGAAAAAGATGTGGTGGTTGGTTACTTTTTGTAATTTTTGTATTCTGTTTGGAACGACATGCCTTATTCCACTGATCCATTAATCTAAGACAGAAATATGAAAGGGGTTTGCTATTCTTATCAGGTTTTATTTTCATACTATAACTGCATTATCTTTTTAAAGTTTTAGAATATATATAACCAGTATTCGATCATTCCGAATTTATGATGCAAATATAGAGGAAAATGGGCGGCAAATCTAATTTGTGTTGATGTGTGAACACAGATTCCTATATTGTGTAAATAGTTTTGTTAGGACCTGTTTTAGGACATAAAATTCCTCTTCTTGTGCCATTTCATTTGATTGGGTAACGCAAATACCAACTGTACCAAACCTCCATTCCTACAAACAACGTGATCTTGTATACATTGGTCACATTAGCAGCCTGTTCTGCCAAGTCAACGGGCATGCTACTAAAGGGTGTGGCTTTGGAGCATGTAAAATAATACTAAATTTTTGGGTTGTTCACTAAAGGTTTTGATATTTACGAAAGAGATAAAAACATGAAGCTTTTAAAATTCCAGGATTGCAACGTTAGTTATCACTGAGCGATTGGTATAACAGGGTAAACACCACAGGAGTAAAATCTGCACAGTACCATGTAGATGCTACATTATAGTTAGAGCACACACACCAGCAATGCACATTTGCATAAATGCTTCGGACATACGTGTATTTAGATTGTAAAACATTTTATCAAGATAATATTGGCATATATGTTTTTTTGATTGACGGATTAAGAGAGTTTAAGACCTGAAACTAATGTAAAAGCTAATAATATTCAGCTTTCATTTGCCTCACACAGGGCAGGTGTGTTGTATTATGAACAGCAGATTCACCGTAACGTGAATCTTAGGCATGTGAGTATGACTGGCGAAAGTATTGAAGTAGGTCTGCCTCAATGACATAAAATATGAAATATATGAGAAGTTGAAGCGTAGGCGTGACTGGTGAAAAGATTGGGCAGGACTGCCTCAACAATAACATCATAAATATATAATAAATGAATAATTAATGTACGAAGCTAAGACAAGTGAAATGTTTGGACATGAATGCATGTATAACGACATGAAAATATGAAATAAATGAAAACTTGAAGTATGATGGTATGACTGTTGATGAGAGGTTTGGACAGGACTGCCATTGTGATTACATAAAATGAAAATAAATGCAAACTCAGAGTACCAGGGTATGTCCGGTGAGAAGTTCCAGACTGGTGTGCCAATATAGGGATAGCATGTAAAGAGCTTTTGTATGCAAACACGAGGACTTTTCTGATTCAAAAGTGGATGTGACAGAAAGATGTCAATAATTAGAGTCTATTTCACTTATTCTCTGACTGCAAAACAAATCTAAGGTAGCATAGGGCCACTCTTAATAGACCAAATATTGACAGCTACTGGTCCGATTCGCCTGTCAGCAGAAGGATTGGTGTCTTGTGCAGCCAATATTAGCATCTGCAATTCTGGCTTTTCGAAGTAGTACAAACAAACACAAGTCGAAAAAATGCGGGATGGGAGTCGGGTTACATCTCAGTATTTTTTTTTTTGTGTGTGTGTGTTTTCATTTTTCGTGTCACAATGGCTGCATGCCGAAAATCAAATGTGTCGGTAACAGAAAATTCATAAAAAAAAAATGACCAACTTTTCAACAACATGGAATAACGTCTTTATTACATTTTTGTAGATTTCTTTTACAATGTTCACCGTTGACTCTTATTGATTCTATACTAGTCTGTTGTTGCTTCGAAGGTATCGTATTTAGGGCTTATAAGTACATTGTAATCATTAATGTTCACAAACACAGTGGCTCCAGTCAATTCCAGTCTCTCGTCTTTTCAGGGTATCGCATTCACGGCTGAGTATGTTATAATTAATACAAGCGCAGTTGATAGTAGTTCCATATACGCAATGAAAGTGCCAACAATGATATATGGCATAATAGTGTATGTGCGTGAAATGCATGAGTGAACATGAAGGACAATTAAAAAAGTCCTGCAAACTTGGATAAATTTAAATAAAGTATGTATTCCACCATTGACTAGGCATTTCATTATTTAAGTTTGTGAAGCACTAAGTGTGACCGACAAACTTTCTTTTCAGCATTTTTCATCCAAAGTGTATCCCTTGTTTCTGTGGTCAGTTTTTTAAGGACAATTGTACATATTCCTAGTGTATTTCTTCGTAAAATACCCACACCCTTGCAGGACATCGGGCAAGACCACTGGGGTGTGACTTGTGCATTCAGCCATTAACAGGCCAATCTAGCCATTTTTTTTTCTTGCATACTCGCACATGAGTTATTGCAACCCAATGAATAGTACCAAAAAGCAGCGCCATAGAACAGTGAATATGGTATATGAATGTCACAAATCTCCCTGAATTGGCATAGATTTCGTATTTGAAGAGACTCAGAGAGTTTTGTATACATAAAGCACTTGTGTATTACCACAAATCAATCATTGTCTTACCAAGGAGCCCAGAACAGAAAAAGGGTAGAGTCGATTTCGCTGTGCTTCAATGCAGAGATAATCCTCTTTGCAGAAAGTTTTTACTATAAATTACACCTCATTATATGTAAGGGAGCACCCATAGCATGTGCAGTATATATATATGTATGTATATATATATTATATATTATATATATATATATATATATATATATATATATATATATATATATATATATATATATATATATATATATATATATATATAATTATTTCAACTAAAAGGAACAGTACAGCGGCTATGAAAGGGATCCTGTCTTCATCTCTGTTACTTTACAGTGAGCATGAGTACTCACAAGGCAACATACCAGTATTTTTTCACCCATTTGTACGTACATGTACACAAAGAATAAGGTAACAGTTTTGTCTACGTTTTCCTCAATCACTGTAGGCAAAAACGAAGACAATTCGTCCTCAGCTATCATCCCTGTGCAACAACTACAATTATCAGGGCAAAATGATTTAAAATATTCATCTAATGGTATTTTTGTACAGAGGTTGCACAAGATGGTGCTTCGTGTCAACATCTGTTTTATGCATTAAAGCCACAAAGCACTAAATTGATATGTTAACAAACTCTAAATGACGCAAGAAACTTTGGGCTACTTGTAAGCAACAAATTCACTTTCCTCCATTTCGATGCTCCTTGGGCTTACTAAGTAGGGAAGCAAAAACAGTAGGAGCCAATTAAAAATGATATAAACACTCTTACAGCCATCACCGTTTAATGTGATGCAAATATTGTATTTGTGTGTTTTTGTCCAGAACCACTTCCTAGTAGTCTTTACCCTATTCTGCAGTCCAAATGTGACCTTGTGATGATTTGATTTTGTAGGTTGACGTCTGTGACTTTCAAAATTTGGTCAAGGCTATCCATGAAGCAAACTCGTGGGAGGCAACTCATCCAATGCCGTACCAAGATGCTTCAGGTGATTTGGGTGTGGCTTTACTTGCTCTTAATATAGACCATATGTGCAGGGATGTTCTATGTTGACCCACGTGATCTTGAACAACAGGCGAAGATCTGTAGGGAGCAAACTGATCCAAGGTCTTAATAAGATAAATCTTACAAAGCATTTCATGACAACTATTATAGCATTTTACTTGTTTCAACTATAAAAATTGTGTTTCGGTATACACCTTTGGACCAACCTGTGTTGCAAGATTATTGCAATTTGATCCACCTTATTTTATTACCGAATGCCGTTATTTTGCTTCCTATTACAAATTATTGGTATAATTAAATGTTTACCACATTAAGGCTTAAACAGTGCCTTGAATTGCAATAAGTTACACAAGGCGTTATTGCAATCCAGCCTGAACAAGGTACCATTCAATCTTTGGGCTTTATGCAATTAAGTCAGGCGATTTTTTGTCTTTCCATGCTTACGTAATGCTCGACTGAGAAGGTCAGAGTTCCAAAATTGACTTCACTCGCCGATATGTTGTATGCATACATCAATAAGGTTTAGGCAGCTTTTAGACTCAATGCGTACCTTTGCAAAGATACGATGCATAAATGCCTGTCTTGAGTAAGAAGGGGAACTGTGATAAGTGTCATCTGTACTCAAACCTCAATTCAGTTATGCCTTAGCATAATCAATGCCTCCCCTGAGTAGAGAACTGAAGCTTTCTGTCGAGGCATATATATATATATATATATATATATATATATATATATATATATATATATATATATATATATATATATATATATATATATATATATATATATATATATCTGATGCTGAGTTGCCTTCAGCAGTTCGCACAATTTTATATTACACAGGAAGATGTCTTTTACACTGGCCATGTAACGACACGCTATTATTATTTTGGTATTAGGTGTTCACTTGGAACTGGCAGAGCCTAATATTGCTGGTATGTATAGTTTAAACGTATTTGTTACGCATGAACCACGGAACTTTTATTGCATACTAAATGGAAATCGCAAGAAATTTATATAAACGTGCCGACATAATATTTTGTAAACAATTCTTTCAGCACAAGTCAAGAATTCAGATGATAGCAGATCTCGGCGGCTATAAAAGTTTTTTTAACTTTATGTTTTTGAATAAGGACACCAAACCTATGATTGTGCATCTCATTGGTTCTTTTAGGTCTTTACAGTGGACGGATTGGGAACTGGTAAGCCGTTATTAGTCTTTCAAGTATGTGTTGTTGGTCTATATACATACAAACATACACACACACACACACACACACACACACACACACACACACACACACACACGCACACACACACATATATATATATATATATATATGTGTGTGTGTGTGTGTGTGTGTGTGTGTGTGTATGTATGTATATTAGTTAAACCCCCAGGGGCTACAGGTAGCAAGAAGCGGCCTACGACAGTTACAAGCTTGCCTAATTGTACTTGATATCTGGTTAATATTTTCATTGCATTCTCTTGACATAAATACAAAAGACTTCCATTCTTTTCTGACTTTCCCTATAATTTACTGTTAACATCCAAAGATTATTAGAAAGTTTGGCTGCAATAATCTACAGTTTTTAGGCTTGTCTGTTTTGCTACTTAACTTTAACTTTTGGCATCTTTATGTTTTAATATTCACTATCAGACATTTTAGGCTTACATGTTTTCTGTTAGGTAAACCCCCAGGGGCTACAGGTAGCAAGAAGCGGCCTACGACAGTTGCATGTTTGCCTAATTGTACTTAAAATCCTGTTAAGAAACATTGTTTTGATAGCATGTTTTTGGCATCAATGCTAATGACTTCCATTCTTTTCTGACATGCCTAAATGCACATTTACTCACTATGAAAAAATTACTCAAAATTGACAGTATTTTCTCAAGTGTCACAAACCTGACACATTAAGTTGGCACATTGACTCAGGGTTGGCAGTTAAATAGAGCTTAATTGTTTGAGGAGTAGGTGTCACCATGGAGTTTGTTTTACATCTCTGGTACAGGATGTACATTGTTGCAGTCCTTGTTAGGATTTTCCATGGTTTGTACAGGTGGTCCAGCTGCAACTGTTTATTTTACAATCACTGGGACTGAATATAATGCCCCAGCTTGTTTCCACTTCAGTTAAACATTGGCGGATGGTTTAACTAGGAACAGCTGTCCAGCTAGAAAGGGTACATTTTAGTTCAGGGGTAAGTCAAATTGTTCTTATCTGAACCTGTACTATGAAAATTTGGTAATTGTGGTTTGTTTGACAGGTATTCTTCTTTGATATGAAGCTCTGCATTTACAAGCAAAACTTCACATATTTAACTAATTCATCAATTGCTACGTTCATATTTATTCATTATTATGTGGGTTGTCTTTGCTGAATATTTAGCTTAGGCAAGGAGCCGCTACTCAGAGAGACATGTACGGGTAAAAGGCTCCGAAACATGTTGAGTAGTTACCCGCTGAAGATCCTTTAATTTATTTGGGCTGATACAGCCTTTGTCAAAATTTTACAGAGGAACGTCTGCAATAGAGACAATAGTAATTCCATATATATACAGGTTAGACAGCGACAGGTTAGCTTATGGAGAGTAAAGAGTTCGAACTGCGGAATAGGATATTGACTACTAGGAAGTGGTTCTGGGCAAAAAGACACAAATGCAATATATATATATATATATATATATATATATATATATATATATATATATATATATATATATATATATATATATATATATATATATATATAAAGTTATATGCTGTTGTACGTCGTGTGCTATTTTGAGCACTGGTGTATCCTCTGTTGTAAACATGGATGTTCATGGAACATAATCTAGTCACAGGTATTTTCCTTATCATATGGATTGACTTTACCTTTGGGACAGTAAAATGTCATCATTGCCATATTTGTACCATTGGTTCACACCATTAGGTGCATAAAGTGTAATTATGTATTGCCATACATTTTATGACTGAATTCAGTTCTTTTATCCCAACTTCCCACTGACAGGATCCCAATTTCCCGCTATTGTTTATTTTGAGTTGTATCTGGTCCTTGCATTGCTGCCATTCGTATTTGTCACATGATCTAGTTCAACACCTTGTTTCACAAATGACGCTCAACATTTAAAAAAAAGCTTCAGCTGGAATAATTTTAATGCTTCATTAATTATGGTCTTCATGCGTAGGCGTCAACCATTGTTGCAGGAATAGTTATACTAAATCTCGTTTATTTGAATTTGAAAGGAATATAATCATAGTCCTGCGACTGGATGCAGCATCGCTGATGATCCAAGTTAGAATTATTTGGGCGATATATTACTGCGCCTTTGATGTCGTTTTATATGGGTCACACGAAGATTGTTTGTCTCATCTGTTAAGCTATATAGTTACAAAGAGTACTCTTTATTTACCTATTCGGATATTCTATCAGCTATGAACACTTACATTGGACATGGTGACAAAGGAATCATTGGTGAAAGTATGTGGCCTTAACAAGCTACCATAGATCCTTTGAATTGTCCACATTAAATGAGGTTAAAGAAGAGACATACACACTGGCGAATGCCCTCAGACAGCATTAACAGAAGCAGGAGACAAGTATGGAGGGTGTTGATAAAATTGGAGGTGTGGGGGGGGGGGCGATTAGACTAAAAAACAAACAAAAAATGCTAGCTTCCCCAAACCAAAAACTATGAGTTGCTTAAATTTAAAAATCAGCGAGAGATCTGTTACAACCCCAGTTGACCGTGACCAAAGGGAAGAACAGTCGTTGTCAGTCTTCCCATGAATGTGTGATCATGCTGCCTTTGACAGCCAGCGAGAAAATAGTGGTTTCCCCAGCAGGTCGATGTCTGTCATGTGTAATTTGACTCTTGAACAGGATAAAAGCGCTTTGAGTACGACATGTACCAGTGTAGCTACATATGGGCAAGCCACTGGATTCCCACCTGCAGCATCTGATGGCAAATAGCGCACTGTCACTAGTCGTAATCAATGCAGAATTGGTCGCCAGCGAATAACAGGCACTGCAAAATCGTGTGCGTTTACAGGTGTAAAACTTGGTAATTAAATCCGAGGCATTTGCATCCAGTTTGACAACTAACACAGACACAGACAGTATTGCCCAGTATACTGATGCCAAAACAAAAATAAAAATTGACTGTTGTTTAAACACAGATATTCGTCGTTCAAAATTGTCACAGATTCGAAGCATTTATTGACCCTTCTTGATCCATTTCTGTGGCCAAACAACGTGCTGCTTTGCAAGCATTATGACAAAAAAGGGCAGCTTCCTGACTCCCGAAGCAATGTATCTATAATTGTACAGCGCTAAAGAGTTCTGTGGAGACTACGTCATTTGTGTAATACCCATCACATAATATAACTGCAAGATATGGGTATGACGCAATTAATTATGTGACCCTTCCGCGTCACATTTTAACTTAAAGTTGAAGTACTGGTTTTCCTAGTCAGGTCTGTCCTAAGACCAAGTGTTGTACATGTAGATAGCTTTTGGATTTACTACACTTAACTGATTCAATGATTCAATTTTGGTAAGCCTATTAATGCATGTTAGGTGTAGACTTATGTTTAAAAAAAGTAGTTTGATAATATTAATGTTATGTGGGTTACATCCTAAGTAAGTCTATCAACAAAGGGACGTCATATTCGCTTTATACCGTAACACATCTCCACTTTAAAGAAACTCGGACACTTGTCTTATTGACAAAAATGGCAGAGAGAAGGGAATAGATACTTTACCGGCAGACATTTTACAAACACTGTTCTACCTACCCAAGCCAACACTATATCTTCCTTGTGCCTAAGATCGCGGCGACTAAAATTCTTAAATCTTGCCATTGCTGTCTACAATCTCATCTATTCAGCCTAAAATTAACAAATGCTCCAATTTTGCGACTGCGGCCTTGTAATTCAAACTATCTATCACATCTTTATAGTATGTCGTAACCTCAGCTTACATGGAAATAAACGTTCAAAGAGATTTATCTCATTTGCACAAATCATCAGACCCCAGAGAGATCACTGGACATAGAGTCACTGTTATAGCCCTCACATACCAACTCAAGGTGTAATAGTTTCATGGTGTATATTCTTCTTTTTCACAGAAACCGTTAGGCTGTGCAGCAATTGCAGTAGTCGATAACAACTAGGACTTTTGTATCCTCACACGATATGACCTATGACACTAGCAAGATCGGGTGTATGTTTTTGGGACGACTGGTCGTTTTTTGAACATCAACGCCATTGTAAGAGTATATGGCGAAAAAATATGCGGCAGTTTAGACAGAAGACATTTTCAGATATCTAGTACCCTTCCTTGTGTATGTTGTGTTCCAGGGTATATATGCTAAAATGTAAGTTTTGCGCTTGTTTCTATGATGTCAAAAGTTTGCTTTTTCAATCATGTTTATATTCCATTGTATACTTTCCAATCATGAAGTTATACAGGTGCTACTGAATTCTGATGTTAAATCGTAATTTTTTTTTTCAGCGAGTTACCGAATTGAATTTGTGCAAGGCAGGTCTAATCCTCAACTTTTTGGTTGTACAGCAGTTTTATCACATCTTTGTATATATAGTTTTATCTATGTATTTTATCTGTGATGTTATATATAGATTTTAGTCTGAAATAGCCTTCATTCTATCGTATCCTATCTTACATTATCTTATCTTAAATTAGTTGAACGACACCCTATGCCAGCACGACTCAAGATATAAGGGTAATCAACAAACCCCTATACATCAACTGACTTAAAATCGTTGAAGTCAGCGACTGCATTCTCCCGCTCCTAGTACTATGTCCCTAGGTAACTGTATTCTGGAAGCGTATGGTTCTGCGTCAATTCTTACAGCAGTCCAATGCTAATGCAGGAATGGCGAAACCAGGTTGCCGTAACCAATACAAATGCGATCTTATTACGTCTCACGAAGACTGTATGTACAGCCAAAGGCAGCTATTGGTACGATTCATATCTCAAGCAATTTATTCAGGATAAGATTCAAGTGAATAACGAGCGAAGCGTCAGCTTGGAATATTGTGACAAGATATCTTACTACCGTTAGTGCCAAAACTGGCTTCCTCAATTCCATGTTAACACAAGATTTATCATATTTTTCCGAGTAACTGATTAATATATTTTGTCATATACTCAAGCTAAATGGTCAATAAAATAAAAGGAGTATGCACTAAATAAAAAAAATATATCTTCATGGGCAAACCTGACTAAATATAGGAACAGACTGACACTAAAAAGCCTTCTGCTAAAGGACTCGATTTATCTTCAGACTTGTCCAGTTTCAATTGGGAAGCACACAAGTAAAAATTAGGTAAAGACATAAAATACGTACATAATAAAATAAAATTGTCTCTAAACCATATTCAGGTATTTGCCTGCTTAACGACTTTTCGCCAGTGAGGAAGTGGATCCCTGTATCAAGTCAATACGAAGGCACGTACATATATGTACACCTCCAAAGATCATGATAATTTTAAAATACTGCAATTATTTTAACTGATCCCTCTATTGAAATGTCCCTTGACGTATGTTGAAATGAGCCTAGGTTACATTTATATTTGATTGTGTCAGACATGTCATTCTAAAGTGAAGTGCCAGTATCTTAAAAACATGACCGACATTAAAAGTCTGCTGGCAAGGGCTTTGATTTATTTCTATAGTTGTCCATTTCGGCAAGCACAAAACTAAAAAAATGGGAAAAGACACTAAAGCATGGAAATAAAATAATGCATCTAAAACCTTCTACACGTACTTACGCTTCCGAAGATCATGATGATTTGAAAATACTGCGTTTACTTGAACTGATCCCTCGGTAGATATGTCTTCCGAGCTATGTTGAAATGAGTTAAGGCTAGATTTATATTTGATTTTGTCAGATATGTTATTCCAAAATGAAGTGCCTGTACCTATGAAAGGTCCATTTAATTATAAGTGGGCAGTCTTCAGTCTATCTACATGCAAAAGAGTTGAATATAAGGCTACACATACATAAGGCAAAGAACGATAAAACCTTCAAAAACAGAATATTTAAACATAGCATGGATCACCACAGTAATAGCATGTATAGAGTATTTACTGTAGGCATGTCACGTGAATTATGTGATGGAATAAAAACGGGAAGCACCAAAAATAACCACTGGTAAAGCCACAACACGCCCACTGTGGTCCTGTCGACTAAAATCAAAACAGTCAGAGTCAGAACAACTCCCAGTGAACGAAACATATGCAACACCGCAAGTCATGAAATGATTGTACGATAAAATCACATACTTCTCGTGAGACTATTTTTCTACCTGTAGACTTGTATACATTATATTTTTTGAAAGTACATGTAGATTTAGACGTTATTCGAAAGTTGATTCTTAACTTAAATACCATTGAAGCAAAAGGTTCTGTTCATCTGCGGATCATTCAAGTAAGTGGGTGCCCGAGAACTAGCTAATTGTAAATCAGGGTAGATTGCTTAATATTCCATTCTTGCAGTATAAGATCAATTCATTTTCGGGCAAACACTTGATCTTTTCTCACATGTTCTCCTGTTTGAAAATTCAATGTGAAATATATGGTCGAAGATTCAACGTGTATTTTATTAATGAAACGCCTTCGAGAAAATGAAAATGTGCATACAACTTGCTGGTCGTTTATTATTATCATTATTATTATTATTATTATCATCATCATCATCATCATCATCATCATCATCATCATCATCATCATCATCATTATCATTATCATTATTATTATTATTATTATTATTATTATTATTATTATTATTATATTATTATTATTATTGTTATTATTATTATAATTATTAAAGTCTACTGACAAATGAACAATTGTATTTTACAGAATAAGCGATTCGAAAAATAAAGAACAAGGTGTCATAAAAACAAAGAATGCATTCCAAGATATTAAACCGCATCAGCGTGCTCGGCCTACAATACGGGTCATTTAACCTTTCACGTCTCTCTGAAAGAACGAAGACGGAAAAAGGAGTAATACGTGGCCATTTATTTTCTTACCCGTGCTGATTATTTGTCATATATCACTGCAATCCAAATAAGTTAAAATACAATCTAACTTTCCACCCTTACTAGTACAGTCCTCTAACAAGGCTACCAATTTCATTATATCATTATGTTTGGTGGACGTTGTATCGCCGTTCACACTAAAGTCTGCACTTTTGGAAAATTTAACCTCATTATGTATGACTTTGGTGTGGCCTAATTACAAAAGACGCAATTTAAGAAATTACAAACAAGTGAACAATTGACTCGATACACTGACTCAGTCAAAGTTGAAAATATGCCATTAGAACTATAAATTAACTTTTGAAAAAACAAAAAAACAAAAAAGAAAATGAATGACCCTAATATGTAACTGAGTTTCAATATCTAAATCTTGGCAAATGAGATACAGAAGGTTGGAACGGCATGCGTTAAGCAATATCCATAATTTCTGACAGTTTTCCTCCAATTGGTAAAAAATAAATCAACATCTTTCCCAGAAATATTCCAAAGCTGGCAAGCATAAAGTGACACAGAGTTAGTCTTCAAAAGTTGGTATTTAGTAGTAGAATGAATGAATTCAAATTGTCTTATTAGAACATTAACATCAGTTTAAAGTCTTTGGATATGTTGTAAGAATATTGTTCACACATATGTTTGGATCCATTAAGTTACCCAAATGTTTGAAGCGTTCTACGGACTGAATTTATGCATTTTCGAAAATAAACCTATTAAAGTTGTCATATGGATCAAATGATAACTGTTGTGTTCAAATAAGACTTTAAATTCTTTTGCAAATGAGGGACATATATCAAATGAAGGAATTATTGACGTGACCGCCGGTGCTAATACAGCAATATTGTCGATGCATGCAATTGCAGCAACAAAATTCATGCCTGTGATTAAATTGATCGAAAAAAACATAATGCAGCATTGTTTGCTGTCCGCAACGTGAACACAGCATTGGAATTATCTCAATGTTACTCCTATCGAGCGAACACGTCAGTTCGACATTCTGCAATGCCTAAAATATAAGAATCTTCTTTGGAATATCGTTATCAGAATGGAACTACCATAACCATAACTCAAAGAAGTGGGTTCTGATTACTGATAGTGGTAACACGCTTTCAAAAAAAGAACAAGTATAAGGCCTGTTGGGCACAGCAAGCAACCTGATGGCAGTTGTACTTTTGGTGAGACCGCTACATGTAAATCCATGCTATACTCACCACGATATCTGGACTGAAGGAACACTTTGATGAGTCCGTGGCCATGGACGACTTAGTCCAAGTCTTGACAGGACCGGGAAAAACTTAGTCCTCGGATTGTCAAGCCGACATGGCTTCGTGAGGATGACGTCTCAGAATGAAAGAAACCAGAAGAAACTTAAATCAGAGGAATTTTCTGGATTCAATCTGCTTCATGCCTTTCTCATAGAGGACTGTCTGTGTTATACCTAGGAACTGTTGACTCTAATTCACTTTTTTCCAAAGTGGCCGTTCCGACTTTTCGGCCTCCTTTCCGAATTCACATACACCATGTACACCTTGTGCACAGAGAACCTCTTACGGTAAAGGGAAGGTGTTTCCTACCGAAGGAAATGAGACGAGACTTCAGGGTGTGAACTCTACTTTTCATGAACAACAACACGTTGTATATGATAAACGGATGAAATAAGAGAAATACAATCCACTTTAATGGCCGGAAGTTAATAACCTGTGATGAATGCCACTTACAACACAAGGCTTGTCATTTTCACTGTAAGAGAAAATAATTTTGATAAGGATGGCCTTTTCACCCAAAATAAAGGTACTTAAATAAAAGATGGTTCTATAAACGGTGAATACCAGTGAGGTATGTCAACATTACTGCCCCCATTTACTTTCTTGCAAGGATCCACAAACTAATGTATGATGCAGCATTGAATGCCATTTCTTGTGAAAAGGTTAAATCTGAATTTAAATGTGAATTTGTACCACATTGAACCTAAATATTAAAATGAATTTATTCCAAATCCATAAAATTACTTCACCAGAGACTTATATTATAAATTCATAAAGGAAATATTTTGGACACCCTCTTTTCTAAAATTGCAGATAATCCTAGTTTTTTCGATACACTCTAACTGACAAAAATAAAGCGGCTCTTATTATAGTCGGGTAATATTGTTCAAGATTCAAGATACAACACATGCCCGCTCGAAGTTGCAGGCAGTAAAAATATTTTGAGTTGTAAATCAGATGGATTTCAACATTGGGCCTGTAATGGTTAAACACGTCAGTAGATTTCAACATTGGGACTATCTTGGTTAAACACGTGCAGTGAACGTGTTTATTGCAGTTCCCCCCCCCCCCCCCCCATGTGTTTGCGCAAGTGAACTGGCATGCTTAGATTCCCTGCGGGAAAACGATGTTCGATTGCCATTGATGCCGTGTAACAATAATTTAACATTGTTCGTCTCCTGGCCTGCGACTTTATAAGATATACGATTGAAGAAAAATAGCTGACGGTAATTACCGCCAGTTACAGGGATTTTTATCAGCCTGTACA
This sequence comes from Hermodice carunculata, assembly GCA_964020975.1. NCBI lineage: Eukaryota > Metazoa > Annelida > Polychaeta > Eunicida > Amphinomidae > Hermodice > Hermodice carunculata. The sequence continues at coordinate 29,889,727 of OZ026620.1, forward strand.
CAGAGACATGAAAATCTATAGAACGACAACCTCTGTTTTGAATTTGAACCCTTATGTTTTAGGATTTTTACAAACATAAAGTATACAGAAACATTCTAGTGAGCTTACAGAGCTCACGAAAGACCTCAATCTGCCTTAAACTACTTGAAACTGAGGGCCTCGAGTGGAATATGTAAATTTTATACATCATTTTCGACATATTATTTATATATATATATATATATATGTATATATATATATGTATATATATATATATATATATATATATATATATATATATATATATATATATATGTATGTATGTATGTATGTATGTATGTATGAATCCCAAGCACTCCGAGCAAAGTTTGTGACTTAGCCAGGACGCAGCATTAAAAGAGGCAATGAGTTTTTCAAGAAAGCACCACAAGACACACAGCCACGTTTAGCTTTATTTTCCTTTTACGACAAACATATCTCGAAAGGAAGTACTAAAAATAAAAAGCTAAAAATGCCATTTGACTGTAGCTTTAAAAATAAAAGGATAAAAATGCCATATGAAGTTGTTGTTTTTTTTTGTTGTTTTTTTTTTGTTTTGTTTTTTTTTTTGTTTACGCTATCCACCTTCATTGACACTAATAACATTATTACTGCCAGCCACCCAATAAACTTTTTTTTTTTTTTTGACAGTGAGTACGATTACTCATGTGAACCTTTGCATCATGTATATATTACTTCAAACAATTCTCCAGGAAGTTTCTAAAGATTGCATCACTTCTGCTCAGTGTTAATTCCCAGTATGTGCTCCCGTTGTCTTTCCCACATTGTCCTTCATCGAAGACATTTCGTCATTTTGGTTCCTTTTCACAGCGACATTTGCATTTCGTAGTAGAACTCTGCAAATTCAAAGTGCGTGACCCGCTAGGCGGTAATATGTGAGTTTGGGTATAGTTTGAGTTAATACCATTGCTTATCTGCTTTCCCCGCAACTTTGTCCAATTCTTAAATTTGTTGTCCTGCGATCATGGGTAGCAAGTGAAATATTACTGGGACATGAAGGAGACCACTCCGTGGATTTACAAAACTATCATGCGTGAATGGGTGATGCTGGCTTTGTTAAATGTGAATTTCCTGTATACATGCCTCATAGCAGCTTCACGTAATTTCGCATTGATTGTCATAAAAAGACTACTGTCTTCTAAAGGATATTGTCTGGGGAAAGTCACATGTCGTTGCAACCATCCCTGCAAGTTTCTCGTGTCTCTATTGCTCTCTTTTCAAGTAGTAACCTTTCAAAGTCCAATCAACATGAAGTCCATGTGCTTCGGGCCTTATCTATCAGAGGTTTCAAGAAAAATGTCTAGTGAAGGTCCGAAAATAGTTACCTCATTTTTTTGCCCGCGCTATGAAATTATAAATTTTTGGAACAAAAGTATACTGATTTGTATGCCAGGAGTGGGTTTGTGTGCTTTTAGAACCCTTGATTGTATTAGATTAACCATTGAAGTCATACTATTGGACTGAGTCAACAGCGTTCCTCGACGCTCACCGGGAATTTTAATGCAGTCTACAGCATCCGGTAATTTCAAAAGTCGTTTTCCACAATTCATTTTATTCAATATTGTGCTTTCCTAAAATAATTATGATGAACATTTCATGGCAGACCTGCAGAGTTAACATGCCTACAGTCAACAGTTTTCCCTGAGGCACCGATGTAATTATCCAGTGTGCACCGGGGGAACCTGTTGACTCGGCCATATAACATAACCTGCCCAGGATTAATCGTCTTTGCCCTTAAAGCGCTGACTTAATAAGACCGAGTCAACAGCTTTTCTCAGGGCACTTTAAGCTCATTGTGCCCTGAGGAAAGCTGTTGGCTAAGACTCCGTTTTGCTTTAGACCAAGATTTGCTGGTATTTGAATGAGAGGTATCTGCATGAGGAATTTAAATCTTTGAACCATTGTATGTTAAACGGTAATGTGAAATCGATTGTTCCAGTGATTAGCACTTCAAGGGCTCATACTAGGATCAAATAATGGCACAAGTCAGAATGCTTTCTAATCAAAGTTGCCACAATATGCCAAACTAAAAGGACACCCCTGCATTTAGCCTTTCAAACTATTTTGTGTTTTTGACGCCAATGGGTGATATTATGTCGCTCACACAAGCCTCATTCAGTAGCTGTCTGACTAAACGTGGTAAGCTATGTAAAGTAAATATATATAATCGGGCAAATTCTTGGTGAAGAAGCGTTAAATGTTACTTTTTTAGTTGCATCATATTTTTGGTCTTTTTGGTAAGTCGGTTTCCATGGCAACTGTCTACTGATCTGTCAGCAGACGTGTCTAGAATCCTGCGGGCCCATCTGAAAAGAGTCAACAAGAAATAGCCAAAATGTTTGACAATAGGGTATCTTCTGCACAACTTATCTCGAGGAGGCACACAATGATATGGACAGAAAAAAATCAGCAACAATACTTATCGAAAAAAAAGAAAAAGAACGAAAGAAAGCTAGAAAGAAAGAACGAAAGAAAGAAAGAAAGCAAAAAGAAAGAAAGAGAGAAAGAAAGAAAGAAAGAAAGAAAGAAAGAAAGAAAGAAAGAAAGAAAGAAAGAAAGAAAGAAAGAAAGAAAGAAAGAAAAAGAAAGAAAGAAAACGAACAAAAAGAGAAAAACAAGAAACCCACAAAATTTACCACATATTTGAATAAAATACAGGTTTAAAAAGTGTTTCTACAATGAAGTATATGTGTATAAATATTTTTGGAAATAGGTTCAGTATGTCCACCTATTCCATATCCAGAAAGCTCATCTACGTGAAAAGATACCGTTTTAAGTACTAAAGGGACTAATGCATGAACATTACTGCAGATAGCATGCTGTCGTGTTTTATAGCAATTGAAATTGTGTTGAGGACAGGAACACTTTCTTTGGGTACAAAGGGTTTGTACATGAACAACAAGTCTTCCGACATTCGCCGGATACCTTATGGAGCATATCAGACACATAATCTAGAGACACATCCTTCCAACACTTATGAGAAAGCAAATATTTTCTCTTTGTCTCGTTTTAATCGTGGCGTTTAAGCTAAGATCTATGCAAACGTTGTTCAATGAATAAATAATTAACTGCACCTTCTTTCAACGTAATCCTAATATATTCTGGTGCGTTTGCCCGCAAAAAAATGACAAATATTGTCTTGTGTCTTAGCGGTCGGACTCAATTGTAATCCTATTGAGCGCAGCCAACACTCAGCGCCCATGTGGAAACCCCCTAACGTATTAGTTATTAGTGTACGATCAGAATGCCGTAAGACAATAGTTGTGTGCCTCACTGTACCAACTTAACAAAAAAGACACCAGGACTAAGTTTCTACAAATGGCCGATCTACAAAAACGGAAAGAAAAAATGAGAAAAGTCGATTAGAAACAGTACCATACGGCTTGTCTCCAAATGGACGTCAGTTCCATCCTTGAACCACAAAGGAGGCCAGATAACTTACATGAAGAAAACACCAAGCACATTTCCGTGGTCAGAAGAATGGGAAACTGTGATAGAACTATACCACCATATCTGTGTATACAATTTCCAAGAAACAATACTAAAATTTGCAAAACGAAGGCCTCTGGGGCTACGCCAAGTAGATCAACACTCCACAAACCCACGCCGAAACGAGTACGAAGGATCCTGGCTAGATTTTCAAACGGCGCCCAGAAATTTGGCGGAACCAGAGGCCGAATTCGAATTCCAGCTGCTTTAAATAAGTTTTATCATTTCTACATGTTCATAACATTGTTCCAAAATACAGTTATTATTCGTGCTTATCAGTGGCTATGAAATATAAACACCGTGTGATTGTTAGATCCAAATCGCGGCTAATTCCCGGCCGGGATTGTGATATGGTTTCATCACACGATCTTATCACCATCCGGCTGTAAAAATATGTTTACAGATTATCACGTTTTCTAGAATAATTTTCGTTGCATCTTTTGAGTGAATGAATAAAATAACATGACAACAATGAAATCAAATTATAAGGCAGTTGGCGGACGATCGCGACAATGCCATTTTGAAAAAATTGTTAAATAAACATTGAAACAATCTGTATCTCCTATTCTATACATCTTTTAGCAAAGTTCCTGTCTTCCCATGTTACTGTAGTGAACTCTTACGCTTTTGATATTTTCCAGCACATTTTAATCAAAATAGATCTATTGTATACCCGTAATTTCTCAAGACGGTAATTTTTGCTACTGGCACATAGCCGTGTCGATATCCCGATGAAATTTTTAAGTATGACGAATCCGCAATAGTAAACAGTTTGGTGGAATTGTTTAATTTTTCTAAGTTGCTGGAAAGCTTTCCGGATCTTTTCACTTCCGTTATTGAAGCGCAGTTTATGTCGTATTTGGAGCAAAATATAATTTCGGGCGAACTTCAAGGACCTTACTGCAGACGTCACCGCTTAGAAGATCACTTCGTTACAGTCAAGTGTTTCTGTTTGCTGAGAAAAAGTCGAAAGTTTAAAACCTGGCTAGGTTTCTTAGACATATCTAAGGCCTTCGATACAGTTAGCAAGGACATGCTGTTGCTTCATTTATGGGGAAAGGGGGTCAATGTAAGGTATGGTGCTTAATCATAGGTCTTTATAGCAGGGTCGAAAATAAAGTGATATTTGGGCCGTTCGAGAGCTCATAGTATAAGGTACTAAACGGAGTGAAGCAGGCATGTATATTATCCCCGACGTTGTTTTCATTAGCTTTGTATGATTTAGCGGACATGTTATGCTGCCATAATCTTGGAATCCCGTTAGTGAATGATAAAATTCTCTGCCTTTTATATGCAGACATTGTTTGTCTTCTAGTTGATATTGAAGAAAATTTGTTAAAAAAAAAATTAAATATCTCAGATGCATTTGCATCTAAATGGAATATGTCTTTTAACAATGATAAATCTAAAGTAATGGTAATCGGTAAACGTGTTAATCATGACGACAAGTGGAAACTAGGACATTTGCTTATGACCGGGTGTACCTCGTACAAATATTAAAGTATTATGTTTTCGCAATTTTTGAATGACTCCGCCCATATTAAGATATACCTAAAAGACAAGATAGCAAGATTGCGAGGTTATATGTGCAGCATTTTGTCTTCCCATGACAATATTAATAGAATAGGTTTTGGCGACGGTATATGGATGCATGTGATATTACCCTTAATCTGTCATGGATGTTCTGTCTGTCTGAATTACACTAAGGAAAGTTTGTCACTTCTAGCATCATTTTAATATTCCAGTGCGAGAGTGATTCTACGCATAAAATCTACCCCAGCAATGTCAGCTACTTTTGGCGAATTAGGCTTGCTGCTAAGAGACCTTATAGTGAACTGACACTGTATTCAGTTTTTTTTTTCACAGAATGAGGTACGACCTACCTGATACCAGGCTCTGTAAACAAGTGTTTTCAAAATTAAGTGCACAATATCTAGATGGAGAAACTGTAGCCTGGCCATAATGTTCTGAGTAAGACAATGTGCTCAAAAATGTAGGATTGGATCGTGCTTTTCATAGCCAGGATGAGTTTTGGCTGGAACCCTACATAAAACTGAGTATAGAAATATAAAAAATATCATTCTTTCAAGATATCGATGATGGTTGTTCAATATACTAGTACCGTGCAATGAAAGGATTTACTGTTCGGGACGATTACTTGTTTAAGATGGACGATTTTTATGTAACAAAGCTAACATTTAAAGCACGAACGGGTTTCCCTAGCATAAACTAAAATTTGGAACGGCGGGGAAAATCGGATTCTAAGTTTGTACTGTGTGAAGAAACTAAAGAAGATTTGGCTCACTTCCTTTTCCTCTGTCCGGCCATAAAAAAATCAGAAAAGAATGCTATAGTAATTTGGAAAACAATTTCACAAAACTGAATGCAGCATATTTGTGGGCAAGGTATTGTGATTCATCTCTTTTAAGGAAATTCTGTTTATTTCTAGGAGATCATGGTTTCTTATACAGTAACAACGTGGGCGCCCTGTTCGATAACATTTATAAAGAGTTTTTAAGGAAGGAGTGGAGTTTAAGGCTTGACACTGCACAGCCGATACCGACCAGACATGTATTTTAATTGTTTTAAGCAATGTATATAGTCGTATTTGTATATGTTAACCATTTTTACTTGGACGCACAGGAGGCCTACCCCGAGCCTCTGTTGCCCCGGATGTAAAGTGGTAGTTTTCCTAATAGATTACTAAAAATTACCTACTGGACAGAGATGTGAACATTTAAAACCTTCATTTCAGGGGCAATTAAGAGAGAGCATCAGAGACAGAGCATAATTAGCAAAGATATAGGAAAAAATACTCAGTTTAAACGCGGCCCAAACACCGTAACTTCGTCGAAATATCAGCTGACAGTCCCTAACGATGAGTAAAATTTGCCATCTATGACTTGATATGTTTATGCTTTGCCTTTCGCGTCTCCTCCCGCCTACTTCTCCCACAGTTCTCTGCGATAACCACGCTGATACGTAATAGGGCTTGGGGCTCATTGGTAGCCCCGTGTGCAATTGTGGTCAATTCCCGATATCACCGACAAAAAAAATCTCATGAATAAGTCGGAACGATGTCACACGCCCTTGTTACAGATTTGTCTTACGCAAACGTCCTGCTTACGAGTAGCATGTAAATATGTCACGGAATTATTTCGTCCCAACTGTGGTCACATTGAGTTTAAGATCCAGCGGTACGCGAGCAACCCTGCCTCTCGTCAGCAATATATTTTACCGGGTAATAGTAAAGTGAACCAGGCAATATTTGTGTGTATATATATATATATATATATATATATATATATATATATATATATATATATATATATATACACATCAAGTCTATGTGGTCAGCCCACAATATTGAACCAGAAATGCACAATGGCACCAAAATTACCTCCAACCTCCAAGCTGTAGATAAGAATACTATAATGTCATTAACGTCCTCGATTGGCAGTACTGATTCATACATTTTATCTTTAATTTCAAATAATTCTGTTATCACATATGCATTGCCTATTATTGTTTCATCATTATTGCCTGCAGATATTACTTCCCGGATGATGGTATACCGATCACTTTGAAACATAAAATTCTATCTCAATGCTACTGATACCTTATAAAGTGGAGTTATTTTCCGATCACTGATCGACTTCTATTGATGTTAATTTGGCACATATTTCCAATATTATGGTATCACTTTTTAGTACTGCATACAGAGCTATATTTAAATTAGCATTAGTTATTGCTGTTTCATCATTGTTTACTGGATATATTTTTTTTCAGTTACGCACAGTACTTTCACATTGAGCCTGGCACACCCTTTACGCAAAGCTGTAAGGGGCTGAGAATTCACCATTACTTGAGGAATGCTTGGTGACCTGGATGTTACTTGCCCATATGTACGTGCATGTAGTATATCTTTGATCTCAATATAATTACAGATCACGCCAATGAAAGTTTTTTTCTGTTTTTGCATTCTTGACTCCACTATATTTGGGTATATTTACGAAAGATATATTTTTGAGCCCCTCCGAGTGAGAGCGCTGAATTTTGCCCAGCCTGAATACAACTATCACTATAACGGAGGTTTTTTTCTCAGTTTTATTCAGTTCGTATAAAACAGTTATTATATCTTTGACATGGGCTTTGTCTTTTTGTCTTACGGGCGTATTTTTCTTATCTTCATTTCACCGATTACTTCGGGCCGCTGTGATTCCACAGGGGCTCTTTCGCTTCTAGAATTTCTGTTCCATAAAAAAACGTCCAAGCACTGCATCTTTGATACACTCTGTGGTACCGCTATGCATATTGAACATTAAATATGCTAACAGCAACATATTAGGAAATAAAGGAAAAGTTTAATCTGGACCCCCCCCCCCACCACCACCACCACCCAAAAGGTACACGCGGGTAGTCTTCATATACAGAGGGAATGGATATATTCTGCCTTGAAATATTTGTGTTCAAAATTCGTCCTGTTAACCCTTTTTTGCATTTTCAAACAAGCTGCTTTCCCTTTATCATAGCATTTCACCATGTTGCCTGATTTCTTTTGTGGACATTGCAAACCAGACCCCCAAACAATGGGACAGCATGGTATTAGCAGATACACTATTTGTATTACAGTCCATAAAATTGGTAATCAGAGTCTATTCACCTACAGACTGACGATAAAACCGATGAAATGTAAGTGTTTCGGTCCTAAATTTTTCGTCGATATGTTCGGCTGAGCCTCTGAGAAAATGTCCTGTCAAAGTGTCACGTCCTCGATCGCTGATGTATTACGCAGTGAATGACGCAGGATAACGTTTCGTTCATTTGGACTGGAAAAAAGACCTCCACAAGGCCACATAGAGGTACTGAAATGAACGCCACAAATCCGGACGTTGAACTTGGTCTGTTCTTATTTAATTTTGTGTCTCAAAGTAACGTCTTTCCATTGACAGAAGGACCCACTAGGACAAATGAGTGCTGCAACAGAATCCTACATCTTACATCACAGACTCTGTACCAAGGTCACGTTCTCGATAGCGGTGTTCCGAGTCCATTATCGAAATCGAGATTTGTATGGATTTTGTTTTGAAAAATCGATTATGACCTATCGTATACGAAAATATATTTGTTGCAGCAATGCAAAGTTTTGTGACTGCTCCAAATTGTTTTATTTGTAATAGATGAATATTATAATTAATATAAGTTTTGTGTTAATTAATATACCCTATAAAGCTTATAATTCATGTCTTTTCATACATGTTTGTAAAATCTATGACTTTTGTTTGCAAGATAATATTTATCAATAATTTCTCTGCTAAGGTGGGCCCAGTGGTAGCGGACAAGCAGTCCTCAGTTGGAATCTTCTTGACATTGTGCATTTTTTCTACAGACCATAATATGTCATTCAGTTTCATCTATTATATACTGTTTGTAAAGTATCATGTATTTGTATTTTCTGTCAAATAAATGAAATCTGACTCTGACTTTGAAAGCAATTTTCAGGCTCCCACACCAAACCACGACCTCATAGTCTTGATATTAGCATGAAGATTGACAAAGTCCCTCAGTTTTTGCAAAAGATCTAGAAGTAATGTTAAAAAAAAATTAAAAAAAATAAACAGTGGTAGAGTCTTTTCAAATTTATTACTGGGTGTAGTATTCACCAAAACATGCCTTCAAAATAAAGATGACAGGGTTATTTTATACATTACTAAAAATTATGAAGTATTTAATACCAATTTCCCAAGCCAATACACACCACTATATGATATTGACGCTCTACCCCTGCCATCGTTAACTTCAAATATGATTCAGGTCTTCCAATATATATGTCCATGATGATAATTTAAAAAGCTCTTATCTTCCCTAAAACGTACCTCTGTTTCTGAGCTGAACAAAAGCTACGAATACCGTACCAAAAAGTTATAATCAGTTTATCTGCAAACATTTCTTTAAAATTTCAGCCACTCTCGTGATCAGTCATACTTGCCTACTGCTTGGAACGGATACAATACATCTTCTGTGTTTAATAAAAACCAATAGCCAGATAAAAAGCAATTATTACCCCATTAATCTCCTCTGCAATGCTACAAAAGCGTTTAAATGGTTGGCATTTACTGTTGCTTATGGCTACCTCTCTAGTAATAATCTTCTTACTTCCAAATATTCATTCTTAAGGCTAATGATCTGACAATTAACCAGCTTCATCATATCGCTCATAATATTGACAAAGGCCTCGAACACTCCAAAGAGGCAATAATGGTCTTTCTTGATGTTCCTAAGCCATTTGACAAAGTTTGGCGACCTGGACTGCTCTTCAAGCGTCGACAGCAGTCTTTCTGATCAACTAAGAGCCTGGATTTCTCTTTGACAACTCGAACAGTAACTTGGTTGGTCAACTCTGGTCAACACGGGTAAATTACTCAAATTAATACTCTTCTTTCCAATGTATGAAAATTTAATACCACCCCATCTTTCAACCTTTCTCTCCCTAGACCCTATTGGTTGCTTTGTCAACAAAGCAGCTTTATATGTCCCACATTTCGTACAGCCAGCCTATCAAAATTCTTTTCTGAATGATTCTATATTTGAAAAGAAGAACCTTCATTTCACACATAAGAGACTCTATTTCTCTTGAAATATTTTAATCAAAACTTAAGGCTACCCTGCTCTCTGTCGATCATGGCCGTAGCTTTTGTTCTAATCGGTATAGCTTTTCCGATATTTGTACCACCAAACCGCGCTCAAGTGTCTCTAAAATCCATTACGATTTCTTTGAATTCCATATTCTTACACCCCCTTCGTGCTCTTGCTCCCATCATAATGAAGACCTATTTTTCACTGTCTTTCTCTAATCTTATAAATACCATGACCACTAATGCTCTTGGTATCTAACCCAGCCTAATATGACATCTCGCAAGTTACAAATTCTTAAACGTTTTTCTTCATGGCGGTGACAAATTATCTCATGATATTAATTTTCGATCTTTGAGGATGTCCAGAAATACGTGATAAATACCAAGCTTTTTATTTATTATGATCATCATTTTGAATTATTATATTTGACATAAGTTGGTTCTTATGCTTATTATCATGAAGATTACCGATACCTAATTCTCTTTATATTTATAGTTTTTTTTAGCAACATAGTCGTGTATTGTCCTGTACGTTCTTGTACATGGGTGTTGCTCCATGCCTGGAGAACATGTTGTTATTTTCCTTTTTGTGCGCTAAAGTTATCCAGTTATGAAATAAATATGGTTGAAGTCAAACAAGAGACAAACCGGTGTACATCAGACGTAGGAGCAATAAAAAAGGAAAGGACGAAAGGCGTTTTCTTGCACGAGTTTCCTTGTCCAAGAATCATAAACAGACAAACACTCATGAAAATATACACAGACTGTCTAGAGTAGCAAGCGGATAGTTAACATTATAGTATAATTGTACGTGTGTCTAAGCAGGTAACTCATATGAAATATAGTTCCATACACAGCAGTAAAAACACAATTTTACCGTTATTTTTCCGAATGACATTCCACTCGCATTTTACACTAGTGGATTTTTTTTGTACATGTATGTGTTCACAAATCATTTACACATACGCTGTTTATGTTGTTAAATGGCGCTCTGGTATATTTTGACGGCAGTTGGTTCAGATCGGGTGCGATTGGCATTAGTCTGTGGAGATTAGGTCACAGTAATTGCCGTTAGTCGATAGAGATTAAGTGCGATTGGTGTCGGTGGAGACAAGTTTTGATTGGTGGTACTCGGTGGAGATTAAGTGAGATTGGCAGTAGTTGGGGAGGATTACGTGCGTGTAGTCTGTGGAGGTTAGATGTGATTAGCGATGACACAGTCGTGTACGCCAAATTTTTACCTCCAGTTGATCCTGGCCATTATTGCGCGGTAGCCGTGCAGCGATCTCTTCTATCGCCACCGAATAACCTTAAAGAGTCTAAAGAGCACCATATTCGTTCCTGGTGAAAGGGTCCGTGAGCTATATGGTGTATATAAGAGTGGAAAGTTGATCAAAATTACAGGGTTGGAGAATATATTACAACTTTGATATAGAGTGGATTAATTGACTGAAAGCCATGTGTGGAAGTAATACATTACAAATTTGATACAAAGTGAATCAAGGGAACGGTCAAAATGATAGAATAACCCAAATATCTATTTGTTACTGACATTAACCGACTGGTCACTGTTTTCCGTTCACTTTCCTTGCCCACAGTAATTCAGTGGTTAGTGTGTCAATGCACGATGAAAAAAATCGTGTAATGTGAATATGATGCATTACAAGAGCTCACAAAATAATGTATTTATAGGGGAGGGGAAGGGGACAAGTTAAACCTGACACAATGTTTGATACTTTGGATAAACAGTTGTCACCAATGTGCTTTAATCCACAAGAAAACAAGGTTTTTAAATTTTCTTAAATCAAGATGCCACTGAAGTGAAAGCTAAACGCCTGTTCTAAAACCAAGCTAACAATTGTTTGAAAGCGTCATTTTGCTCTCAAAATTTTGAAATTCAACTAAGCGTGGATTTTGAAAGTTCTGGAAATACCCTGTCAAAAAATAAAGCAGTAAATAAGTGAACCATGAGGTCTTCAGTGTCGAGTTTTGGACTGCGTCAACAGCTTCCTCCGGCGCTTTTGAGCGCAATGGGCGCAAAATAGGCCAAGGAAGGATGTTGGACCCGGACCATTAAATTGGCTGGAACTATAGGCATGGTGGTACGTACGGCTGCAGCCCCCCCCCCCCCCCCCCCCCGCTGCGAGGTATTCTTTGTAGGCTCTCAAAACAATAATTGTAATAGGTTACAGAATATTTTAATACAAGTATGTGATGTTTTGCAGTGGTTGTCACGAATGTGACACACACAGGTTATAAAATATCTATATACAAGTATGTGATGTTTTGCAGTAGTTGTCATGAAAGTGACACGCACAGGCTGCAGAATACCTTAATACAAGTATGTGATGTTTTTGCAGGACTTGTCATGAAAGTAACACGCGCAGGTTACAGCATAGCTTAATACAAGTATGTGATGTTTGGAGGTAGATGTCATAAAAATGGCACACACAGGTTACAGAATATCTATATGCAAGTATGTGATGTTTTGCGGTAATTGTCATGAAAGTGACATGAACAAGTTACAAGATGTCTTAACACAATTATCCAATGTTACTGCTATTACTGTATCATTTGTACACAGAGAGATGGCCCAAGGGGAGTTATTCCCTCCCACAGACTGTCTTTGGGTGTCCGCATACATCTCATATGGAGTGGGAGAAGAGCTCTCTTACAATAAAGCATTCAAGTAGCCGTCTAGATGGCAACAGCTGGTCCGCCGGTTATCACCTAAAGGGACCATTTGATGTCAACCAATTCACTTTCGCCGTCTGTACAAAGTTAAGCACTTTTGTGATGGATGATTCTAAACGGCCTGACTGGCCTGCCGGCTCATACTGTATCTACAAGACTGTCACCCACTGTCCTCTCGGTGAGTGAGCTATATCGATTTAATATACAACACATACTTGGTTCTTTCATTGCCAATTTTCAGCGAAGTCGGTGTTTTTTTAATATACATGACCATATTTTATTAATATATTTCTGTGTGTAAAATTACCTGTCATTGAAGTGCTAGATGGCTTACAGTTACCATAAAGGAACAGAGACCTTGAAAATGATCCAAATCAACAGGTTTCCTTGGTGCGCTTTGAGCACAATAAGCGTGCTGAAGAAAGCTGTTGAGTCTGTCAAAGCTCAGCAGGGAAAGTGGTAATTTAAAAGTGACTAAACCTTTACGTAAGTAGCACTCCGAGAGAATGGAACCCGTTTATAATTGTACATCAAAAAATCTTTGGACATACGCGACAGGGAAAGTGGTAAAGTAACTATTTTTTCCTGAGTAAATTGTTCCAGGAATCATCAGATATTTCGCTTCTAAACTTAAATGGATCTTAACATTAATTTGAAGCAGCACTGCTGTTTTTGACTTCGTTTGCTAAGTACATCTGTATGCAACAATGCATGGATTGACCCACTTTTTGCAAATACTGGAATTGTAGATGTCCATTTTGTAAACAGCAAATGACCAAAGGTATGGTTACTTTACTCATATTTTGGAAATATTGTTTCCTTTGTAGCAGGTGGCGATCAAGGTTTAATTTACAGTTTTCATACTTTTATATTAACACATGATTGGCGTGAAATAGGATCTATTGTTATATATGCCCTTTGGCGGTAAAGAAAAGTAATTGAAAGGATATAATATCTTGGTTGCTACACTATCTATCTATCTATCTATCTATCTATCTATCTATCTATCTATCTATCTATCTATCTATCTATCTATCTATCTATCTATCTATCTATCTATCTATCTATCTATCTATCTATCTATCTATCTATCTATTTATCTATCTTATATAAATATATATATCTATATTACATAAATATATATATCTATAAATACACACACACACACACACACACACACACATATATATATATATATATATATATATATATATATATATATATATATATTGGTGGATGGATTCTAGGATTCCGATCGGGACAGATAATCATGTCAAATCTAGACGAAGAGTTCATGACGTTATCAGGTATATTTACCAGCGGTTGGTACAGGACCAAAACTCTGACCGTGCCTTTTTGTTGTCGTGATGGGAATGTGTCAGTCATGACTTTGCCAAATAAGGGAAATTTTGCTCTGTTTAAGGTAAGTTTTGCATGAAGCTATGACATGATCTGGATTTCTGTACCTAAACGAATTAAAAATTGACCAGTTTGCCTAGTGCTTATGCCCAAGCGACCAGACATTGTTATCAAAATGCTCAAATGTGACAAAATGTTGATTACTGTATTGTTTGACACAAAATAACCTGCACTTAACACAAATTTAAAGACGAAAGGAACTTGTTCTAACTCGTGTCCCACAAACAACCGTTGACATCGTGGGCCATTTTGCTGCCATGTAACAAAGGGTATTTTCGATCCAAACAATCAGGATTAACATAAATATGTCCAAAACCTTCAGGTACCTGGTTCACTGGTCACGCCTGACAATTTGTTTAGACTATATATTCAATAGGTGAAGGTTAATTTTTGACTGAATATATATGGATGTGAAAAAATGATACTTTCCAGAAGAGTTAGTGAATGAACGAGTCCCCTAAGTAAACGTGACCAGTGAATTGTCCAGCTGGCTTTGTGGACAACATTTTTACTCATAGGACAGTTTCTAATGACTGGCCTTTGCACGACTTGAAGAGCTCCAAACTTATCTTTTGCATACAGTGATCTCATCCGCTGATTCATATATACATATATGCTTTCACTCTTTCAGTAGCAAGTTTTGAACAGAGTCTACAGCTGTCCTCGGCCCGCTTTAGGCACAAAGAAAGCCAAGGAAAGCTGTTGACATGGAGCATTATGTTCAGTGGGACTATAGACATGCTGGCACTTCGATGAAAGGCTTTTTACAATGAAAATTAAGACAGTATTCATTTGATAATTCAGAGAAGTTAATCTTAGGTACTCTGAATCGGAAGAAGTTGGCAGTAAACGAGTTAACTTATTAAGTTATCCATTCACCTGCAAAAAGACATGCAATATAGAAATTAACCTTCCGTTGATAAACAAGAAACATGATACTGTGCATACTTCTTATATTGCTGATATTAAGATCGGCACTTTTGTCATCTGTGTGTCAGTACAAGCGGGTTATTGGTGTGTCCCTTTGAATTATGAAACAAAACTCAGCATTGTGATACTTGATAAAAATGGCCATAACGCAGCCTCATAGCATATGATCGTCATAGATATTGCGAGTTTATCATACTTAATCCAGTTCGAAATGACAAGAATGGCACGTTTTATATTATAAAGTAAAGAAATTTGTGATTGTATATTTTGTGTGTGAAAATCATTGACAAAATTAAATGCACTGTTTTGAAAGACAAAAGGCCCATGTGATTGCAACGCTACCTTTTATTTATTTGCAAACAATGCACCTCAGTTTCAGGACAAGTGTCCTTTGGTGCACGGTATGAAAGGGACTGAAGAAATATTTACCATACAACACCAAAATATTAGGACGACAATCCATGTCGAGAAGGAAACTCCATTTATTAAACTTCACCAAGATAATGTCACGTTTCATGTCTGCTTTTATTCAGGTAATTCATTTTTAAACTATCATGCAATTAGTTGTAATTAAATATGTACGCTTTAGACCCCTCCTGTACCTCCCTTTGAAAGATCGCAGATTTGATTGCTTTAAGATTCGAGTCCCCATATTTAAACCTACTGCAGTTAATTCTCTTATGACTGTTTCTCATGTCGGCTAAGTCGTCTTTCAGCTTATCGCTTCACGTTGATGCTAATCATTAGTCGGTAAGTTCACTCTATGCCTGTCCTCTCACGATATGGTGTGTGATCATGGAACGACTGGGTCTGGAACCAGCAACCTTCAGCACCAATCGCCCAGCCACAAATGGAAAATGCACACACAAAAGGCACCAAATTCTCATTCATGGAAAGAATGGTTCAATGGGGCAGGTACAAACACACACACACACACACACACACACACACACACACACACACACACACACACACACACACACATATATATATATATATATATATATATACATATATATATATATATATATATATATATATATATATATATATATATATATATATATATATGGTAATGACATTATACATGTATGCTGGGTGGGATGCTGTATTTTACTTGTTATTCGAAGTAGACCTAATCTAGGACGAAGTAAGCCTATTTTTATTGGGAAGGCGTTAAATATTGATTGATATGATGATGACATCATGCAATAGGCTTAAATCAGTGACGTAATAAATGCATGTCTTAGCATGCCATCACTTGAAGAACAGAAATTAACGCAGACGTTGTGCTGCATTGAAAATTTTTTCTACATGTATGCGTTATGGAGCTTGACAATGCATTAAAATGCAGAAATTGGTCGCGCCTGAAATGTAAAAATATGCTCTAATACTAATATATATATATATATATATATATATATATATATATATATATATATATATATATATATACATATATATGCGTGAATGCCATAATAGACATGCACTAGTTCATTTCTGTTGAATCCTGTAAAAGTATTCAATAGCGTACAAGTTGTCCAAAATCGGAGATAGTGCATATACATAATAAGTCCAGCAGCATCAAAGTAGCACCGAAAACACGTGTTGTGGCCATGAAATGACTGGGGCTCGAACAAGCAACTTTTGGAACCAATAAGTACATATTCACTTTTTCCTAATACTTTTTGCTGCATCCTTAAACCAGCTGGGAACATACGATGCGCGTGTGTCTGACAAGTATGTTATTGGTCATGCTTTGATTTTGTAAGTTTTACCAGCTTGGGTTTCTATTGCTACTTCCTCGAAAACATTCGACTGAAACTTGAGTACGATTACCCCACATGCATTTGCAATTGATACAGGAATCTTATCTGTGTAATTGATGGGTTTCTCTCTCTCTCTCTCTCTCTCTCTCTCTCTCGCTCTCTCTCTCTCTCTCTCTCTCTCTCTCTCTCTCTCTCTCTCTCTCTCTTTTTTTTTTGTTGTGTTTTGTAACTATTGTCTTTTTCAAAATAACCAGCTGACTTGTTGGCAAACGTATCGCCAATAAAACTTGATTTAGTCTGCACCAATGTTAATTTCTAGGTGTAGCTCAATATATAGCAGGCTTGTAATGAGTAAAGAGTACTTGTATAGGTTCTTGGTCAAAACATGAGCCTGCCAAAACCGTACCTCAATGAAGCAGCGTTAGAGTTTGATCGGTCAAACCGATAACCCTATGATAGAGCATTGATCGGTCAAACTGTGAGCCCTCAGGATTTTTTCCAATTTAGCACGGACTTGGCGAGGTTGTACTTTGGTTTTGTCCGTACCGGAATATATGTACAAAGACACGCAAACACAAATAGCTATGCAAGAACGGAGCAATTGAAAGTATGTGCATGCAAGGTAATCTTGGCAGAAGACTGATGCAGTCCTTTTTATGCGTGAAAATTAACTGAAATGAACGTTTTTCTGTGTCATTTTCATGAACTGAGTGTGATTCTGCGCTTAATGTTTTCAACAAAACCAAAGCATTCCATACATTCACTGACGCGTACTCGCGTCTCAAATATCATGTAAAAGAACTGGGGTGTATAACACTGTCCAATTTGTGTGACTGAGGTTTTGGTGTGGACCCAAAACCGTGGTTATAATATTACGGATTCAAAAGTGGACAGCAAAATACATTTTTGGATTGCAAATACTCTCGCAATATGCACAGACACATTCAGACTCTTGCAACCATATTCACAACCGAAGCAGGTAATTTCCACTCATGCGTATTGGTATAAACATATTTTACTGGCAATCGGAAAGAAGGGAAGAGCCCACATAAATTCCTGTTGCGATATTGTTCAGACTTGTACAATTTTTAATTCGTGCACACTGATGTCCATAAGCACCAATGCTGTCCAGAATGAAAAAATGAATTTTAAAGGCACACATCACACACACAAACATATACACACACAGAGAGAGAGAGAGAGAGAGAGAGAGAGAGAGAGAGAGAGAGAGAGAGAGAGAGAGAGAGAGAGAGAGAGAGAGAGAGAGAGAGAGAGAGAGAGAGAGAGAGAGAGAGAGAGAGAGAGAGAGAGAGAGAGAGAGAGAGAGAGAGAGAGAGAGAGAGAGAGAGAGAGAGAGAGAGAGAGAGACGTGCCCAATTGTCGGAAATCGTCGAGAGTTTTGCCATTCATTGACAAGATGTGTAAAAAAAATATTGATTTATTAAGCACCGATAGACTGATGTAGGATCAAAGACAAGTTGACAATTTTTTAAATTTACATATTTTCAGACACAATGTCAGCTTTTAGATAAAAACATATCCATCATGGTCGGCAAGTGTTATTCAACACCCGTGCGATGCAGTTTGTAAAATATAGTTGTAAATCTAATATGTGTATTAAAATAAAGAGGTTCTCCCCTCCAGGACTGGAGTTTAATTTCCAGCTAGAAGGTGAACAAAAATAACGTGGAGCCAAATACATCCCCATGTCCGACATTTGGGTAAACCTAACTTCCTGCTCATGGCAGGATTTTTTCGATCATCTCTTGTAAAATATGAGCGCGCTCGCAATCCAAAGAGTGTGATTTGACAAGGAACATGCGTCAACAATTCATAGTGTTTGGTCTTTTTAGCGGCACTGCCAAACAACATCAATAAATATAATTTAATTTTCAGTCTGGCAATGAACGCAACCTTGCACTTAGCTGTCCGACAATTGGGCAACCCAGTATATATATATATGTATATATATATATATATATATATATATATATATATATATATATATATATATATATATATATATATATATATATATATATATATATATATATATATATATATATATATATATATATATATATCTATATCTATATATATATATCTATATCTATATATATATATATATATATATATATATATATATATATAAAATGGTTTAGGCCTATTTTAGTGAAATGACAGACTTGTGCAGTTTTGGTATAGTCACCCAATATATGTGCACAGTCAAAATCCGTGAAAAAAAAGACGATATACGTGTAAATGAATGATATAGGTGATGTTTGCATCCTTTCGGGTATTTCCGGTTTTGGTCGGTATTTATCGTGGCATCCTTGCAGACAACAACAAGATGGCGGCATAGGCGAGCGCTCCTGAAATTCTTGAAATGTTGTCGACCGTTGGTGTTGAGCTTATACCATCAGCAAGGTTTGCTCCAATGGATAAATCGATCAGTGACTTTGTCAAGGGCCAACAGAATAGCAATACCGCACGAAAAACCGACACTGATGTCAGTTTACTGACTCAGTTTCTGCTTTCACGCCTAGAACTACGCGAGCCTCAGGATATCCCACGAAATGAACTTGACGCTTTGCTTGCGGAGTTCGTCATTACTGTGCGCCAGAAAGACTGTACAGAGCATGAAACAGCCAGTCTCAGATCTAAATTTTGCAGCATAGACAGATATTTACAGGAGAAAAAAAAATTGGCTCGAGCATCACTACTGACCCTGAGTTCGAGTATGCGAGGGAAGCATTAAAAGGCAAACAAAAAGAACTGAAAACCCAAGGAGAAGGTAACAGGCCTAATGCGGCCCGTGCTGTCTCACCTGCGTAACTTGAACTCTGGTATGAACGTAATGTTTTGGGTATAGATAACGGAGAATCACTGTTGAATGGTGGCGTTGTAATCGCCAATTCGCCTGAGAGGATGCATAGAACATCGAGATTACGATTGGGTGATGTCATTGTCATCCATGAACCAGTGTGTACTGCATCAGATGGTACGGAGTACGTCGAGTACAACGAGCGTCAAACTAAAACAAGGAGCGATGCTGACGTTCGAGAAATTAGGCCCGTCAATCCAAAGATGTTTGCAACAACTAAAGGACCCAAATACCACACGGACCCTGTTTCTGTGTATAAACTGCATGCCAGAATAAGACCAACGGATATGCTCTCACATGAATCACCCTTTTATCTCGGCATTAATCGATCAAAACGCCGTAAACGGTGTGAAGCACAGTGGTATTTGACTTAGCTAATGAGTGTCAATACTTTGAATGGATATGATGAAACGCATGTTTCAGAAAGAATGCATTGCTGTCGTAGGAAGTAAGAAAGGGAAAAATCATTCCGGACGGAAAACAATGACCCATGCCCTAAAAGATAAAAATGTACCTGGTGCTGACATTGTACAGCTCTCAGGACACAAAAACATTCAAAGTATAAACAGCTATTCTGAATTGTCTCACGAAAGGCAACAGGCTTTAGCCTATCAGACTTGTTGGATGGAGTACTCCGAGTAGAGCCTACAAAAAATCCAGTCCAAGCCAAACGTTGCTACCATTGCAAACTGTGAGTAGGCCTAGGCCAAATTCCGAGTCAGGGAATAATGACGCATGTCAATCCATGTGTTCAGTTTTGCACGCAAGTTACGTCAATGAATTTATGAAAATGATAATTCTCAACGTTTCATAAATGCCAATACTGCTGATAATCAGCCCCCCCCCTCCCCATCTTTTGTGGCAAGCCGTAAAGGAGTACTGCAAACTATGCAATTAATTTGTCACAGCCAGGCTGTGGAAGCTCCCGAAGGCTTCGCTCGGTGCTCGAGTATCAGTACGACGTAGCGGCGAGGCAGGGAACCAGCCAAGGCCATAGCCTGGGGTCGGTGAGCGTTTATCTTTGCTTATCAACTGTCATTCCCTGAAGAAGGACTAATGATCCGAAAATTTGAGAAAAATGTTAATTATGTACACGACAATCAACTTGTTCTTTCATTTGGGTTAATCTGTCGCGGAGAATGATTCAGTTTTCATGGGTTTTAGACTGCATTTCCTGTTCTGTTTGCTTCAAAAAAAAAAAAAAAAAAAAAAAAAAAAAAAAAACTTCCGTGCCGCAAGCAATTCAGGCCATCCACTAGCAAGATAAGGGAGCATGAATTGATTTGTTTCCTGTACGCACGTAACGGTTGAGCGATTAGCAAATGCTCAGATAACTGGTGGAACTTTTCAAATCACAATAAATAATGTCAATTCCCCTTCTCAGAAGAAAATGTAGAAGAATCATATATAACAGTGATTCTGATTAAAACATGAAAATTGTAAGTGGAGCTGAATGGCAATTAGGCCTAGGCCTATAATAATCTGAGCCATGGCGGCTCTGAGGTGTACCCTCGAATGGACATGTATCTATAATTAAAAGGACCATTAAAATCAGTAAAACAAGAGAATTTTCCTTGTTACAGTTGTGTATTTATTCAGTCCATCCCTGACAAAAATTCCAAGTATTGAATCCCATTTAATGCCCATGAAATAGGCCTAACCATATGATAAATAAATCATAACATGGTTGCACTTGTATATCATTTTTATCACTGCTGGTGAGTTGAGATCACCACTTGTGATAAAAATGCTATACAAGTGCAACCATGTTATAATCTCTATATATATATCATATATGTAGATTGACTAGTTTCACATTTACTTGGGACCATGTTTGTCATATACATTTCCATATCTCCCATGCTTTTTAGAACCTATTAAAATCACAACCAATATTGTATTTGTGTCTTTTTGCCCAGAACCACTTCCTAGTAGTCAATATCCTATTCCGCAGTTCGAACTCTTTACTCTCCATAAGCTAACCTGTCCCTGTCTAACCTGTATATATATGGAATTACTATTGTCTATATTGCACACGTTCCTCTGTAAAATTTTGACATAGGCTGTATCAGCCCAAATAAATTAAAGGGTCTTCAGCGGGTAACTACTCAACATGTTTCGGAGCCTTTTACCCGTACACGTCTCTCTGAGTAGCGGCTCCTTGCCTAAGCTAAATATTCAGCAAAGACAACCCACATAATAATGAATAAATATGAACGTGGCAATTGATGAATTAGCTAAATATGTGAAGTTTTGCTTGTAAATGCAGAGCTTCATATCAAAGAAGAATACCTGTCAAACAAACCATAATTACCAAATTTTCATAGTACAGGTTCAGATAAGAACAATTTGACTTACCCCTGAACCAAAATGTACCCTTTCTAGCTGGACAGCTTTTCCTAGTTAAACCATCCGCCAATGTTTAACTGAAGTGGAAACAAGCTGGGGCATTATATTCAGTCCCAGTGATTGTAAAATAAACAGTTGCAGCTAGACCACCTGTACAAACCAAGGAAAATCCTAACAAGGACTGCAACAATGTACATCCTGTACCAGAGATGTAAAACAAACTCCATGATGACACCTACTCCTCAAACAATTAAGCTCTATTTGACTGCCAACCCTGAGTCAATGTGTCAACTTCATGTGTCAGGTTTGTGACACTTGAGAAAATACTGTCAATTTTGAGTAATTTTTTAATAGTGAGTAAATGTGCATTTAGGCATGTCAGAAAAGAATGGAAGTCATTAGCATTTATGCCAAAAACATGCTATCAAAACATTTTTTCTTAACAGGATTTTAAGTACAATTAGGCAAACATGCAACTGTCGTAGGCCGCTTCTTGCTACCTGTAGCCCCTGGGGGTTTACCTAACAGAAAACATGTAAGCCTAAAATGTCTGATAGTGAATATTAAAACAGAAAGATGCCAAAAGATAAAGTTAAGTAGCAAAACAGACAAGTCTAAAAACTGTAGATTATTGCAGCAAGACTTTCTAATAATCTTTGGATGTTAACAGTAGAATTATAGGGCAAGTCAGAAAAGAATGGAAGTCTTTTGTATTTATGTCAAAAGAATGCAATGAAAATATTAACCAGATATCAAGTACAATTAGGCAAGCTTGTAACTGTCGTAGGCCGCTTCTTGCTACCTGTAGCCCCTGGGGGTTTACCTAACAGAAAACAAGCTAGCCTAAAATGTCCGAAAGGTGAACGTTTAAACATAATGGTGTCAAAAGATGAAATTAAGTAGCAAAACAGGCAAGTCTAAAATCTCTAAAATTATTGAAGCCAAACTTTCTAACCATCTCGGGATATTTACAGCAAAATTTGTAGAAATATTTGATCAAAAGTACACCTTTGAATCCTCTTGACTCAAGTTTATTGTAAATAAATTTGGTTCTTGATGCAAAGTCCTGAAATTTAGAACAAATACGACCAAATCTCAAAATTTGTGACAAAAATGTATTATATCCAATAGTATCGGAAATATTACTGTCCGGGAAAGGATAATTAACTACTTCAAAGTTAAACTCATCTATTTTGTGATAGACTTTAATACAAAACCTGTCATTAGTGCCTGAATATCCAAGTCCAAAAATACATCTCTGAAACCATCTGAATTGTTACCCTCCAAAGGGATATCTTTTGGGTAAATTTCTTTAGCAATTTCATTGAAATTTTGTACATTTACACAAGCAATGTCATCAATATATCTTGCGTTGTTTGATAATTTTGTAGCCATTTGAAAGTCCTTTTTCATCAATTTATTCATATACTTAAATTCAAGCCAGCTTAAATATAAATCTGCCAGTAAAGGGGAGCAGTTGCTACCCATTGGAATGCCTTTTATTTGTTGAAAAACCAGTGGTCCGCATTGAACAAAAGTATTATCCAAGAGAAATTTTATAGCATCTATCAAAGTTTCAACAGTGTAAGATTTAATGTTACTTTTTGAATATTTATTGTGTGACCAGTATGCTTTCTTTGTATATGAATTTATATTTATGTATGGTTTATGAGTTCTTGGCTTATCGGTTTGTTTTCAATCTCATGTAGTGCAAGAAAGCTGTGACCTGCTTGGCCCAGGCCCTTTTGTAGGTGACGCCAACGAGATAGAAGACTGTTCGAAAGCAGGTACTGAAACACATAGATGGATAGATAGATAGAGAGAGAGAGAGAGAGAGAGAGAGAGAGAGAGAGAGAGAGAGAGAGAGAGAGAGAGATAGATAGATGAATAGATAGATAGTTGCATTTGTACGTACATACATACATAGACAAACAGACAGACAAACAAATAAATAGATAAATAAACAAATAAATAAATAGATAAACAGATAAGTAAATAAATAAATTAATAAAAAGAAGGTCATATCCATGTTGCATAATATCCTCCTTTTGGATCTTGCTTTAATGAAATCAAAGAATAAAAAGCATATTCTTATTTATATATTTTACCTCTGGGTTTTATATGCAGATGAGATCTCTTGGTTTATGAAATGTGAATTATTAGCAGTAATTTTATATCAGCATTTCCGCTGTGCAAATGATCTTTGTTTGCTTTTACTTGACCATTTCAGCGATGTTGATATAGGAGTGCAACTAAATTCTATGTGAATTGCATGTCACATCTTGCATTGAATATATTTCACAAATTCGAACAAAGGTAATGGATCCAGTTCAAATCCACCCATGGATTTTTTCTTAAACTTTTACAGTATAACGACCACAATCCACAAATATGAATTTGTGAAATCGATATCTCACTGTACTAATTTTCGACATATACTGCATTCAATGTTGAATACAACGGCCAGTTTTTAAGCATTTCTTGTAATATGAATTAGTACAACACTAACGCGAAGAACATTATTGATCTTTGATTCAAATATTTTTGTTCAAATTTCTGTTAGGCAAAAGTCAAATATAAGGTGGTACAAAACAAAGCTACAGTATGGAAAAACTGTACTGCAAAAATAGGTCACCAAATTCATTTTCTCAGTATTTTCGGTCAAAAAGTAAAAAAAAAAAGTAGCTTAACGCAAGCCCGATTAGTATTCCAGGGCACTGCTAGGTGGAGGGCGTCCACAGAACGTCAAAAAAAGTGGCTGTGTTGTCATCGACAACGATTGATTACAACAGGTAAATTTGACATGAACTTGAATACAATATGTCACACGCTCATTTGGTGGCATGACGTTTAAATGGCTGCATTAGCCGCCCGGTCATCTGCAAACATTACCAAAAGTTAACACTGTAGTACTAGTTCATCCGCGCATACTTTTGCGTGAACTTGACTTTCTCACATTGCACCATTTTCCTGCAGTTTATTTTGCACAAACGGAAAACTTTGGCTCTTTGGTAATAATAAAATTACGATTCTGAGATGCGAAGTTTTTCTCAAAGAAAGCTATTCAAGCATTCAACTGGAACAAGAAAAAACAAAAAAACAACCCCCCCCCCCCCAAAAAAAAACTGCACCAGATGCAAGGTGGCTGAAATCATAAATATTTATATTGAAGTCAAGCTTCGCCATGCGGATCACATTGATTTAGTATCTCAAACTCCTTAACAGAGCTGTTTTGAGTTCACAAGTTAAAACGTCGACTGCTTGGTATTTTTTCTAAGCTTTTATAATTGTAGCATCGACACCAAAATAACATGCTTTAAAATGTATCATATTATATGGAGTTATGGATTCACAGTTGCGTCGCTTTTTACTTACCCGATGGTGTCCCCTGGAAAGCCAGCCTGGCGCGATATGTTTGAAGACGCAGCTCTAGCCATCGACGGGAAACCACGTGAGTGTTCCGCACTACATCTTGTCATCCGTCGTTTTATTCAAACGTATCTTTCTTAACATTATGCCATGGGTCGTATATGTTTTCATTGTAAGCTCACCAGGTACGTTTTATAAATTATTTGTTCAGTATAATTCAGGGTATTTGTATTGAGATATTCCTGTGAATCTATAAGAAGAAAGGTTACTGATTTGGTCATGCCTATTGTCTGTCAACGAACTGGCAGACATGCAAGGCTTAGGGATATCCTTCTACAGGTAACAGACTAATATGGTAATATGGTCCCAAAAGTACATGATATTCTGGTCACTCAAGAACATCAATTTATAGTTTGCCACACGACGTATCCTTATTTTATCAGAAGAAAACGAGAATTCAAATGCACAATAATCATTTAAAGGGCAGGGAGTTGATTATTATTGCTAAAAGAGGGATGTGATTGGTTATATGTTCTATAGTTACATAGCTCAGATATAGCAATTTCCACAATATACAATTCCTTAGGCTCTATTCGCAACTTGGAGATTTATATGAAAACCGAGTAAAATGAGTTTGAAGAATTTGAATTATTACATAGCAGAATCACTTGAACTGCTTTCTTAGCTTAATGCTGTCAAAAACCCGACATTTTTTCTTATCATTTTTTGCTTTTGATAAATTACAGAAACAACCTGTATCTGTTTGAACGAGTGTTTTTCAATGAAACCATGGTGGCAAATGGACTTACTGGTAGTTCGTGAAATTCTTGCAGTGAATATTTATGTGAAAGATCGTAAGTTTTCCATCATATAAAGGATATTTCGCTTCGGACTGCAAATTTACCACTTTTATTCACTGAAACCGAATATGCAACAACCATTTCTTGACTTATATGGATTCATGTGGCCGTCTGTGATGATTTCCAGGTTTTTTCAAAAGTTAATTAAATTGGTAACGTCCGAGATCGAATACAATGTTTGCGACATATCTTCACATCGATTTCGAATTTATAATGTGATTATTGTTTTTTCTTACGTTTCAAGGACACGTATCTGCTTGTTTGAAGCACATGTATATTTTCTGTTTGTGCTGTTTTGTACACCTTGGTTGGATTCAAGTAAATGAAATAATATTTTTTTTAAAACGCTGCGTAGGCCAGGTCTATATATTATTAAGCTTGCTAAATGCTGTCATTTGTATCAGTGAGCTGTTCAAAAATAAAATTACATAAAAAAGATAAGAAAGCTAAGGTAAAGCAAGGTAAGGACCAAACCATGTTTTAATATGAAATGTTTAATATCATGATATTTAATTACATACGGTATTAATATGCTTGGAAGGAAAATTAATCCGTACACTGCCTTCAGGATAATCATTTAAACACATGAAAGATACCAAACGCAATTAATTGGGCAAGCGAGAATGGGAAAGGTATAGCAGCAAGCAAGAATAGCCTTTTCGCAGGCTAAAAGCCTCAAGCTTAGGGTATGAATTCAATCAATATTGTGAGACACTCTGTATATGGGTGTGGTTTTGTGTGTGTGTGTGTGTGTGTGTGTGTGTGTGTGTGTGTGTGTGTGTGTGCGTGCGGGTTTTTTTGGCTTTTTTTTTGGCTTATTTTCCGTGTGTGTGTGTGTGTGCGATCATGGACGAGTTGACAAGCAGAAAAACAACTTTGTAACTCGCAAAATATTGTTCAAGATACATTTTATACAGTCGATTAAGAACATTAACAGCACACTTTCATGTTGGCGTGCACATGTATATAAAATTAGGTTATCTGTACAGATATACTTATTTAGACCACAATAGTTATTTTTTGCCCCTTGGACATATTTAAAATCCATTGTTTGTCGAGTACATTCGGCAGCTACACGAACGATTTTGTTATAAATACCACTTGCGTATCATGACTGGAGAGCAGAATGGTAAAATGTATGGACAAAATCAAGACAATAGCACTGGTCATTACACAGCTGAAGACTCCGGACAGTGATTAAGCCACAAGTTTACCCGTAGCTGTAAATTGATAGCAGTAGTTCAAGCACGTTTGATGCAGCGTAATTTTGCTAGTTTTTGTGCCAGCTTTCAGCGAACAGTCTGAGCAGGGAAAGGAAACATTGCAAGCGGAAATGACAGGGCATAGTAAAAGGACAGAGAATAAATGCAATATCCAACTGATAACACTGATCTGTTTATTACATATATATTGGTGTTTGATTTGAGAAGGAATGATGCCTAACTTTTTGGTAAAAACAATGTTTCGATGTGCAAATAGAGTCCGGGTACAAGAACCTTGCCTTCATCAGTACCAAATGTATATTGAATATCCTTCCGTATGTTTTGCAATCGTAACAGAAACGTCTAAAACAACAATATTAGTTCTGAAGAGAATATCATAGTTTTTACACTTTAATCTCATCAAAAGAGCCATATTGGCCACTTTTGTTCTGACTGGCATCCATCTTTTCACGAACGGCATGTAATTGAGACCTGGGCGGAAGTCCAGGGAGGGACTGAAGACATGTGACGAGGTGACAATATCTACATCAGCCAATAGAGACGATCGTCTAAATAATATTTCGAACCTTTGAGGCAGCGATGTTTGGCATTGATCTAAATTAAACACATTGCAATCACACTTAGCCAACAAGAAAGTATTTCACTGATGTACATAAAGTGCTGAACTTTCCAATGATACCAAACATGTGATGTTTACAGCAAGTTATCCATAACTATTGAAGGCAGAAACGAGTGCAATTTTAGCGCTGTTTTTAGATGGTTTTGCCAATTTTTGACCGTAAAAGTGCTAAAAACATCATGCTAGATATATTTGCCCTCAGTTTTTATGTGGCAGTATGACATCTACTTGAAGTTGAAAATAGTGCAACATTTTGCCAATCATGTAAGCTCAAGTTGTTTTCTGTTTAGTATGTTTAGGCAATACGTTTACCTGGGAAAGCCAAACATTACAAACTTGCGTCGATAGAAAACTGATTTGCAGAGAAAATGAATGTCAACACACTGGCATGTGGCTCTTAAAATTATTGTTATTGTTTCAACCATGTAACGTTTCGTGTTTGGAATAATCTATCTCCATTACATAATATGTTGTGGGTATATTACAGATTTGCAATGGCGACTCCAAGCAGTTCAAGATATGTACCCGCATAGATATCTAGATTCTCTGCGCGTCCCAGAAAGCTGTATGATTTTATGCACAAGACGTCTAACCTGAAATCCCCTTTTTTTGCATGCAACCTGAGACAAGAAGCCTTTTAAACGTTATCCACGGAAAATGAAGCAATGACAAAAAATATCCATACATATAAAATAAAATAAAAATGGAAATGGAACATTTTTTTCAATTTAATTAAAACACACTTAAGCGTGACCTCTTGAAAAAAGTTGGCAGAGCTTTGTCTAAGATATTCCATCAGACGAACATGCGAGGTGATCTTTTGTAGTATTACTTCCTTGCTTTAAGTGTGGCTGAAACAGTTTTGACGCTTTTGGTAAAGCTGCTTCTTATGACAGTGCCAAATAGGATCACTAAGGCTAAAAGCCTGCTTGTGATATCCATAGTGTACTTTTGCACATGGCCACGATCCAGACGCCAATGAAGTGCTAAGAAAAATAAGTGATACAATTTGCTAAAATTCATAAGGTTAAGGTTGACTTTTATAATTTTTACACATATGATACTTTTTTATGTCAGTTTATGGTTCAAAATATGACGTGTTTGCGGCATATCCAGGTGCTATTCGTTTACTTTGCTACTATATTGAGCACTCAGTATTGCGCTGTGACATAATCTCATGCTGCCTAATATCTAACCATGGCAAAAGATCAACCCTGGTATCGAGGCGTGGCATTGTGGCCTATTGCTCTGACAGCTAGTCATTTTGCGCTGGGCTGTTCTTATACACGTAGCAACACCCTCTGTAAGATTTTCAGACGCATCTATCAAATTGCTAACATTATAAAAAGTTATGCTTGTTTAAGCCATTATAGTTGAATTCCTTTGATTACGTCTGCTGAATATTGTGCACACGTCTGGTTTGCAGATGTGTTGCAAGGAAAGGCGGACTACTTAATGCAAAATTGCAAGGGATGAGCTTTTTTCGGGGGGGGGGGATTTACAAGTTAACACATTCACTCGGTCACGCCATCTAATTTACAATCGGCAGTTGACTGGGGGTATCTATCCCTGAAGGACCTGGTTGTAAACTTTCAATCCATCTTTATGATGAAAGGGGACGTTAAGGGAACATTAGAAAGTGTAGACCACTTATGACGTTAACGGTGGCGCGGCAGATATTTAAATCTTTCCATGCGGTCCACGAGTATATTCGTCTTTGCATGAATCATTTCACTGTTTCAAATTCCACATGAAATGCCCTTAATTCAAGTACCAAAAGTAATCAGGTCGAGCACTTAAAAAAACACGGGCAAAGTGCTCAAAGCATAGCTCTTCATCATTCAAGAATTCAGCACATTAAACGTTAACTAATATTGATTCATTTGTTGCTTTCGTGGGATTTTCCAAACATAAATAATGATTTAGGGCGGTTGTCTCTGGTTCTATTTGACGTGGCGTCCGACAATAAGATATACAGATGGATGGACAGACAGACAGGCAGGCAGATAGAGCGAGAGAGCGAGAGAGAGAGAGAGAGAGAGAGAGAGAGAGAGAGAGAGAGAGAGAGAGAGAGAGAGAGAGAGAGAGAGAGAGAGAGAGAGAGAGAGAGAGAGAGAGAGAGAGAGAGAGAGAGAGAGAGAGAGAGAGAGAGAGAGAGAGAGAGAGAGAGAGAGAGAGAGAGAGAGAGAGAGAGAGAGAGAGAGAGAGAGAGAGAGTTGTTTCAGGCCTTTCATTAATATAATTCAACTGAACTGTTACTACGGCCATTTTATGTTGTTGTCTCGGTCATAGATAGTCGATAGGTCCTTATCTTATGTGCAAATTAATTTTTTATGTTAGTAAAGCGATTTACCATTCTATTGAGATATGCAGTCTGCTATTATGTTCTATCATATTCTCTTCTATTCAGATATGCAGTCTGGCTACTTACTATTCTGTTCTATAATATTCAAAATTGTTCAGGTGTGCAGTCTGCTATTAGGTTCTATCATATTCTATTCTATTCAGATGGGTTGTGTCCATTGTTGCGTGCTGATATATCGGTGGGACTGTCACGAAATGATTTTAGAACCAATGCTGCCAACTTTTGCAAATGGAACTTTAGTGCCCCTACGCAAGACAAATATATGGTTGGTTGTGACCAACCCACAAAGGGTCAATTTTTGACCATTCAAAGCTACGTGCATACGGATAACCTCCCTGCTGATCATTCCTTAAGGAAGAGAAAATGCCTTCCTATCTGTGAAGTGGAAGTTTTCTATAAAGCAGGTAAGAGTATTAATAGCAGTATACATGCGCTGTCGTTTCAGGATACTTGCTGAATTTGTCTGTAACAATCTCAGTACCAGTGTAAATTCTATGAATGATTCTTTAAAATGGCCCTTTTGTGAGACAAGCTAAGCCCTGATATAACTTGGTCGGCAACCTTTTCTCTGACTGGCTGCTGGCCATCAACACCAGACGCTCCTCTTTATGAAGTTGCCCAATCGGTAGCAGTCAATATAATCGTTGTATGTTTTACCATGGACCTTTTGTGTTGACACGCTCGCAAAATTTGTCTTTAATCTGCCCATTTCTGTAGCTGATAGCATTTCCACCAACCAGTTTGCACAAATTGAAAGTATGTCAATTCAGTTGCTAAGGATCAAACTTAATTGCGTCTTAATCAGGACCAACGAAAGTATTTAGTCCTTATAAACACATTTATATATAACGCAATATGGCTGAGTGCCTCTGCTGAATCAAAGTAAGGTTATTGTTATGTATGTCACCATTAAACAACAAAGCAAGTACATGGACTATTGTTCAATTGTTGATGAGTCTACCATACAACACTATAAATGGGGTTCTAAACTTATGTCTAGGGGGATGGATTGTTTATCCTGCATTATGATCTGCATAGATTTACCAGATGATAGAATGATGGGTATCTAAAATTCAATTGTTCTTTCTCATGATGTGTTCATCCTATTGGAGGCCAATTTTGTGGTTTTCCATTCGGTACCAATGACCTTCATCCCAGTAGCCAGATACTAACGTCTCCAGGGTCAGTCGGGTATCCACAGCTATATAATAAACAGCCTTGGTGCGCATCTCCCGGGGACAAGCAACCATTCCTTCACGTAAGTCATGGACAGGGACAACACGATTAACCACACAGCTTAACTCTTTACCTCCTCGTCACGAAAAAAGTGCAGCTTATATGTCATTGTAATTAGCCCCAGTTTTATTACTTATAAAAGATTATTTCCATCCAGCACCAGGGTGCCTAGTTTCGAAGCAATACTTCAGCAGCTGGTGCGAGTGAAGAATTTTACTGGTTGCGCTCTGAGCCCAAAGAGCGCTGAGGAAAAGTGTTGACTCATTCTGTAACTGACAATGAAAGATCGAGCGTCGTCATTAAGTACACGGAGGATTCCCAGTTGGTAACAGATGCTTGCCTGAGAGGTATTGTCCTCTATTTCTGTAGAGGGAGCCCACTTTTCATCTGCGCAATTATCTCTAGAGCGTCTGCCCAGAAAGATTTTTTACGTATGTTACGTAGATCCCGTGTACATCGGTACAATATCATAAAGAGTTAATAATATATAAACAATATGAACTTTGATGAAATTAAAAGAGTGCATTCTTGCAGATGCAAAATTGGTTACTGTCTTACTGTTCTAATTTTCTTTTGGTGGAACAAAATATGTTAGGGTCTTACAGTATTAGATATCATGCATGAAGTACTATGCCAATACTTAAGAGCCTAAATGGGTCACGGTGCCATTATTATGAAATGTGTGTTACATATATAATCAATTGAAGATATTTTAAACGGTTTTCCGGTGCAGATGTTATGAAACGCATGTTTACCGTATGTATAGTACTCCGGCTAATACATTGTTGCTTATTATTCATAGTTATAGATTGTTATGTAAATTTTCGGGGGGGGGGGGGGGGACGCACAGATAATATCAAGCAAAGCACGCTTAAATGCCACACTAAAAATATCTCCGTTTCTGAAAAAGACATACATTTCTGTTATTTTTACAGAGTTTTTTATTTTCGAGTTATATCCAGATACAGCTCTTTTCTCTCATCAATATTGCGCTTGCAGTTACTTTTGCATCTAAGTCTCTCGTGTTTATGTGCATTTTTTTGTTACATGTCATGTAACCTTGTTACCCTAAACGACATTCATAAAACGCCTGACTATTATCAGTCCGTGCAAAGCTTACATGCAAATGACACATTGGAAACAACTATTTGGTGTTGTGTGCCTCTTTACACCATCCTTTGATTTGGCCGGTCACATTAACAAGTACCTGCATCTTTGCCGTATTTACGTTTCCTTGGTTAATAAACAGTGGGAATTAGTATTGCTCAATACCGAATGGCCATAGGTCTCTTCTCAAATAATTATACCCGTTTTTTGGCACACTTCCATCCAGGTCCACGTGTCGAAAACAAAATAATATGGTCCCACTCCTCATTGGCTTTTCTACACTTACACACCCTTCCCTGCGTTTTTTTTTTTCCTGTGTAAAACACATTATATTGTTCCCTTGCACGTTCGTCCTGTCTTCAATCGACGTTCACGGGAACCCTGGTCCCACATTTAACTCCAACAACCATCTGAAGTTCTTTCATTTTAACGTTACCCCGATCAGCTCCTCCTCCTGGAGGACTTCTAGCCTCAGTATCGTTCAGACCGCACAACGGGCAGGGGTGGTGGGGTCCCGACGTTTATTCACTCTTCTCTACCGTGTATAAGACGCCCCGATCTTGAAAGCATAGATTGTGAATGCGTCTGGGTTGAAATTTCGACCGAGCGCGGTAAAGTATTATTTGGTAACTACTGTCGTCCACATGGCAAATCTGCAGAAATCCATGACGCATTTCTCGGGTCTTCGGCATCTTCTGTGTCCTCGGCCATTGAATGCAACCCCCGCCTTTTAATTGTAACTGGCGATTTCAACGACAGGTGCGCCGATTGGAACTCCCAACATGAGGACAGCGATTTAGGTTTATCTCTGGTCAACCTTGTGAATCGATACAATCTCTTTCAACTTATAGATGAACGCACGAGGATAAGTGAATACTCGAATAATTCATTAGACATTATTCTTAGTGATTCACCATGTCTTGTTCTGGACTCTGGAACCCTTGCTGCAATCTCAAATTCTGACCACTGTGTAATCTTTTGTTCTTTCTCCTTTTCCCTTCACAAGGACAAGCCCTTCAAAAGATCAGTATGGGACATCAATTAAGCTAATTTTTGTGACCTCATTGCTGCCCTTTGTACAGCCCCTTGGAACATTGCTCATGATGTCTTTGATTCTATTAATGATGCCATATTCTACTGATCTAATCTCTATTCCGCTGTCCGAACTCTTCACTCTCCATAAGCTAACTTGTCCCTGTCTAACTTATACACATAGAAGTTGTATTGTCCATATTGCACACGTTCCTCTGTAAAATTTCGGCATAGGCTGTATTAGCCCCCCAAAATTTAAAGGGTCTTCAGCGGGTAACTACTCAACATGTTTCGGAGCCTTTTACCCGTACCTGTCTCTCTGAGTAGCGGCTCCTTGTCTAAGCTAAATATTCGGCAAAGACAACCCACATAATAATGAATAAATTTGAACGTGGCAATTGATGAATTAGCTAAATATGTGAAGTTTTGCTTATAAATGCAGAGCTTCATATCAAAGAAGAATACCTGTCAAACAAACCATAATTACCAAATTTTCATAGTACAGGTTCAGACAAGAACAATTTGACTTACCCCTGAACCAATATGTACCCTTTCTAGCTGGACAGCATATCCTAGTTAAACCATCCGCCAATGTTTAACTGAAGTGGAAACAAGCTGGGGCAGTATATTCAGTCCCAGAAATAAAATGTATCACAATTTAACACATTCCTATCTCTCTCAACTAATTCTTTCTACTTTTAATGCTCGAAACCTCCGCCACACTAGCTCCATCCGTCCCATCAATTGCAAAACTAACCGCTAAGACAAATCCTTCCTACCTGACGTTATCAAACTGTGGAACAATCTTCTCTCGGATATAAGAGACTCTGTTTCCCTCCAAATATTCAAATCAAAGCTGAAAGCAACACTACTAGCAGTGGATCATATTCCTGTTTACTATACCCAAGGACACAGATTTGCCAACATTTGTCATACCCAGCTTCCTCTTGGATTCTCGAGACTTAACTTTGATCCCTTTAAAGTCAGCATCATTGCACAACCTACATGTTCTTGTTCCTACCCCACTGAAGATCTGCAACATTATCTGTTCTATTGTTCAAAGTATTCAACTTATAGAATTAGACTTTTCAGCTCCATCATCCCTATTATTGCTCCCGGCGTCGACCCGAATCTGATTACACACACAGCGAGTGACAGACTAGCTCATATCCGTCTCCTTGGTAGCGACCAATTGTCCATTCCCTTCAACATACAAATTTGTGATGCTTTCCACTGGTACATCGTAGATACAAGACCCTTCATATATCAGTTCTATTATGCATAAGAGGTTATTTTCAATTGAGTTAGTCGCTGCTTTACATAATTCTTACTTCCTAAGTGTCCTTTATGAAATCTCCTACTGCTAGTCCGTATTATTGTGAACAGAGACGTATATGTGTACATTCTACCTGTATTTAACTATTTTGCTTTGTTTTGCATTTTGGTGACTACTACTAACTGTGATTTTTGTATGCAGGGTACAAATCTGAAGCATGTGTACAGCTCTTCTTTCAATTGGGTATCTATATTCTTGTTTTTTCCTGTGTGTTTTGTAACATACATTTTGTGTGTCACTCCATGTTCTCGAGGACCCCTCGATTAGCGACATCTCGATGTACTATAGGGCGTTCCAGTTGAAATAGATATGTTTAAACTAAAATACTTGACATCTGTGATTACATTATTGTACAAGCAATAAATATCACAATATCCTGTTACATAGGCGCACATACTTTAAAAAACAAACTCTGTGACAATGTATTACTGCGTGTCATAATACACGGATGCTCTAAATCGTTTATGTGGAGAGGCAGATTGCATCCAGGGGAGAAAATTAGCAAAATTATAATCGCTTTACGACTGTTAATGGGGCTCTTTTGTGACGATTGTATGTTTACCATAACACGTTATGTAAACCATTCCTAAATGTTTATAGGCATGCAGTCTTGGCATCTACTTGCAACAATGAATAACAAAGCGGCGCTAAACGATGCGTAACATAATTTGTTTTAAACTGCGTTAACAACATTATGAAAATATATGTAAATATTTCAACAGCTGGGTAACATGCATAATCGGCTTTACCAACATCTTTCGCTTTTGGATGGTGTGAGCTACACATCGTGAGCTTTTTATGTTATACAGGTGGACCTGCTCCAGCCCCGCCTCATTGATGCTATTGTTACACAAAATGGAGTATACAGATTAAGAGGCCGGGTGGCAAGCTTTACCATTTCGTACGGTCTTGATAGATCTTTTATGCTTCCCTACGAAGAAATACCAAGCAAAACAAAGGTACATGTATGATAACTAACAAGGGTCATTCAAATTCAGGTATTGAGCCATGAAATTCCTAAATTGTATATTAACACAAACTAAAAACAAGTTATATATTGCGCGTGTATTAACGATTAAGTTTCAGATTTGTGTTTGTTTCAAGGAAACAAAATACTGCAATATTCAATGCTAGGTTTGCAGGAACAATTGAATATCTTATACGTCACAGGATACGAAACCAGGCGATTTCTCACTGTAGTTTGTCTCCACAAATAACACGATCGGGACTTTGTATTTCAAAATATGCATAGCAACATAAAT
Source organism: Hermodice carunculata (assembly GCA_964020975.1). NCBI lineage: Eukaryota > Metazoa > Annelida > Polychaeta > Eunicida > Amphinomidae > Hermodice > Hermodice carunculata. The sequence goes on from OZ026620.1 coordinate 29,926,344, forward strand.
GATTGCCATTGCCATTGATTATTTGACATCGACCTAGCTTAATCTGGGGTAGTTTAAGTCGGTCATCTTATATTTATATAAATTTACCTAGAATTATCTGATTCCAAATGCATACACATTGGGTAAGATTTACATTCTTTGATTGACAAAGCTCAAGTACATGCTGTAATTAAAAATACTATATCTAGTATTATGAAGCAGTATTAAATATATTTATTGTTATGAAACGATCTTCAAAGCATCTGATTTTGCTTGGAAATGGTGTTAGGTATTCACAAAGAGGAATAAAGACATTAACACACCTCCTGAGATACATGTATTTCCACATCAACTTCTCGCTCGACATGTGCGCATCCATCTCCTGGACTTCACAAGGAGACCTTGTCTTCGAATAAGAATCATAGGGTGCGATGATATTACAGGTAAAAGTGAATTCCACGTGTACTAAAAGACTTAATATGTGGAGGCGGGATGAGTTGGTATTTCGATTGCTCCGCGGATTACGATGCATTTCCACTGAACACATGTAATTGTATGTATTTTAACTCTTTCACTGCCAACTGCAACTGAAGTCGAATACTAAAGGTGAGCTTTGCATTATTAAATGCACACTCAATTACTATTCTTCGTAAATACGACTTCCATTTAAGTTGCAGCACGCATATAGTCTCATGGAATTCCATGGTCCAGGTCAACAGGTTTCCTCGGCGCGCTTTAGGCGCAATACGTCCAAAGCGCGCCTAGAAAGGCTGTGAAAACAATATTGAATTTGTCGGAAACCTGAGTAGCCCTTTGACAACACTAGGTTATCGCTTTGCTTCTCTTTTACTCGTCAATTTTCGATGCCGTCACTACATGTACGTCGAATAAACTATTGCGTGAAACAGTCAAGACTCCCTACAGCCACACTTTCGTACAAACAAAGGCCAAAGTAATCTCAAGCCCCAAACTGAAAACTTTTGTGATATTTTACATTTCTCTCAATTTTGATGGAAGATATGCCAACATAGTTCTAATCCTGACGCAAATTACAGAAATAGCTGGACAGTGATAGAAAGTAACATAGTGCAAAAATAGACCCTGCTAACCTGTTAATCATAATTATAACAACTGAGAATATTGAGGTACGACAAATTGCATTAATTGAATCGTTTTTTATATACAGCTGTACAAAGTCCTATCCTAACAAAGTCACTCTTCTAAAGAGGTCATTTTCGTTGACAATCATATGAAAGCAAGAACTCCTAACAGGTGATTCTTTTTTAAAGCTTCAATTAGGTTTTGGGGTACAATGTTTACCCGACGGGGTGTCATCATAGAATTCGCAATAAAAACAAAAAATCTATTATCATGCCAACAAGTTTGATGAAAAAAGCTGCAGTAAAAATCATGTAAAATGGCTGAAAATATTTCAGAAAATTAGAAATTTTCAATAGCAATTAAGCTCATATGAAAGTATGTTTCTTGAAAGGCCAATTTTATTCAAGTCACTTGTTTCAATATATTTCTAGGTAACTTAGCGCTGCACAGACACGTGAATCTAAGCAGCACCTTTCTTGAGTATTCCCCTTCTTTGTTGGTGGATAATCGACAAACGACTTCCTCACGCACTCAATTAGAATATGATCCATGGATTCTGATAAATCTTGGAGGCGAATTTTTAATTTCAGGCGTCGTTGCCAAAATAGACTACAACGAAGTCCGTGCGTATATTGTTAATTACAATCCTTGTAAATTAATAAAATAAAAGGTGTCTTGATTTGTATGTATTTCCACTTCAATTAAACCATGGATTAAGCAAATCAAAACTCGGTGATAATTCTATGACCAGCGACTTCTCATAATGTTACACTGCACTAGTTCAAAGAATAGAGTATGTGTGTTTAATTAATGTAGTAACACATCTTTTGCTGTCGTACTCCATTGTGAGATTGGGTCATCCAAAAAATTGCACACTTTCCTGCATGTTCATGTTGGTTATCAGACAGCGACAGATTTTGTCCAGAGCTGTGATGATATTGGCACAAGCACACATGCACCTACCCAATCACTCATTAACTCTCATGTATATGCATACATGTATTTACATATATATATATTTTGCTCTTGGAGTATGGGAGTCTTGAATCAATGTATGTTTTTATTATTATTGTGATTTTTGTTGTTGTTATTATTATTATTATGATTGTAATTATTATTATTATTATTATTATTATTATTATTATTATTATTATTATTATTATTATTATTATTATTATTATTATTATTAATATTATTATTAAAAATAATCAAGCCCGAACAGAAAGCGTGGCTGTTTTACAGTTTATCTGACACTTACCATGTTGTCAATCGTTTTCGCCACACCCCCTCCCCATATTTGCTGAATGTTGTCCCTAAAAGTACATGAAATTACACCTTTGTCTTTGTTATAATTTGTGCGGCCAAATGCTGTACACAACACAAAGCCTCTGTACAGAACACAAAAAGGAAACAATAAATAAATAAATAAATAAATAAATAAATAAATAAATAAATAAATAAGTAAGTAAGTAAGTAAGTAAGTAAGTAAGTAAGTAAGTAAATAAATAAATAAATAGAATAAATGAATGAACAAATAGATAGATAATCAGACAGACAGACAGACAGTCAGATAGATAGAAATGTTGAACTACAACACAACCATACCCATAGAAATCTACTTAATAAGGCCCGCAACCGAAATGGTATCTTTTGTCACAATGCAGTTAGCACTTGTCAGGGTTGCCATGATACATACCCCTCAACCTCACTGTGAAAATCAAAAACAGTCACTGGCTTTTGCTGAGCCCTCATCTGGGGCTCCACTTGTAACGTCCGACATATGACAGGAATAAAAAAAAATATGAATAGACACTGGTCTTTATTAAATGGAGTCATTATCTGGAACAACCTTCCCTGCCACGTCCGATATCTGCAGCACAATACAAAAAAGCGCCAAAGAATGTTTGTCTGATACCATACATCTAGGGTGGACAACTGTTGTTCCCTTGCCCTTCAGTTGGCAGCTTAGTCATGCAACGTTGGGGTATTGCATTCATAACTTACTTCTTAAGCCTTGTTTGTCTCTGTCCTTGGTGAAATGTTATCAGTGAGGGTACAGTCCTGTTACTGCATTTTGTTGTTGAAGATGAGTAACGGGTTGCATCCACGCCTGTAGCAAAGGGAAGGCAGGAAAGAGGGTCAGTCGACACCCCAATCCATGCCAAAAGGCGCGCCCTCCAAATAACAAGAAGAAAAAACCCCGTAAAAGAAACAGGGAAAAAAAATAAATAGCAAAATGATACTTCTTTAATGCAAGGTTCCAATATTTTCTGCGCGTGATCCCACCAAGCAATACTCATTCATCAAACAATAGCCTGCTTTATTCCCAAAGATAATTGCACTGGCTAATTCGTGTGGCGCTTGCTATTAGGAACTGCATCATTTTGCTCCGTGTGAGACAAAAAGATCCAAAATTGCTGGACCTCAGTTCAATTTCAGTGTCACTTCTGAGAAAAGTTCTTGAGTTTGTTGGCCAATGACTACTTTCCATGTAACTAAGCTTTGACTAGATAAAATCATGCTTGGAAGAGCAGACGATGATGAATGCAACTAGATGCAGAATGAAAATATCTGTTCCCTACTAGGGGAAGAATTTACTGATTTTCAAAAAGTACAGAGTGTGAGAAAGGTGATTTAGTGTAACAGGTGACTTCATCCCAATGAGTGAAGATGTACAAAAACATACACGTCACAGATGATGTTTCTAATTCAATTTTGAATCACAAACGCGGGCCGTGCATGAGCAAGAAAAATTCTGGACATGCGCCATATGATCAATCATTCACAGATAATATTGACATCTGCAAACTAGATCACTATAGAACATGTATAGCTGTAGGTGCAAAAACAAGCGACGCTCTCAAGACGCATATGCTGCCTGGATAGGTCAGAACTCATACCAGTGTGCAAGGCATAATCATTTAATCAAGCGTGTAATCTTAAGAGGGATGCAATGACTCACATTGAAGAGAGGCCATACCAAAATAGTGTTCACTTATACATGTAATAGAAAGGGTATATTTTCAAAAGCATATAACAAACTACAGGAGAGAAACAAAGCCGTTATAAATATGCTCATAACTTTTACCTTAGGAACCATATGAATACCCAAACAGGAGAGAAGCCTTACGACTGAACACTGTGTGGTTATTTGTGGTTTGAAGGGGACCCTGGTTTGTCAAGAAGCTCACGATAACTCTGGCAAGAGTTTACCAGTGTACAGCAGGCTATTTTGAATATACCCAAAAGGGTCAATTCACTATCTTATTCAATGATCTGTGTTGCAATTTTCTCACTTTTATAAGTAAGCTAAGAAATATATGTAAATATATATATATATATATATATATATATATATATATTTATATCTATATATATGTATTTATTTATTTATTTATTTATTTATTTATTTATTTATTTATTTATTATTTATTGATTGATTGATTGATTGATTGGTTTGTTTATTTATTTATTTATTTATTCATTCATTCATTCATTCATTCATTCATTCATTCATTCATTCATTCATTTATTTATTTATTTATTTATTTATTTATTTATTTATGTATTTATTTATTTATTTATTTGTGTCTTTTTGCCCAGAACCACCTCATAGTAGTCATTACCCTATTCCGCAGCTCGAACTCTTTACTTCCCATAAGCTAACCTGTCCCTGTCTAAGCTTTGTACATATGGTAGTACTATTGTCCATATTGCACACGTTCCTCTGTATAATTTTGACATAGGCTGTATCAGCTCAAATTAATTAAAGGGTCTTCAGCGGTAACTACTCAACATGTTTTGGAGCCTATTGACCGCACATGTTTCTCTGAGTAGCGGCTAAATATTCAATAAAGACAACCCACATAATAATGAATAAATATGAACGTGGCAAATGATGAATTGGCTGAATACGTGAAGTTTGGCTTATAAATGCAGAGCTTCATTATCAAAGAAGCATTTTAAGAACATTAGGCAAACATATAACAATCGTAGGCGACTGCTTGCTACCGATAGCCCCAGGGGGGTTAGCGTGACGGAAAACATGCAAGCCTAAAATGTCTGAAAGTGAATATGAAAACAGAAAGATGCCAAAGGATAAAGTGAAGTAGCAAAACAGACAAGGCAAAAAACTGTAAATTATTGAAGGCAAATTTTCTAAAAATCTTTGGATATTAACAGAAAAATTATAGGGCAAGTCAGAAAAGAATGAAAGTCATTTGTATTTAAGTCAAGAGAATGCAATGAAAATAACTTGTTTCTTAACCAGATATCAATTACAATTACGCAAGATTGTGACTGTCGTTAGAAGCTGCTTGCTACCTATATCCCCTGGGGATTTGACATAACAAAAAACAAGCTAGCCTAAAATGCGTGAAAGGTTAACAGTTAAACAGAATGATCCCAACAGATAAAATTATGTAGCAAAACAGGCAAGTCTAAAATCTCTTAAAATTATTGAAGCCAAAGTTTTTAATCATCTCAGGATATTTACAGCAAAATTTGTAGAAATAATTGATAAAAAGTACATCTCTGAATCCTCTTGACTTACGTTTATTGTAAATAAATTACGTTGTGGATGCAAAGTCCGGAAATTTAGAACAAATACGACAAAATATCAAAATCTGTGACAAAAACGTATTATATCCAATAGTGTCCGAATTATTACTGCCCCGGAAAGGAAAATAACTACTTCAAAGTTAAACCCATCTATTTTGTGATAGACTTTAATACAAAATTTGTCATTAGTGACCTGAATATCCAAGTCCAAAAACACATCTCTGAAACCATCTGAATCGTTACGCTCCAAAGGGATATCTTTCGGGTAAATTTCTTCAGCTATTTCACTGAAATTCTGTACATTTACGCAAGCAATGTGATCAATGTATTTTGCGTCGTATGATAATTTTGTAGCCATTTGAAAGTCTTTTTTCATCAATTATTGCAAATACTTAAATTCAAGCCAGGTTTTATATATATATATATATTAGACAGTGTCATTACCATATCCAAACCGTAGTCCTACGAAACAAATCCAAGTCAATTCCGACCGAAGGCAATGTTCCTCGGTATGTATAGCTGAAACATATAAATTTATAGTTCGTATTTACCCAAAAGAGACCAAAACGTAAGTGCAAAGGTCCATAGGGGGAAAAAAACCTTATCTAGTTTTCACATGACAGAATGCAAAAAGTTTTGTTTGAAATTATAGGCCTATTTCAGTAAATTGGCTTGAACAGTTGCATCAATCATGCACATACAGGACCATACAATTTATGAAAAGGGACCAAAATTTGCAGCACATCAGAGAATTTGTAAGCGGAGGTTCTTTACTTGTTGAAAATGTCAATAAAATTCAGTATTTAAAAAGGTACTATTTGCAACCACCATCTCAACAATGATCATCATCCATATAAGTCCACAAAGCGACACCAACACCAACGTCAATCCATCAGAAAAGCCCTCTAGGCCTAAAATGACCATCAATAAGAATCTAAACAACATGATTATATAATTCGATGCTTTGAGGCATGTAGTTAAAGACTTGATGTTGTTTTAAAGGAGATAAAATAAGAGTATTTCAAGAAGAAAAGTGTTTGAATTTTAAAATATAGTAAGTACATTGGTTCAAATGTTAAACATCAGCCAGAAGCAAGTGACATTAGGCCTCAAATCATTAAAACGTAGTCAAAAATCCATTACAATAGTCAATATTACTGCTGTAAGCTTTTTGCATGTTGTTGAATAAAGGAGAACAACGCACAACGTATTAAAAATCAAAAGAGTTTAACATATTCATTTTAGCTTATTTCCGGATGTGCCAGGAAGTATTCGACGATATGGGGTTGAGTTACTCTGGACCAATAAACCGTACAACGAATGGCTTTGATTGCCAAAGGTGGGACCAACAGACCCCGTGGAGTCATGAGATCAGTCCTGAATTTCAGGCTGATAAAACTTTGTCAATGATGCACAATTATTGTCGCTCACCTCTGCCTTCCCTGACGGTATGGTGCTATACTCTGGACAGTCATGTGTTTAAAGACAGTTGCAATGCTCCATATTGTGGTGAGTTTCTACAATAGACACACCAATGTGCGTTGATTAAAAGAACCTTGCAATTTGTATATAAAAAGTTTTTTTTTTTTAAATGATATCGTACTTCATGGTGATCGCTTTTAAAAACAACAGGATATTAATATACTTAGTATATGCATGTGAAATATTGAGCTTAACACCATGTTGGGAATTTATCTTGGAATGATTATTCTCCCGATCTGATTTCGCAACGCGTTGTCTCAACATTTGCACGACGTCGTGTGTTCAAGTTAGATCTTAACTAGCTTGATTCAATTATTAAATTATTTGTACAGTTTCTATCTGTCCATCTATTTTGACATCTTTGCCATAAACAGTAGTAGATCGTGCATTTTTTTAGTCATCTTATAGCACTAATGATAATAACTTGATCATTTTTAAAGTAATACCTGCCAGTTCCATTATTTTGACTACCACAGTTAATAATGTCAACACCATGTCAGGAAAAGACCTGTTGCATTATAAGCTCTGCTGACCAAAGGTTGTAGAGCTTATGCGACCGCTCATATGTGTACGTCCGTCGGTCCATCTGTAAACATTTGCTCGTTAGAGAGATAGCCTCCACAGTTTTCAAGTAAGCCCTCCATTACTTTCAGGACTTACAGGGTGTATGGAAATCTAGGCCGAGGTTCGATATATCAGGTAATATACAGGTCAAAATGTGAAAATCTTGTGAACACATTAACATTTTCAATTTTTGGCAGATCTTCACCAAATTTGGTGGGATTGTGGGCGGAGGTCAAAGTCTAAGTTGCTAATGATAGGCAAATCATAGGCACCACCTACAATTTGACAAATTATGAGCCAAAATGTGCTTTAAAATGTAAAAGTCCATATATGAAAAAGTAACTGGATTAGACTTGCCAATTTTTTATGATATAAAGAGCATGGCCAAAGGTAAAACAGTACATAACATCAGTGACCTTGACCTATTTTGTGAGGTCACCATGCCTGTAAAATTAAAGACGTGATTTTGTAATGGCCGGGTGTAGCTTGAACATCAATGGCAGAGAGAATTTAGCCTCCAGATCAAAATTGCACTTGATAACATAATACATAAAAGTGTACTTGGTGAACTGTTCTTTTGGGGGGTAACTTTGACCCAGTTATTATGGAGTTTGGCGCGTGTCCAAGCTTATTATTGTTTCCTCCATAACTTGAAAGTTATGAGTCGATTTGAACAAACAGACTTTACATCGAAAGCTGGATGTGGGGCGCATATTTTGAACACCACAGCTTTTTAATCCGAGTTGAAAGTCAAAGTCAAAGAGCCAGTTTGACTATTGGGGTCATCTTATGAATGCTTTGCACCCCACAATTCTTGAGATAGACAAAAGAGTATAAATATCTTTGTCTACATCAATGTTGCTGACGCCACCTATAGTATTATTATGTAATATACAGGTCAAAATGTGAAAATCTTAAGACCGCAGTATTGACCACAGTTTTCGGGTTAGCCCAAGTAACTTTCAAGACTTATAAGGGGTACAAAAATCTGTGTTCTTTTCGATATCAGTGGCGCCACCTACAATATTATGCAATATTGGGATCAAAATAAGAAAATCTTGTGACACTCTAGCATCTTTAATTTGTGGAAGATGGTTACCAAATTTGGTGGGATTGTGCATGAGGTCAAGGTCTAAGTTGGTAATGATACTTGTGGCGCCACCAATAATTGATGAAAATGATGAGCCAAAATGTGTTTTAAGATATAAAGTTCCGTATCTCAAAAAGTGATTGGGTTAGACCTGCCAAATTTATGGGATATATAGGCAATGTCCAAAGCTAGAATCTCACTCTTATATCACTGACCTTGACCGGCTTTTGTGAGGTCAATATGCCTGAAAAGTTGAAGGTGGTGATTTTGTAATGGCACGATGTAGCTTGGACTTCATGGCAATGTCAGCACAGCACCAGGCAGGCCTATGAGCCTCTTGTAATACAGAATCTAGGTGTCCTTGATCTTCTGTCCCTAGGTCACTGAGGACATAAAGTTAAGGACTCACTCATTCTTGTCTTGGCAGATGCAACAATATTAATCACAGGGGCTGCACAAATTAGCTATGATTACATGTGCGGCGAAGTGCCATCTGGTGGACAGTTTTTACATTCAGCTTTGTATACTGAACCAAACAAATAACGCAACCCTTAAACTTTTTAACTTAAATATTTATTGTTACTTTCATATCACAGAAACAAATTAGATCCATATTGGGCAGTCATTTTGGCATAACATGTGAAAAACAAAAACTTGAAACTGTCAATGAGGGCGCGACAAGCTGCAAAAAACAGGGCAACATTGATTTGTAAAGTTCACAAATTGGCATGTCCACTAATACTGTGTGTGAGCACCATCAGCATCTGTAACTGCTATGCAACGTCGGCGCATGGATGACACTAGCCGCTGCACCATCTGCCGGGGCACACGATCCCACTCTTCTTGAAGAGCCTGGCGAAGCTGCTGGCGGTTGGCGCACGCTGGATCCCGTCTCCGAACACGCTGGTCAAGGTAGTCCCAAAGATGCTCAATGGGATTGATATCAGGTGAGAGGCTGGCCATGGCAAAACGTTAATTCCTTCTCCTTGCAGAAAATCCATCGTCAGTCTAGCGGCATGGGGCCGAGCATTGTCCTGTTGAAGCAAGTGGAGTTGGTGGTGTCTAATGAAAGGGACAGCAACAGGCTGAAGGATCTCATCCCTGTAACGGGCAGCGTTAAGATTGCCTTCAATGAAGATTAGCTTGGTTTTGGCTGTGAATGAAAATCCAACCCACACCATCACTGATGCACCTCCAAATCGATCTGTTTCCAGCACACAGGCATCAGAGTAGCGGTCTCCCCTTCGTCGCCAAACACGTGTCCTACCATCTGCATGATACAGGGTGAAGCGGGATTCATCGGTGAATAGCACATCCCTCCACTGTTGCTGGGTCCAGCGAGTATGGGCAGTAGCCCATTGTCGTCGGGCTTTCCTTTCCGCGTGTGTCAAAATTTGACCCCTGTAAGGACGCCTGGCGTGTAGATGGTGTTCTTGTAGTCTATTACAGACTATCCAGGCAGATATTCTGTTATTGGTTCTGCCAGGTGTCTGTTGGGCAGATCTAGTGGCTGGTCGAGTTCTGTTCCGCAGATGCGACACCCTGATGTGTCTGTCTTGTGCAGGTGTGGTTTCTCTTGGTCTCCCAGGACGCTGTCTATCAGCTGTGGCCCCAGTCTACTGGAATCTTGTAGCAAGTCTGGATATAGTGGATTTGTGGACTTGCAGTTTTCTTGCCACCTCTGCTGCAGATAAACCAGCCTGTAGCATGCCAATTCGTCTCTCCCGATCTACTGTTGATAATCGACCCAGAGTTCTTGGAATACTGTGCCAAATGAATCCCATGCTGCCCTTTTATTGTCCGTGAGGGGCTACACCCAACCAGTAAAGGTGCGAATGTTTTAGTCATGTGGGTAACATTGAATCCTGCAGTTGTCCTTGATTCAGCACAACCACCAAACTTTGAAAGCCTCATATCCTGGCACACAGTTACGCTTGGGCTGATTTCAATGTGGCCTTTTCCTGTCCCAGAATCAAAGACTTGGCAACCTTAATTTCAGGTGTCAGAGACTTGCGTAAAATATCCTGCTGTAGTCACTCTTGATTAATGACAATGACCCCATGGCAAGGTCAGGGTACTCGACCTTGAGGTCACACTACTGCATTATTTTAGACTGATTTAACAACGGTTCGTATATTTCTGAACTTTAAATACAGTTTCAATGTGAAAATAAACCCAAATGGAAAAAGTTGTGTTATTTGTTTGGTTCAGTATATGTTCAGAAGCCACTTAAGGACTCACAGCTTTGAAATAACAGGAGCAATATAGCCACAATGCCAGCAGAGCATTAGGTCCATGGACCTCATGTTATTCATTTAACATTAATATCACTGGTTGCAAATATCGATGGTGTCATTTTAAGAAATATGACACACAAATGTTGAGAGGTGCAGTTTACACATCGCAGTGTAATAGAGCAATTATAATTAATTTAGAGCAATTATATTGAAAAACCAAAAGACAAAAATCTTGCCAAACGTTCGATTAGAAAATGAAAGTAAGAATATGTCTGATTCAAAATCATAACTGTCTGCCGCATGGTCAACACAATGTTTGATCTCGATATTCTTTATAGCAAGTTATAGGTATGAGGCCGCAGTTGAAACAAGTAAACTTCCGCATGCAGATCCACATAGTCCAAAGGCCTGGGATTTATGTCAGCGCAGGGTCATCCTGGGAAAAGAACTTATGCTGGGTTTTACATGTGCCCGAAATCTCTTTGGTCGCCAGGTGATACTTCGTCGCTATAAAGTCTCTGCTTGGTGGTTCTCAGAAATAAAACTTCATGGTACCAGCATAAGTAAGAACTGTGTTCATAAGCATGCAAAACAACAAGACAATCGTAGATTCACTTTATTAAGATATAGCACTGTAGTTTCAAGGCGTAAAGCCAGCAGACGGGTCTGGTTAGTTTTACCAGTGTCAGGCAATGCCGCTTTCTAACAGTGACGACATCAGTACAATGTTGCTTGGTTCAAACCACAGATTTGCAAAGCTGAGTCATGTTCCTGGTCGCGATCATAAACCAACATATACATCTGTTGTATGTATATGAGAGCAGGTATATGTTGACACTCGTCGTTTACTCAGTTACATCATTTAAAAAATGTGTAATAAATCGGCTTACAGGTTGTCAAAATAAATTTTAAATATACCAAGCAGAACGCCAATATATCAGGAAAAACTGTTTTTATTGCAGATGGAACTTCACAAGCAGTCGTTTACCCTGTAGTTTTTATAAGCTTTTTTTGTAAAAAGTGGACATTTAATATTGATGCGTTTGTTTTTTCAGTAAATCGCATAACACATAGGCTTTGCGAGGGCGCAAACTGTCTGACATGTCCTGTGGGAACAGGTATATCATTCACTTGGTGGGCGGTTTCAAACAATAACAGTAATGCAAAGCAACAACCAAACGGTCTAAGTTCTTTTCCGAGCAACAGGACGCTCGCAGATGACACTACAGATGACCAAACTTATGTTATTTGGCATAGTGTTATGACCACAGCCTTGCTGCAGCTTATAGTATCCAGATGTTACCTGAAAACGGCATGCGTGTTTCCGTTATCACCCCCTTTGCTCTCCAACTACAGTACATGCAATACGGTGGTTATGGATTCGGCTTGTGTTCCACTGTCCTGTAAGATTTATACCTAATATATACCTTGCAATTCTGTTCAACACGAATACTTGGGAAAGATCAAAGGCACACTTAATATCTCGGACAAACATTTTCACATTCAAAGTATGTAGAATAGTTTTCTTTTATCGCCATTATCCCCCCCCCCCCCCAAAAAAAACACACACACACACAAACTGAAAGGAATGCTATCCATTCAATGATTTTGTCTGAATATTTTCTGAATAGAAACATTATAACAAAACATTTCAAATGAGACCTGCCAGGATAACATTCCCCAAATCATCACCTTTCACTGACATTGATTCATCGGCTTAGCAGCCGGCCCATGTGGGGAAAAGCTGTTGATTCAGTTTTATAATGAACGTTTTGGAGCCATACATCGTAAAGGCAAAATTTTAAATTTCTGATGACTGGGTGCTATTTCTATCTTCAATGCTAATTTAGCACCACGTATATGAATACATTTGGACACGTAAATTAAATCAACTCGTAAGTAAAATCTGCACGGGATTTCCGCAAAGAGTTAATGATGGTTCCCACACAATTAAATTACTGAAAATGAATATCTAAATACGCACGAAAATTTGACCTCTTGATTTCTGCGTTCCAGTTCAAGAATGTGGAGGACACATTACCGAGGAAGGCCTATTTATTAACGATTGGGATTACTTGAGAATGTTTGACAGCATGAAAGAATGTACATGGACGATATCAGCGCCACCTGGTCGCTATGTTAAACTTCTTATACAAGAAATCAAATTGGCAAAGGGAGAAGTAGACTTTCAGGTAAGTATTATACAAAATAGATGGAAACATGCATAATGAGCATTTTAATATGCTCACATATACTGACTTGTATGCTCTAGTTGTTGACACGATCAACACTTTTTTCTGCAAGTAATTCACATTAGACTTTAGACTATAGAATTCTGATTTGACTGACTATGTTATATAAGATAATTGTTTTTATAAATTATAGCATTGTCATTGGCAAGCACAAACCGATATACTTTATTGAAGGGCCAAAACCTTGACCATAGAGGACAGGCTTTGTGCGAAACAAATATGAATCTTATGAAGGGACCCTTAAACATTTTTAGACAGTTGAAGTACTTACACCCGTAACACCTCACAAGGTAAGTTGCTCTCACCTCACTTTTGAAGACGCGTTTCAAATCGAATGGCTGATTGCTTGTAAAACAGCAGCTTTTTGGGCCTGGGAAGTATTGAGTGATTTTTTTTCTGCTGGATGTGAAATGATGCCAAAGCGAAAAGGAGCATGGATGCCGTTTCTCTTTATGTAAATCTTAGCCTGATTTCTGCTGTGTCGACTTTTCACGTGAGTTCCTTCCTCAACCGTTGAAAAATGTCAATTTGGGAGCCGATTTAGCCGAAACCTGTTTTTCTGATGTTGTTTAATGTCCAAAGCAGAAAACAATAGTGACTTTGTGGGGTGCTCCGCAGGATCCCATGAACATAAATGATCCAAGACTAGAAATCTTGAATCTTGAATCTTGAATCTTGTTAAATTCTTTTACCTTGCGCTTCAGGACGGAAATCAAAAGGTGGAGGTCGGCACTTGTGTTGACAAGGTAGCCGTGGGTTACAGCGATAGACCATCAAGCATACTAGTTTATACTACCGATCGTCGCGAGTTTGTTTCACCTGGGAGTGAAGCAAAGGTCACCATCAAATCATGTCACTTGTTTAGGAATGATTTGGGCTTAATGTCGCGGAATATGAGCTTAAGAATTAACACATCATTTGATAGTAAGTAAGATATTTAATACAAATTTTAACGCTTTTCTATACAAACATAATATGAACAGGATATGTTACACAAAGTTCCAGACTAAGACCTCTTATGTATTAACCGAGAAACGGGCGTTGTGCTTAAGTTAATGATGCACGTTGGGTTCTACATTCCTTGCACACCGTGCGGTAAATTGGATTTAGATCCATAACATTGCAACATTTGATATTTATGCCGGAATGTGGAAGCCGATTCTTCACGACGTTTTGTGCCATTAAAAGGTTTACCGAAGCTTATACGAAAAACATTTGATGACCTTTACCAAATTGTTTTCTTATTTGTTTTGTTCTGTTTTTCTTAGCTTGGTATTGTGTGTTTTTCCTTTTCTTTCCTTTTTTTTTTTTTTTTTTTTTGTTAATTTTTTGTTTTCCTTTGTTTTTCCTTTTGGCTTTCTAAAATGTAGATTCGGAAGATAAATTTAATAAGTTAATGCAACAAAACTATGCTGAAATAATTGGATGAATGGGAAATTCATAAAGGAAATGTAAAAAATAAAATATAAATTTTACATACATGTCCTTGGAATGGTTAGACTATACATTTTTCTCACATCCCTGTTGTAATGAGACTTTGCTACTTTCATCATGTACTTGTAGTTTTATTCTCAAGAGTGACTCTACGGGCTGCTTTGTCAGACTCAATATAATAAGTATTTGTTTGTAATCGATAAAGTCATCCATTCATAATTCAAGAATCTGAGGTGTACTTTGAATGAATGTACCCTGCTTCATTCAAAGATGATTGAGCTATTGTACAAACATGACCAGTAAGTAAATAATGAAAAACAATGATAAATTGAAAAGATTCCGAGAAAAAGAACCAAGTAATATTCACGTAACTCTTATTGATCGTAATATCGGACTAGGTGAACAGCTTTCCTCGGTGTAGGGTGCGCTGAAGAAAGCTGTTGACTGTTTGCATATGTTAACCCGACAACATGTGCGGAGGAACGCAGCTTTTAAATATATCTCCAAGTTTACGTATTTCCATTTTTAATATGCATAGAGCTTTGGAAAGGCATCATAATAATCTCGTTGTATTCTCGCTAGGTTGTGCAGGATGTGGAGTACAGCAGCCATGCTCATTAGTGAAGTGCACAGCACCATGTGGATATGTGATTAGCCCAGGATTTCCGACGGCGTACGAGCCAAATTTAAAGTGTTCATGGGAAATTAAAATAGACCCTTCAAAGTACATAGAATTTAGTTTCATAACGTTTGACATATTTGAAAACTTAGAAAACGTTTGTCCCAGAGATTTTGTGTCAGTGAGTGATTTTACAAAGACTTCAGGTAATGAAGAGACTTTGTTGGGGAAGTATTGCAACACCAATCGACCCCCGCGTGGTTTTCTCTACTCAAGCTGGCACAGGTTACGTGTTGCAATGGGGAGTGATTCTGCCGGAAGCAGTAAAGGGTTTAAGGCAAGATACGGGGCAAAGAACACGGTCCTACCACCAGATATTGCCTGGTCCAGGAACTCTACAGGTGTGATCTCTTTTTTGTTCGTCCTTTGTGGGGCCTTTTTTTTTTCTTTTGGGGTGGGGGGTGTCAATTTATATTTCTGTAGTGCCTTCCTGGAGCGTATCGCCGGGAATTAAATGGAACTGTGACAATTACATTACTAATTTAGAGAAAACGACACCAAAGAACTTGCAATAAATCAGGCAGTCGCCCTATAGTTAACTTTTGCCGTATACCAAGAATGTATTCTGGCTTTCCTCACTTTGATTTCGACATTGGCAGCACTTATTGAACTTCTAATTGCATCCGACGAAATGTCTAAAATCCAGTTGAGATTCGGTCGGCACATGCAAATAGCTATCGGCTGTGTCTTACTAACCAGCTACACAGCTCCATAGAGGGCATCACCTCCCTGTTGATACTCGTGCCTCAGATGCGCATTAGTGCTTTAACTCTATCTGGCATGGAGGGTTATTTTATAAACTCGAGATGAGGGGGTACCTGGTAAAAATATCTGTTCATGCTATGGCTGGTATAGTTGATATAGAAATGGTACATGAGATTGAACAGTAGCTAAAGATTTCGACCTGAGAACACCAGGGGAACCCGTCAGGGGAGTCCCATGTCACAGATCTGCTTTACCACCTGTGTCAGCTTGGACTATATACACGTGGGGATGATATAATTATGTTGTTTGTCTACGGGAATGGCTTAAATTTGGTATGTTCCAAGCACTCTCGGGGCAACAGTCGTTAAATCGACTTCTGTACATGTTGTTCCAAAAGGTAGAGATTTACATTCGACTTAAAAAAATCGAATACTGGAAAGAATCCTCTTGTATGCTTGGTAATCTGAGAGTGCCCACAAAAATATTAATACACAAGCAAAATGATGCGACCTTGGAGTGTTTATTGTGCTATAAACGCAAGCAAAAGCACGTTTATTTAAATTCACAGGCGAATTCATGATTTGCACGCCTGTGTATGAAACCTGGGAATGTGCAAGCAGTAGTGGAGGTTATCCACTTAAACCTTGTTTTACGCTTGGGTTCATGTCCTGCGCATGTGTGGAGATCATAATGGCGATTTTTTCATGGTTAGTCTAGGTGCCAGTATTTGTATTTCTATTAGTTCAATATTTGTTTTTGTGCGCCGGGTCCAGCGCAAATTATTCTTAGGCCTTTCCCTAGATAACGTGGTAGGCATACCTAAGATGCGAGCGTCTGCATTACAAAGAGAGGCTTATGAATTACAAGGTCAAAGTGCATACGGACTATTCGCCTGGTTCCAAACTCCAACCTCCACTCACCACACGGCACTTTAATCAAAACGTACGTCGAAGCCAAAACTACAGTATGGATCCTATCATGAACGGTACTCTTACAGTGAAACCCTAGACTTCGACTCTATATGATATGTAGTCAAGTGATTTTAGTACTAACACTTCGCCCGTCTAAAGTAAAAATTTTATCTGAAAGCTCAAAAAGACTTCTTGCACCGTGAATATCTGCTGTATATAATGGCAGGACAAATCAAATCAAATAAAATAAAACTTATTGGAAAAAAGCTTGTTTATGACGGAACAACCCAACCCTAAATTAGCAACTTGAATTTACATGGAATAGTCACGTTCTCTGTGAAAATGTAACAAAGAAAAAAACATACAAACAAACAAACATATAAATTGGCAGATGTTGGCGTTTTACTTGAAAATATATAGAGTCTAACGTTTGACATAACAAATATTTCAGAACAAAAAAAGGTATGTGGGGGGCTTTTAAATGAGTGATGCTGTCCATCCCAACATAATGGCGCAATGCCTCTCAGAATCAACCTCACATTCAAGGCCATAAGTTCCTTGGGAAAGCTTGCATCTCCCTTTTCTGTGAATCAATAAAATTATTGGAAGCATTGTGGTATAGGCATAAAGTATTTGTCTTTTCCTGGTTCATGATTGTAGATTTTACAGTTCAATTTATGATACCAAGATGGTCATGCTCTTGACAGAAGCCCTCATTTCAAGATGGCCTACAAATGGAGACTTTTCATAAACATACCACAGGAAAGTCATATATGTGAATATGCATGCGTAACCATAAGAGCTTGCTAACGCTTGCTAATATTTTGTATGCATAGCGTAAGATACAAGCGTCAGCATTAGAAAGTATAGGGAATGACGTTGTTGGATCAGCCAGTACCATCTGGTTGCTATATCCCTGTACCGGCCATGTTCTTAACCAGTCTAGAGGGGGAGGCCGTAGTACCTTGAGCAGCTGAACGAACCCATCCTTCATGTAGCCGTTTTTTTATTACGAACTGAACCACAAATTTTAGTACTGTGCCCAAGATCTCTATATCCCCATTGAAACAGTGTCCATATCCTGTAGCAGAGATGTAGTGGGTATGGAGAGTGATAGTTGGAATCTCGTGTGAAAACACCAAAATCCGAGCGTTCAGAGACAACATGGCACTTGGGGGTTCTGAGAGACATCGTGTGAGTTTTGATCTGGACGGATTTCAGAAGGAACCTGGTCACTGGTGACTGCAGACATTAAGGTAACACTCAACATGCGCAACAAATGTTACATACTTTGTGATATTTATTTAGATTACCCACAAGTTTCTCTAATAGACAGAAACCCATTTCTGGCCCCAGAAGTGTGTTTGCTAGGCCTGTGTTCCAGTGAGGTGTCGACAATGCGAGTTTGTCAATCGTTATCATTTATCACACTTTAACAACACCGTTTTCTCAAAAGACATAAATTATTGACATAATTTCCATAAGGTCCAGTAATATTGAGACTTTGGTCTAAAAAATAAAGGTGGCAAAATTACCTTGGATGCATAAAAAGTCAATGGTGCCGCCGATGGGCGCATGCGCAGTAGGGGGTGATGAAGAAAATCAAACCTATAGACTAGATACTGAGTAAACTGGCTGCTTTACTGTTTTCCATATCCGTATTCACATGTGGTAATGGAAAGAGACTGCTGAAGCTTGTTCTAATGAGGAAATGTCTCGAAATGTGGGAAGACTGCCAGCCTAAGTCCCGTCCATATCATTTGCCTTTTTGATATTCTTTCATCCTGAGAAGTAGTATAATTGGTTTAATGTATACATAAATCTTTAACAGCATGCACTAAAATTATCAATCACGCTTTTGTGTCTAAAAGCACGCGTTAAAAATACCACATTTATGGCACCGATCCAGCATGCATGTACGTTTTTTAAGTATAGCATGCGTGAATCATTTTTGTCTGACGTGTTGATTATATAATAATGTGTCTGATAAAATTCTATGCATGTCATAAAACAAGAATGTGTGCACTAAATTATGGTACATGTCTGAAAAATATTATAGGGACAAAGAGCCAATGACGGCACAGGAGCAAATTGACCGCATTTGTGTCACCTTACGGCACATTAGGTTTGTTAGCGCTAGAAGATCTTTGGCTACACATTTCTTAATCATCAACCAGGAGATACTTAATGTATATTCCCAGCATGCCAATGCGTAATTTATTACAACTTATATAAAAACCTGCCAGTACACTCAGACCTGTATTCACTACCAGGGCAATCTTCTGCACTAAGCTCTATCTCTGACTCAGCGGGTGGTCCCGCCTCATGTGCCCTGTACTGGTACTTAATTCATAGCTTGGGGGCGACTTCAGTTTTTCATACAAATTTTTTATTCTTGGGCCTACTTCTGGTAACTGTGTGGCGTTGTATTTAGATTTTCAGGTAAGGATAACTGTAGAAAAGTCCCATTATATATTGTACATTACATCCATTTGACAAACTTAAGACTAATCACACATATATTTTGGATATTATCTCTTCAAAATATCCAATCAACTTCGCTGCCACTTTGAAAATTGTGGTTTCCCCACCCAATGGTTTGTAAATGAGTATTGGGGCAATCTGGGCATGGAGTGGGGATGTTGTAATGTATGAAACCAGAAGTATATATTTTGCGAATGTTTTAGAGTATCAATCATGATTATGTTATATGCTGTGGCCGCAATTGACTTTGATATCCAAATCAAACGTATTTTTGTGCAACTGACCTGCAGTCAATAAATTGCTCAATGTTCAAAATGGCACTCACCACGTGGCTGTCAAGTCATCGTGTCGCATTAAGATTTGCAATTAACTAACGATGTTAACTGCTTCAGATACAACCAGGGGGTGGGCAGATTAAAGTTAAGACAGTAAGTCTTGTTTTAAGAATTACCTTAAATACTGTTTGCTCTGGTAACTCAGAGAACGGACAGGTGGAACCGTGTGAAATATTATGATAACGATCACCGGACAACTGTGGCCGTGCTGTTTCCCCTAACAACTGTGGCTGTGCAGCTATGCTGGGTCCCCGGCCCAAGTAAACCCTTCACACAAGTTGAAATCAAATGCTGTATTTGGTTTGAATTTACACCAAATAATGTCACATGACGGCCACTTTCTCAACAAAATCTTCTAGCTAGGGTGGATCAATTGTTATTAGAGAATGTTTTGAAAGTTTCTCTCTCTCTCTCTCTCTCTCTCTGTTTCTCTCTCTCTCTCTCTCTCTCTCTCTCTCTCTCTCTCTCTCTCTCTCTCTCTCTCTCTCTCTTTTCTGGTTCCATGAATGTTGGGGTTGGGCTTATTAAGTAGGGTATGTCAGGTTAATGGAACCACAAATATATTTTGTAAGGCCTCAGACAACTTCGACATTTGTCGAAACATGTTAAAAATGAATGTTCTTTCCCCTATTCACACATTGCCTCCTTTGACGTTAGTTCAGTTTGTCACCTGGGCACAGCGGGAGGCACTTGTGTGAGTTTAAAAAACCAAACGGTCGCTATTATTGACTACTCGCGTTTGGCAGCTTATGTACGTACACACCTTTGTTGGCACGCATTAGAAATAATGTATTTATAACACTGTCCCCTACCACAGAGCTGTCGTTAGGTATTGCACAACAGGAAGCATACCGGTATGTCAGATTATCCTTAGTCCCCATGCTTACATACTGCATGACGTCCGGCCCCCTGACACATACCGTCATGCAACAACTGGAGATTTAATTAAAAAACTGTTCAGGTCTCTCTCTCTCTTAATGGTCACACCACAGCGACTTACTCAAAGCACTGAACATTTCCACGTTAGAGCTTTCATAAGTTTTTCCTAGATATTCTTCTGGACGATTTACTACTGCAGAGATTAACAATTTCAATTTCTCGTGTCAAGATACTCGGATACTTACATATACGGGGATTACTGTTACTCATATTTCCCACACCTTCTTTAGTAAAAAGTCAATTCTAACAGCTCCGGGAGTTGCTTGAAGTTTTATTCTGAATGAACACGAAGACTATAAACTCTGTCAAGAGCTTTGTCCTTATGGAGAAATCTATGATCCTTGGTGGCATTAAATAATATTAATAAAAATAATAATAATAATAATGATAATAATAATAATAATAATAATAATAATAATATAAACGAATATGATGATGATGATGATGATGATGATGATGATGATGATGATGATGATGATGATGATGATGATGATGATCTAAGTTTAAATGAAGTGTTACTAATATCGATGAATGGGGTTTAATGGTTCATGAAGCAGAACGTTTTTTATCATTAAATGTGGTCAGACATCACTCAGTCGCTGTCGCTGTTTTGTAATATTGTGGCTATATTCCACAAGATGGATTATACGATCAACTACAACTATTTTAAAAATACACAATTTTAAGAGTTACAGTGTCATATGTTTTGTTGTGATTGTGTTTTGTTCTTTACAGAATGTCGAAATAACTGGGTGCACTTTCAAGGAAATTGCTACAAGCTCTTTCGCCTAGATACACCATCAACATGGTGGGTTGCCAGTGGACGATGCCAAAGGAATGGAGCTAACCTGACAAGTATCATGTCGGAGACTGATATGATATTTCTGCATAACCTCTTATTGGAGGATGACAATGCGGACAGGAATGCTTACATTGGTACGTTTTGATCATGATTCCAATACCAGCTATACATTTATATAATGTGTCTGCCATCTTACTCTTTTGATACCAAATTCTGAGCCAACAACTTTTTTTGGCGTGCTCTTGCGCCCAAAGTACACGGAGCTGTTGACCTGGATCAAAATTACAGTCTCCTCTACAACTGTAGGCAACTTGTGCGTCAATGAAAGGCTGGTTTATAAAGAATCTAAATCCTGAATCGTATTGTCAAGCAAGAGCGCATAAAAGTGTGTCCAAATAATAAATTAATGCCCCAAAAAGGTTATTCCTAGTCATGGCTCGAATCGGACTGATGTATTTACTTTCCCCCCGGCGCTTTGGTGAGGTTGAGAAGGTCATTCCGAATGAAATGTTTATTCAAGAAATATATGATATGCGGAAGGTGTGCCCTACATTTTACACTATTATAGTTGATGGTTTACGTATATATATATATATATATATATATATATTAACCGTTAATAGTACACTCCCAAAAAAAGCATAGGTTATGGTCATATTTTTCTGGCAAACATAGAGAGAAATTTCAACTGTATCGAATGTACTTGGTAGTACATATTGCAGCTAATGCCCACATTTGAAAAATGCTTAGATAATTGTTTACCTGATGTTTGTAGGTTTAACTGACAAAGCACAAGAAGGCGCATGGCGTTGGATAGATGGAGCTCCAATGGTATACAGCAATTGGTAAACAGAGACACACACAGCTAAGATGTGTTTGCTTTACAACGATTTTTCTTTAGACTAGTCAGAAATACATCACAGTCCAATTGATTAAGCTGACCACTACGAAAAGGCGCACACTTGCTTATAACTAGCTGTCAAAAATAAAGACTTACCAATTTCAAAACTATTTTAACTCGCTGAAGAAAACCTGATTTGGCGACAAAACATCCCTTGCAGATATCTAATGCTGCTTTCTTTCTCTAATCCTTTGTGAATTTTCTTTCGTTTGTGAGACATATGTATATATACAGACAGACATACAGACAGATAGATAGACAGACGGACGGACAGATGGATGGATGGATGGATGGATGCTTAGAATAATTCAGTCAGCAAAAACAAGCAGGTCTATTGAGTATCTTTAGAGTGGTTGATGAATCATTATGTACTTAGGTGACACTGGATATGTAGCCAGCCTCTGGTGATTGCTAGACCATGTTTGATGCAGGATTTAATGTCAGTTATTGTTCGTTTAATATGAATAACAACTCCTGCCTTTTGCTGTTGGACGAAGTAAGTCAAATCAGATATAATGTCTTTCTACAAAAATTAACACTTTTTTTTCAAATATAAGAAATTGCGCAAATGACAGTTAATCTTGTATTATGTACATTATTGATAGTTCTAGTTTTATGAGTCAAATAAGGAATTCTTTAGGCATCAAAGCTCCAGCACACAACAGCCAGATGGGTCTCTTTCTGAAGACTGCAGTGTGATTCAGTTGAATAGTATCCGTGTTACGCCAACTTGGCATGATATTCCATGTGCCCTAAAAAAATCCAAAAGGTTTATCTGCCAAGCACCATCATTGAAAAAAAATCGTAAGTGAATTTTCATACTTACAAAATCATGACACTGTACAGACATAGAATGAACCAAGGGCAGTGGCCTGAAGTTTGAAATAAAAAAATGTAAACATAGAATACATTATAAGGTAACGTACATCATGTACATAAAGTTCTCTTATGTTTTACCAGCCATGTTCCACATTCTAGTCAAATATACTGACGTGTTGGCCATAGCCTGACTAGTAAATTAACACATGTAATGTGTTATTGACTCTTTTGTTCCATGGACATGCTGTGAGAAACAGTTTAAATGTGAGAAGCATCATCATAAACTATTTCTTTAACTCAAACAATAACTATGCACATTTGTACTCACGGGTTTCATTCACTCATGGAGTTTGCCTTTCTGGTTTTTGAAACACTCTTATTTTTTATGAACCGATCGCAGAATCGCTTGCAATGGCATTTCCAAGAGGAAAAGACTGCCCTCAAGACCTGTACAGATGTGACAGTGGTGAATGTATTCTTAAAGTGGATCTCTGCGACGGTGAAAAGCAATGCAGAAGTGGAAGTGATGAGTATTACTGCAGTAAGTTTGGACGTTGATAATAAATCAGGGTAGCGAAGGTCACCTGAGTACACCTTATGTATAAATGTCGCAATTTTCACAAAGTAAGACATGGCCAATTGCAAAGTCATATATCATGCATCAACTGCCTGAAAAAGATATACACTTCATCAAAGAAGTCCTCAGACCATATCGAACATTCTAGGTACGTGTTTTTGAAAACACCCATATGTGGCAATTGATATTCTTTCACAGCCTAGTACGAAATCATATACCATGCATTAGCAGTATTACGAACAGATGCACGTTTTAATTTACGTATATCTGGGACCATTTACAACTTTTCAGGTGCATGTTTTTGAAGGTAGCTAAACGTGGTAGTAGATGAATTTGATGATGTATTTGAAATGAAATTCTCTCTCGTTTAGAAAGTTGTAATCCAAAGTGCAAAATTAAGGAAATGTGTTTGGCTGATTTCATTTATATGAAGCTAATTGTAGCAGTGTCGTCAGTAGATAAAAAGTATCAAATTTAATTTTGAAAATCAATTTGTAGGTTGTATAAGAGCCATCGGATAAGGATCATACTATTTTTATCATCACCATCACCATCGTCGTCGTCGTCAACATCATAATCATCATATCAGTTCATGTTGCTTTGGTTCATATTTATCATTCGAAGATAAAAAAGAAATCTTACTAGGAGCACCCAACCAATTTTTGGCAAAACATATGTATAAGTTCAGTACCCAGTCGTGGGTAAATGACACGACTCGCAAAAAGGTCGTTTTGTATTTTAGATATAGTTAGGGTCATTTATCCACAAGAAGTACATTTGCAGGCTTTTTATGTCAATAAATGGTTTCAGTTAACTTTGTTCATTTTCACTTATGAATGAAAGGCGAGATGTGACGCTTCATTGCGACCTGTAACTGGAAATTTACATACTGCAGCGACATGTTTAACGTCATTTTGTTAACACACATACACACAAAAACGTTCTGTTAATAAAACTGTTTTCCACGTTTGATGAAACTGTAATTTCAACAACACACAATCTGTTGCTTTGACAGTGATGCCGCATAGATAAATATTGTACCCGTGTGGCAAACAGGCTAATAAAATACAAAGACAAGAAGTGCTTGTAGGTTAAGTGTTCTGTTAAATCCTATGCTTTTGGACAGATTACACACAGTGCAGTTCTTCTCAATTTCGTTGCACCAACGGGCCTCGTCCATGTATCAGCATTTCTTATACCTGTGACTTCAAGAGGAACTGCCAGGATAATTCTGATGAGCAGTATTGTCGTACGTATTTGACACCTTTGTGGTAGGTTTTCATGACCTTTGGTTTCAGACCTGATGTTGATATTCACAAAACGAAATTGATTTTTAAAAAAAGAACGAAAGAAAAAAACAGCGGACAAAACAAAATCATCTGGGTAAAACTACATTTAGGCTCAAAGGTGCAGGACTACGAGCAAGTTTAAATCAAATACCCTATTTGGTTGCTACAAGGTAAATAATTGTGCGTTAAAATTTTACGGCCATGAAGAGTCTATTTGGAAAAATAAAAACACAATTGTCCCTAACATAGAAATAAAATCAACAGTGCGATGTGTATTTTGAATCAATAAAATAAAAAAATAAAAGAAAGAAACTAACTAGCGGAATGGAAACAAATGTCAATTTACTTTCAGCTGAAGACATACAACCTTGATCACCCCAATGTGGCAAAGCACGCATAACATAAGACTGCGAATATGAGACTTCAAAATCTGTTTTACTGTTTGTGAGAAAGGAAAAATGGAAATAATCAAAACAGTAAGAATTCAGTATTGATTTTCACGTCACAAAATGTCAACGCTGAATGCAATAATAACCCAATGTGATCAAATGCCGAGAAAGGACTATAATTCTTCATGTGAAATTCTTCAATTTAGAGTATATGTTCTAAGGTTTTCTGTTAAATTTTTTGGTAAACACTTACTTTATATTCAGTTTGAAGATTCTGTTAAAAATATGCAACATTCAATTGCTTCAAAATATATTTGTAGAAATTCCACAGTCTTGTGCGAAAAACGAGTTCAGGTGTCGAAACGGTCAGTGCATTTCCATTCGACAGAAGTGTGACCTTATACAGCAATGTGTAGATGAATCAGATGAACTGCAGTGTGGTACGTACAAGTGTAAACAATTATGTTGCTCACCATTGATCAAAGGCGACACTGTTTCCCAGTAGTAAACATGATCTGTGCCACAAACAAGTGCACAAATTATATAAACTACAATGATGTCATTGTCAGGTTCACTTTGTTTGAGCACATTACATATTTTAAATGACTGGTGTATTACAACATCATCTCCCATGCGGCTTGAGACACAAAGCTTGGTGTGACATGGACAGGGTGAATAATATCCAATAAACCTGAAGTCAAAAGAGCAATCTTCTAGTAACAACTCGTGTGCCAGTGGTCAAGAAACCTTCCTATTCAATAGATTGGTGCATGCCTAGTAGTTCACTTGGATTGCAAGGATGCCAATATGCTGAGAAGCTTTCATGTAAAATACACTGTTGCAGCAATAGATCAATGATAAGTTGACCTCTTAAACTAATGTCTGAGAAAGGTGTTAGCCGAAAACATTCTAATAGCGGCAATATATCTCTCCAAGTATTTTTTCCCATGGAAATAAGTACATTTGAATTTTGGTTACGAAGGTTTGACAGTTATGGTGCTGACAGCCATTTGTCATAAAGCACTGAACAACCCAGAATGCAAAATTTCCATAACCACATTCCAAAGTAAATTCGTTGCTTTCATTTATATTTCTGCTGTGTTTGAAATAGTAACAGGAACAATTTTGACAACAAAGTGCAACAATTAATCTACCTCGTGATGATGCATGTGGTACTTGCAGTGGCGAGGCCTACAGTAATTGTTCTTATCACAATTTCGCAACATCTACACATTAACTTGGGAGGAGCTACTGTAAATGTAAATGAGGGTGCTGAAAATCAGCACACTGGCCATACACAAATGAATGCAATTACTAAAAGGAGACAAATAAATCTTGTGGTCAGCATGCAAGGGCAAACTATCATGCCAAACGTGTTTTAATATGATCCAACTGTTAATGAGTGTAGACTCCGTCTGTTGTGTCCTTAAAAGCAGATACGTATGGACCTTGTTAATATTGTTGGGTTTTCTTCGAAGTTCGCCAAAAGTAATGTCTGAAATTTGTGACCTTTGGGATCTAACTCTATTAAGTCTGTGCCTTTCTCCGTAAGTGATCGCAGTCTGGCCAAACGAGCTGAAGGTGAGAGGAAAGTAAGAGAATTATACATTAGGTCTGTATTCAACCAAGCCGCGTTTCGCATACCGCCGACCATGAACCCGGGGCAGATCCAGACCTTTTATAAGGCGCTTCAAATTGGGAATGGCTAAGCCACGAAGCTTACAGTAGGGGTTTTGGGGGCCTCCCCCAGAAATTTTTTAAAAATCGATACTGTCACACCCGTTTCCAAGCATTTGAGACTCAATTTTCATATAGACCAGTTTATGTTGGAGCTACACATAATTAACTAAAATGGGCTCTTTAGTTTGCTGTCACATTCCCTTTCAGGATCTGGCATACAGGGTAAGGTAATTTCCAAACTTATTGCAGTATGGCAGGGCCAGGGCTTCAAACATTCTACTGGCCCTAGTCTGTCCCGACTTATTCTGGCGAGCAGATTTAATGTGACTGAGACAACATAATGACTGCAGTTATTGTGTCCAAGTTGTTCATTTTATTCATTTTTTTTAATCTTTTTTTCTTTGCATTCGCAACATTCAAATGTGGAAAGTGGAAGTCTACATTTTAGCGAGCTTTCTTAAACTTTCGATGCCAGTGTACACAAGTTCATCTTTCAGACTGAAAGAAACTTCATTGTATTCGTGTGATTCCTTGTACTGCCTCAAACATTATATTAAGTATTAAAAGCCAAACCATATAGAACCGATACAACCAAACCAGAAAGGAACCGAAAAGATCTAATCATTTCCCTTGTACTATGCATACCCCCATTGAGATTTCTAAAAATTTAAAAAGAAAAATCGAGTTCCAAAGTAGCTTAATATATCGAGATACAAATATGTACATTTACGTTTTTGCTGGTTTGTGTGTCTTGATGAAATTATACAGTGTTGAAGTTGCATAGTCTTCCTCTGTTGGTGCACATACAGTTCAAACAAATATTGTGCTAATTGAATAAATATGCAACCATGAAAGACTCACATATAGGAGAAACACATTTTCAAATCATAAGATTCTCAAAATGATGCTGTTTTTTCCAAAGACCATGAACCTGAAAATTGTTCTCCAAATTGTCTTTACTAGGCGCATATTGGAATACAAGTCCTCAAATTTGAAAATTAAGCCCATAGTACGCACATTTTTATTTGCAGTCTCATAGTTTTTCGCCTGATGCAGATAAGAACAAAATCAGTGACACTAATACGTTTCATGGTATTTTGAAGCCATGGACCTTGTTTCCCCTATTTTCCATAGAGTGTTATTCTTAAATACGCAAAATATAACAAAATGTCACTTCAAGGAACTGCCCTATACTTCACGCAATTTAACAATTAGCACAAAACTTGTTTGACATGTGCCCCAACAGAGAGCATTCGTTTCTTATGATGTAGGTTTTGTGCGAGTGCAGACTGCCTCAAGTGTCCTCAGGCTGCCAATTTGTTTATGTTGTGGTTTCATCAAACATTTGAATACGTAAAGTGACACACATTTTGATCATATTCGTTAAGAACTTAACACCTGATGCAGATAAGAACTAATTCAGTGATATTGATAAGTTTTATGGTATTTTGAAGACATAGACCTTGTGTCCCTGTTTTCCATAGAGTGCTATACTTAAATACATAAAATATGAAAAGAAAGCACATCAAAGCACTTCTCTATATTTTACGCTGTTTAACAACAACATTCCTTTCTTATCGTGTAGGTTTTGTGCAAGTAAAGGCCCCCTCAAGTGTCCACACCTTCCCAACTTGTGTTTGTTGTGGTTTCCTCAAACATTGGAAAATGTTAAGTGACATACATTTTGAACGTATTCGTTAAGAACTTATCTTGATCATTATAAATAAAAATAAATAAATAAATAAAAAGCTCGGTTACGAACGTTCGAACTGAAGAGAGTAAACCCGAGGCCTCAGTCATCTAGCCAAGCTGGCTATAAACGAATTAATGAATTGAGTTGCCCTTAATCAAAGTTTGTTTTGTGCCGCGGTAGTTAGTGAGAAAGTACGTGAATAAACTCAAGCTCGAACTATTTAATGAGCGTGAATATATAACAGCCTCAAATAGCATCTTATAGTTTTCACAAGGAAAGTACGAACTATCACGCAGTTAATGTTAACCTACTTGACTTTGATTTGCAGAGAAATGCAATACTGATGTTGCCATGCAGTGCTCAGATGGCTCGTGTTTGTCGAAGCAGCGACAGTGTGATGGAGTGGTGGACTGCCAAGGGTCTTACAAGGAGGATGAGCTGCAATGTGTCCAAACCACCTACCAGTCTTGTCTGGACTGGAGACGCAAGGGTTACATTAAATCAGGGAGATATAGTATCAACCCAAATGGTTTAGGTAAGCATTCTGTTTCAACTACTTCAAATGATAAATTATGCAACTTGACCTGATATGCGTAAAATTCAAAGGGAAGCCAAGAACATAATGTATTGAGTACTTCCACAATGAAGACCATGTCTCTGGAGTCCACCAAACAAACCAATTTTCATTTAACTATTCCGATTTGCTTCCAAAATGGACATTTTAAAGACAAGATCGGGTAAAATGGCTCAATGACGCCAGCCAAGCTACTAAATATAACATATGGCAGGAAGAAGATGCTTCACTAAGAAAGAATGAAAGGAGAATGTGGCCATGTGCACCAGAGCGGGATGGGCCCAAGCGCAAGCAGTATTTTTTGTTTTTGCGGACAATCGGGACCCACCAGTGGAATGGTTTTGGCTTCACAGGCCATGGAGCTTACCAGTGGTAGAACATGTGTTTGGTGATGAGCCTTTATTGTGTCTGAGACACAGTGCTCGCAGAATACGAGTATAACATGCCGGGAATACCAGATTTAACACCGAAAAGTCTGTGATTCTGATTGATTTCATGGTGGATTGGCTATGGCGTGGGATCCCATGTCTTCAATAATGGGACGGCAAAGGAAGTTATCATCGAGACAATGACAGCTATGAAATACCACGGTACTTTTTCTGGAGACAGTGGGTGTATCCTGCTGGCTAGTATTTATATCAGTCAAAGCTTTTTGCTTCAGGATGACAATACATGGCTCCACTGGAATGCCGTCTGCAGGCCCTATGACTTCGTGTAGATAATGTGAATTTCGGTTTAGAGTTTTCTAATTTGAGGTTGAGTTTTCACAGTGGACAATTGAAACATTATGCATTCTTTCCTGATACTGCGCATAATAATCGAGCTTAAAGTAAAGACACATGCTTCATAAGTGTTGGAAGATACATCTAATTGGTAATTGCAATAACTAAATATTTTGCATTGTTGGAGGTACAATTTATTGCTTATACCCGGATCAAGCACATCTTATTCCTCAGTGAGCAATAAAAGAAACTGGTACTCCCTTTTAAACCTTATCTCAAACTATTGATGAAGGTTGATTCACATTAGAACACCATTTAATTTTAATCATTATACACTTTTTTAAAGATATCTTCGTCAGCTATGCAGTTTGAACAACGTCCATGTTTGAGAGGCGTAAGTAGCTACTGTGTTCCGTCATAAGACCTCACAACCCAAATTCTATTTTGTCTTCGAAGCGCTGTCTTCCTAAAAATTCGTCCACAATTTCACTTTACTCTGGTTCTTTATCGAAAAGAGTACATTTTATAGGTAAAATAAGAAAAAAATGCTTAATTTATCATAATTGGCGAACACATCTGACTATTCCCGTCACTTTCAACTGTAAGATAGGTGGGTTGGGGGTGCACTGATGAACAATTTTTCACTCCTGTGTTTGTTTATCTAATTAAATGTATTTTATCAGTGAAATAAGAAAAAAATGGTGTTTAACTCATTATGAATGGCCAGCATATCGGACTGTCCCCATCACATTACCTTTAACTGGAAAGGGGAAAGGGACACTTTTATATTTTTAACTGATTAATCTAAGGATCAGATGTTTGATAAAATGATCAAATCTATTTCGACACATGGTCATCTTATGATACTATTAAATAAAAAATCTGAAATGGCTAATAGTGGATTACTATTTCTCTGTCACGAGGGATCATGGTTGGTTGAGAAAATCACAAGTGACGGCAGTTCACTAGCTATTTTTTTCCAAATAGTAACTCACCTTCCCGCCATGTAAGATTGTGTTTATTCTAAGCTTAGTTGGGTATTCTTTGAAAATAAGATGCTCTAGGCCTACTTATAACACCGACCTGGAGTGCCGTGTTTGTTTACGTTCAACAGAGTTATTCCACGTCATGCGTGACGTATGATCAAATATCGCTCAAACACATTTGATTTTGACCAAATGTCAATGCATCAGGTCATTGATGCAGGCACATCACAATTTACTAGTAACAATGTTTAGGTCATGTGATCTAAAGTGAGTTACTACTTTTTAATTTTACTCTGCAAAATGATAATTCACTCTCAAACATAGAATAAATATATTTATTCATATAGTGAAATAGATTTAATATTTATGTTTTGTGACCACGGAACGGACGAGTCTCGAACCAGCAACCTTTGGCACCAGTCAGCTAGCCGTAAATGTGAAACACACATACCAACTGCACCAGATTCCCATTCCTCAAAAGATGGTTCAATGGAGGCGGTATGCGTGAATGCCATAATCAACACGGCCTAGTTCATTGCATGTTATCCAATACACACATTGTATTCAAAGTTTTCCCAGATCTGGGACTGTACTTCTGTAAGTCCAACAGCATCAAAGAAGCATCGAATATATTATTTACGTTTTGTGACCACGGAATGGACAGGTTTAGAACCAGCAAAATTCGGTGCCAGTCACATAGCCGAAAATGGAATATGCACATACATGAATGAGATCATTAAATATTATGAAGAAATGCGTAAAACAAAAAAAAAAACAAAAAAAAATTAAAAAAAAGTGCGCTACCAATGCATATAAACAAGGCACCACTCCTACAGGATCTGTCCTACAGCAATTAACGGACTTTGTACAAAGCACCATTATCAGGATTTGGTTTTTAAGGTAATGGGCTCTCGCTGAACGAGAGCCTTAGTTTGAAGTGAAGGGATGTGAACTCCTTTGGTACATGGGGAGTGTATTACATTTGCAATGCGAAATCATTCACTACATTATAGAAGCTAAATATCACTGATTGCAAAGAAATTTGGAGAAATCCATCTTCACTCACGCCCGACATTCCAGCATATCCCATGCTTTTTCGATTGGCTTAATATTGTGAGACTCGACTCTGATAATAAAAGATCAAATGTGCACTTAAAAACAAAAATGTTCATCCACAAGCCACCCAGATATGTCAATTTCTTTTAAATCTGAATGAGTATGACTTTGACAGTTATAAAATGATCTGAACTCAAATCTAGTATGGATGCATTGTGACAACTCAGGGGCCTTTGAGTTTTGGGCAAGATGGCGGGGTGAATGACGATGATTATGTATTGACAGATTGTGGTGAAAATTACCTCCCCCAAAAAAGAAAGAAAGAAAGAAAGAGAGAGAGAGAGAGAGAGAGAGAGAGAGAGAGAGAGAGAGAGAGAGAGGAGAGAGAGAGAAAGAAAGAAAAAAAAGAAATAGAGAGAAAGAAAGAAAGAAAGAAAGAAACGAAAGAAAGAAAGAGAGAGAGAAAGAAAGAAAGAAAGAAAGAAAGAAAGAAAGAAAGAAAGAAAGAAAGAAAGAAAGAAAGAAAGAAAGAAAGAAAGAAAGAAAGAAAGAAAGAAAGAAAGAAAGAAAGAAAGAAAGAAAGAAAGAAAGAAAGAAAGAAAGAAAGAAAGAAAGAAAGAAAGAAAGAAAGAAAGAAAGAAAGAAAGAAAGAAAGAAAGAAAGAAAGAAGATAAAATCCGTCCTTAAAGCACCTTTGGAACTTTAACTTTGGTATAAATTGCCATTTAAAGGCCTTTGCTGATACGCTTTGCTCGTGAAAAATTATACAAGGTTTGAATTAACTTGGCAAATTACGAAAAATGTTAAATTTCTGATGAGTGGAAACTAATCCAAACAATCACATTAAGGTTCCTTATAAAATATCAGGTGTACATTTTTAGCAGGAGTTTATTATTTTGATGCAATGATGCCCCAGGTTGCCGCCCAAAATTTAACCTCCTTAGGAACCGTGTGCTTTCAGAAACAAATATTCTGTCCTTAAAAATCGACCACAGACTATGTTTATCAAACATGCTACTATCGCCTACCTTGCCAAAGACAGGCTTATTGAACTCATTTTAAAGCTTGCTGATGTGTTCTGATGAGTTAATCATGGCCAGGAAAACTGTCTGATATGATGTAAAGCGTCAACAAACTAGGAGAAGCCCAGACTCCTTTTTGTGTATTTTTAAATTACAAAAAGACATTTTTCAGGGCCAAGCAGTGTTTGTGACTTATTGCCCCCATATCTATATAGTTATATTAATATGTGGAAGACGAAAAAAATGAAAATAATGTAGAGGGTGGAGTAGTAGGTAATGCATCCCGTTACACTCAGAAATTATTGAAAAGTAGGCCAACAAATTGTAAAAGCAACACTCGAGATACATGTACAACAAGCTGGGTGATGCTTGATCAGTTTAAGGGTATATTAGAGGCGACACATGTGGGAATATTTGGTGTTATGCTTGTGCGTGTACCTACTACCATTAGGGCTAAATTGTTTTGTTTTCAGTACAGGCTATGGCAATTTATATCAGTTCCGTCATTTTACTCTATTTATTTGTTGCTTCCAGGCTCAATTCAAGTAGAATGCGACATGGACAGCGTGTCAAATAAAGTAGCAACGATTCTACACCACAATGCAGAGTACAGGGTCCGAGTTGAATCTCAGCTGATGTATCAGAAACAGTTAACCTATTTCGTTACCGACCCGCATATACGCACAATCAAAAACATGTCTTCATCCTGTGAACAATTCCTTAGTGTTGAATGCTACAACAGCAATGCACTTCGCAGGTCCTGGTATTCCATAGACAAAGAGAAAGTTCCATTTGAAGATCCGTCATACGGTGCTGATTGTTCATGTCTACTTCCTAAAGCTTGCCAGGAAGGCAGAAAGAGGTAAACAAGAATATGAGTTAAAGTACCTTTTGTGATAAATTCCAACATTATATTAAATGGCAGATTTTGCTTTGGTCAAGCTCTCTAATGAGTATAATTATTTTTATTTGTACTTGATGCTGCTTCGTTTTTATTGAAATATTTTAAAGTACCAAAATATGAAATGATTTACTTTATCGTGCTACTATGAAGTTTATTTTTGCGGATAAGACATATCTTGCAAAGTATGATTGAAACACCTATGTTATATTTCGTCATACCCACTGACATTGAGTAACTGTGTTTAATATAAATGCATTTCATAATGACCTGATGAGTTCTCTCGGTACAGTTATTTACCCACTTCACTCTGAGGAATCACACAGCTTATTTAATGTTTAAACATACGACTTCCTGGTCAGTGATTAATGTGTTGACAAAATTAAATCTCTATTCCTGCAAAACGTAACAAAAACAATGACATAAAAATATTAATCTAAAATGATATTTGCTATAGCTGAAAATGCGTAAACATACTACAAATGCATATATTGGACCTCTATGTACATTTTCTGCTTCAAAGGTGCCATTGTTACAGAGACTCTATGTGGAACCGAGAAGACGCAGGCCATATACGGATGAAGGATAAACTGCCGATGACTGCTATAGAAATTGATGATATAGATGATACCTATGAGGTAGCAACGTTTTTTGTGGGACCACTGAAATGTTACCAAGGTAATTGTACGTCACAGGACAATATATATATAAATCTTTAATCGTACTCAGCAGGCTCACATACAATAATTACCATATATCTGAAGCAAGCAATAAAAAAAAAAAAAAAGAAGCATACAAGAATAAAGTATATCAATCTTCAAGAATCATGACTTAGAGGGACCCTTGGATCCTTTGTGTGATTCACAATAACGGTTTGGTGCATAACATGGTAATGCTGTCACAAATATCTTGCCGTGAGAATATAGTATTTAATTTGCCATCGCTAGCAAGGCAAAGATCTCTGACCAATTGTGCAGTACAATTGTTCCCATCAACTATGGTATTAGCTACAGAAAATGTTAGTCTGTCGTAGGTAATTGACAAAGCAATCGTTTTAAACATTCAGGCACCAAAACTACCGATTAACCAATGGTGATTTGTAGTTTTGTAATATAAACACTAAAGTATGTAGAGATCTGTTAAAACGCCTCAGTAAATTTAAGCATTTCTTGCCATGGACTAGTAGCAGATCTAAAACGAGTCTACCTTCACCGGTCCTATCTGTACAAAATATGTTGAGCATTTTTCGTTTTTGAAAATATTGCTGATAGTTTGTTTTAAAAAAAAAACAGTTTCTGACATTCGATGGTCACTTGTTGAAATAATCTGAATGTAATTTGATACAGAATGATGTTGTTGCTAACATGAAATGCAATATAGTATCAATAAATGTCTATCTAACCATCTATCCACCCGTCCTTCTATCCATCTACACATCATACAGATATACCTACTACAACATTGTTTGATCTCCAAAGTAGGTAACTAAAATATATAGATATGACCAAAAAGATGTACACACCGACCATATACATAAAGCAGAAGCCACGCGCAACACGCTTTATCTGTAAATTGAAATAGGTGACAGCTAGGCCTGGTCATACTGCTGACAACTTAATCACTTCAAAGAGCGTCGGTGACCAGCACGACAAACAATATTCCAAAGAATTATAGTAGTTGGTAATCATTATAGTTTGCCAGATATCTCATCGAAAAAAAATGACGCCATCTGATGTCACCGACTGGGTGAGAACTGGGGCACAGGTCCATCCTTGTTAAAACAGTTATCTGACAGGTATGTTACTGTCAAGAATAGATTCGTAGAGCACTCTGAGGGTACCATTTCACGCCTAATCTGAGATAACATGAAAGAATATGGAGCGAGCCACATAGTTATCTATGCTCACCCGATGTAATATATATGTGTGTGTGTGTGTGTGTGTGTGTGTGTGTGTGTGTGTATTCATTTGTTTATTTACGTATTTACCAGGTAATGTCTTTGTTTACCATGCTGGAACTGAAGATATGTTCAGGGTCAGAAGGAGATCTTCTGATGGTGGCACTTGCCTAACCTGACGGATTGCTTAATAGGTGTTGATTGAGTATAGTCAAGCCTAGAAAAGTTATACTTCATTAAATTCCTACAGCTCACTCTGTAGTTAAGGTTCAGAATGCCAAGGAACCACAAAGGTGTGTTTTGGCATGGCAGTCAGTTTTCGGAAGTGCCATACCAACTCAATCATACCTAAAGATTGCCCATCTTAATGCAGCACATCTGCTGCTGAAATATGAGATAAATGAACCTTGAACATAAAGGAGATGCCAAGAATCTCAGTCTGGTCTACTGTGCCAATATTCTTGTCCGGAAACCCACCGATATGATAGAAATTTTGAGTAAAGTAGAAAAGTGACTGGAGCCAACTACCGTACACTTAGATTTGGAGCGGGCAAACAAGAAGTATGAATTATCAAAAAAAAAAAAATGTCTTTCTGTTGATTCGAGACAGGACATAATGGACGAGATGAGAGCTATGTCATTTGTATTAACAAAATTTGTAGGTGTATAATTACACATGCGAATATCATAGTTGGTCTCTGCAGTTGAGGAGCAGCGTGGGAGACAAAATGTTTCCCAGACTGGTGCCCCTAGTTATTTGATAGTGACCATTAGACCCTTTTCTTCATTTCGCTACTCTTTATTGGTTTTCATACCAGTTTTAAAGAAACAGGCTTTCCGTGACGTCAATTGCCCCTAGTTTTGCAGACTAACCCAGATGTTGCATAAGTAACACATAAATGTCTTTTTGGTTTTATAAAAGGAAACGATATCGTACACTTGACCTTTCCTCTGCTTTCTCTTAAGCAAGGCTGATCATTATAGATATGATTTGGTATGCAGATGACCAACTCTGTCAACCTACAATACACGTACCAGACAGTTGTAAGACGATATTTAAATGGGTAATTCAGTCTTAATCCTGACCTTTTAAAATAGGAACCAATAACACCATTTCACAGAACATAAGAAACAACTTTGTGATAAAACACAAACATAAACATTTATTGCAGACTTGGATGAGACATTTAAGAACAAGAAATGCAAAAACTTGCAATTTTTGGATACCAAGTGGAAGTGTGTACTTGACAGAGACCAGTACGGGATAGCCATGGGTTGCAGGGATGCATCCAATTTGATGCAATGTGGTAATATTCTGCTTTGTTTTTCAAAAAAAGGCCAGATTAAGATAATGCAAAGCAAATATATATATATATATATATATATATATATATATATATATATATATATATATATATATATATATATATATATATATATATATATATATATATATATATATTTATATATATATATATATCCACTACATAATTTCATAGTGGAAAGAGTATTAATTTGCATATTTCTATTTAGGCAAGATTCACTGCTGAAATTTATTGAGCTAATCTTCAAGATTAATTCGGAAGGTTTTGTAATTAAAACATCACAGGAACACCTCCTTTCTCGTAGCCACATGCAAAAATAGCAAGGATCATTGCCTTGTGTTCGTTTAACAATGATTCCCTTTCAGAAACTTATATTTTGCGCAAATTTAACCTTGAGTGTAAACTAACGGAATGACCATAAACCCTAGTGAGCACATATACTATTAGCCTGTGATACCTGTTTGGAACATTCTTGCTAGTCCTATTTATGGTACATTGTGTGATATATTCTGTACATGAAGAGAACCATACCTGCTTAACTGACCAACTGAAGTGTCCTAACAGTTATTGTATCCCTGGGCGTCTGCGGTGTGATGGTATCAGAGACTGTCCCAAGGGTGAAGATGAAATACATTGCGGTAAATAATATCAATTCTTATGCAGAAGACATACCAGAAATATAAGGAAGGTACCTATTGAAAGCGTTTAGAAACGCCTCTTTTTGGCAACAAAACAGTATGTAACTCTGCCTTATACTTTGTTTGAAATACTGCCCTCTTTGTGATTGGAGACAATGCTATTGCTCCTTTGTTTCGTACTATCCAAAGAAACTCTGTTGGGTTGGTACGAAGTAACTGCTTTGGCTAAAGTAGTTTACACAAAATGCATGTACAATGGCCGAACAAAGTCACCAAACATGTTAATTTGCAAGCATAACCGGAAATGGCTTTTAGAAGCATTAGTTCAAGACATTGTAATATCATAAGATAATCATGGGGTGAAAGGCATAGTGGCAGTATTGCTATAACAACTTTATTTGAGCTTTAGTAGGTAAAGCGAAACAAGGGCCAATCAAAATGATGATGTACCACCAATATTGGATGAAAAAAAGAATAACAGTGTGTAACTACTTTATGATATTATCAAGCATATAACATGATATAAACTTGCCACTTTTAAATCATACGACCCTGAACTTTGTTCAAAAACGAAATGATAAATCTCATACTACTTCACAAAAAAATCTTTCATTGTGTCTTACAATACGTGTATTTTTTTTATATTTGGAGTTCCGCCGTGGCAGCTGGATCACATACGTTTGGTAAACTAGGTCTGCCCGCATGCAAAATTAAGATGTCTGGAGACACCATTTTAAATCAGAAATAATTTCTCTTCATTTGTACAGAGGTTGCTGGAGTATATTTGCTCAGCAGTACATGCAGTACTGTTACTTGTCCAGTTTTTTATTAGATGGAAGTGCATTGCTTTCTCTTGTATTTACAAATTCATCTTGCATATTATTTTGTGGTTAAACGTCTGTAAGATTATTACAGTAACACAATTACCGGATATTTCCGCATTGCAAGAGAGAAACATGACCACTGTACAAGTTAATGAAGCAAACTACAAATGTTTTGCTTCAAATCATAACAATTTTTAATAAAGTGACAAATGCATGACTCGCACATACATAAGGAAATCTGGTTGTGTAAAGAAGGCTAACTGAAATGTATGCTTGTTGTGTTTTAAATGTGTTTTCCTTCCGTATGTTCTATAGTGAATATTCACATTGCCCGTCATGTTTTAGATACATACGTATGTCAAGGAATGTACAAATGCAGAAATGCAACTATGTGCATATATATACATGAGAGATGTGATGGCAATATGCAGTGTCCACATGGAGAAGATGAAGTATACTGCAACATTCCCTGCCCTTTGCAGTGCAATTGTTCCGCGCTGAGCATTAGTTGTGAAGGCCTCAATCTTACAGCAATCCCTCGAGATCTTCCAAAACTGTCAAGAAAACTGGATTTCAAGCATAATTTACTGCACTTGACCCCAGCAATGTGGGAAAATTTCACGAAGGTTGCAGAGTTGATAATTTCCAATAATCAAGCTGACATCCTACCCGCAGGAACTTTTATCAAATTATCAAACCTTGTACATCTAGATCTTTCACACAATCATCTCGAAGTCCTTGTACTTGGCACATTTGAAGGACTTGGGAACCTTAGACACTTAAACCTTGCAGGCAACAATTTACACAGCGTTATTGCAGGTGCCTTTGTTGGAGTTAAAAGTTTACCAGACCTTAACCTACGTGGCATGAGACTAGCGGCTCTTAGGTCAAATCAGTTCGTGGGACTTGAAAGCATGAAATATTTAGATGTATCTAATAATGCTATACATTCCATTGAAACAGAGGCATTCAATGGAACATTTAATTTATATTCTCTGAACATATCCAAGAATAAAATAATACATTTTGAGAAGTCAGATTTCCGGAAATTAAAGTCCCTCAGAAAGCTTCAAAGTGACGATTTCATGTTTTGCTGCTTTGTCTCGGATCATGTAAATGAGATAGACTGCAAACCTGCACGAGACGTGCTCTCCTCTTGCAGTGACCTTATGCAAAATATCGTTCTTCGGGCAAGTTTATGGGTTTTGGGATTTGTAGGATTATTAGGCAATGCGTTTGTCATTGGACGTCGTGCACATCAACATGGTTCAGCATCCATGGGAAGTGTGGCATCATTTCTGGTGTTGAATCTCGCACTAGCTGATTTGCTAATGGGAGTGTACCTCATTTCTATTGCCACGGTAGATATAGTATACCGGGGAAAATACATTGAGAACTCTGCTTTCTGGAAAAGTAGCACAGCTTGCCAATTTTTAGGCACCCTTTCTTCTATTTCAAGTGAATCATCAATACTCACCTTGTGTATTATTACTGGTGATAGAGTAAAAAATATAATATTTGTATTCAAGTTTGCCAAAATGACCCTGAAGCAGGCAAAACTAGCCGTTGGATGTATGTGGATGCTCACTACTACAATTTCTGTAATACCTGTGTTTCCATCAACCTATTTTCGTGGTCAATTTTATTCTAGATCAGGGGTTTGTGTCTCGTTGCATATCACGAAAAGCTACAACCCAGGGTGGGAATACAGTGTTGCCATCTATCATGGCGTTAATTTCGTTGCATTGCTCTTTATATCACTGTCCTATGCATATATGTATCGGGTTATCAGGCATAGCACGAGTAAGGCTGGATCTAGCAAAAAGAAGGAAGTTGCAGCCGCAAGAAAGATGACACTTGTTGTTTTAACCGATTTTCTGTGCTGGATGCCGATAAGCATTATGGGTAAGTGGTTAATGTTTATTTGTTTGTCTGTTATCTTTTTGCACAATATACGTATGTATGTATGTAATTATGTATATGTATATATATATATATATATATATATATATATATATATATATATATATATATATATATATATATATACATATATATGAAAGAGGTCTTGCCACCATGGTTGACAGCTGTGAATTTAGTTACCTAGTTTATGTGTACATCATTTTGCCGAAAAAAATACATATTTTCCTATATTGCTTGTATATAAAAAAAGGTAAAAGTAATGGTTATCCAGTAGTGGAAAAGAACATAGGTTTTTGCGCACATTAAATTCCATCTGGTCCATCCAAAAAAAAAAAAAAAATCAAACATTTAACAAACAAACAAACAAACCAAAAAATCAAGAGACAATGTGTTAACAGCCCATGAGTAGCTGGCCTAGAGCTTCTTCACACTTGTGGCCCTGTGAACTTGGTTTTAACATACGTTTAGTTTCGTTAGGACATAATTGGGAAACAGGGCAAGTCCCTATATAAATCCCTCTTGCACGTGGGAAAGATTAAAGATGAGATGACACGTATCACAGGTTAAGAGACAATTCACTATAACGAAGAATGCCATACAACGGGGAAAAATAGAGTGGCGGCGTCCCAGGAGCATAAGCGGAAAAGCACATGATGTCAGAGATAGACAGTAGGAATATGAAGGCCGCCTTTACTGAACTATATACGCAGATGATACATTTCTGGTTTTTTTAAGTTTTGAACAGAGGGTGGACTATGTCACTGCTCCCAATCAGACTGTTGTTTGGATAAAGTTATGGACTGCACCAAAAATAATTTCATTTTGCTTCAAGGTCCATGTTTTGAACCCAAATAATAACGTTGAAACCGTACATGGTGCAACAAACAAATTTTTTTCTGAAGGGTATTTGTCTGAGCTATTTAAAAGAAACACTCACAGCAATAATGAAAAACAACTTCATTTCTGTTTCTACAGGCACAGTGAGGGGCGTTTATAAGACAATTTTTGAACAGATCGGAGTTTAGTTTGCTGCTTCTCATACGCAACCATGCATGGGAAACAGCAAATATCCTGTCACCTCTGATATATAGTGTGTTTGCATTTTTTCCCATGGTCTATTTTTTCCTTAAAAAGATGGATACACATTGGAATTACGCACATCAGCAGGACAGCTATTCAACAATCACACAACCGATGTAGAAAAAGAAATTTCAATCAGGTCTATTCGTGTTCGAAATAAATAGAAATTCGTACCTGATCTGACATTGTACATGTTATATTCGTTGACCAGGTTAGGAATTGCCTAACAGAGTAATCAATACAAAATGTGCAATAACCATTAAGTACCCGAATTGAAAAAAAAGTTTTAAAAATCAGGAATCCCCAACAATGCCCCCTAGTGAACAAGTTTGTTTGATCCTCCTACAAGGAACATATCCACCAAGTTGCAGCAGGAGAAGAAGTCAAAAATGCAAAAACACACACAAAAATTTAAAAGGAATAGAAATCATTGCAGCAGCACCTGGAGAACAAATCAAGAACTATGAGCGTTCTTGTGTGATATCAAAGCAATTGGGTAAGCGGCTTTGGAGCAGAAGTTTTTTCAAGATTTGTCCCCCTCCCCTTCACAAAAAAAGAACGAAAAAGTTCATAAAAGGTCAAAAATTATTGAAGCGTGACCATTTGAACAAACTTAGTAAAGGTACATTCCCATTTAGTTTGAAGTAAATCTGGCAGATGGTTTTGAAGACGTCAAAAATGTGAATTGTGGAACGATGGACGATGGACAGAAGAAAAACTAGGGAAGATATAAGCTCAGCTGACTGACAAGTCAGTTGAGCTTAAAATGGCTTGACTAAGGAGACAGGATAATATATGTATTGCATCACCCGAAAGGAAGTAAAATGTCCCTGTCCAAAGATACATGATGACTCAGTTTCATATACGATAGATGAATACTTTTTAAGTTATGGCCAAAGAGCAATTTAAATTAGGTAGGTTACAAACATATATATGTATAACTTTGGCCTTTGAAAAACCTTCTATGCACATACCATTTTAAAAAAAATCATCATTTTAAGATCAGGATTAGAACTTTTATAGTATAGATATACAACTGGGTGAATGGTAAGTTAGAGTGACAGACAGGGAAAA
Source organism: Hermodice carunculata (assembly GCA_964020975.1). Classification (NCBI taxonomy): domain Eukaryota; kingdom Metazoa; phylum Annelida; class Polychaeta; order Eunicida; family Amphinomidae; genus Hermodice; species Hermodice carunculata. The sequence continues at coordinate 29,969,268 of OZ026620.1, forward strand.
TCCAATTAAAGGATCAAAGAGGATGAAGTGTACAACTGTGTACAAAATTAAGGCAGTAAGGTGCTACTTGTCGCATCCGATTACACATGCAGCTTGTGACATGTCACTAATAACACAGAGATGTGCCTCCCCTTTTTGAATTTGTCTTGGCGGTCGATGAAAAGCGGCCAATCTTGTGTGGCTTGTTGTCTGTCAGACACCATTTCGTTTGTGACCATGTTCTCATCAATGTTTAGTTTCATGCACGATGGGCCTAAATTCTGGTTACAAATGGTGTTTTAATTGCCTTGTTTAATTGAAATCCCCATGTTGGAATTGAAAGCCAGTTCAGAAGTTTCAGTGACATAAGCCCTGGGCAGTGGGATTGGCACAATTTTTGTTGTGTGAACAGACTGGTAGCAGCACTATAAGTGTTGAAGGTACAGAATATGCCAGGGATGGAGTGGTCGTCTCTCCCAGTGTGAGGGCACCTCTATAGTGATGCATTTCGCAGAATTGACAAGAACTTCAACAATCTTTTCTGCTTTACCGGGTTTCCCGAAAACCAAGCTAACACCAATGGGCAAAGATCCAGTCAGTTCAAAAATTAAAGTGTTGGATTGTGTGTACATTGTTTCTTCACAACTTGTTGCACACCTGGTATTCTGGGTTAACACCATACAGAGCGCTTATTCCTTTGATACCATGCTTGACGGAATCCGAATTTTAAACAACTGGGTGTCCCTCGAAAGGAAGAACCACCCTTCAAAGACGGATCAACTGCCAGCAGACAAGACTATACAAGTACAACCTTGAATCAACTGTACATGCAACTACCGTGGGTCAATGAATAACACACCCACACAATATATAGGGAGAAACGCCTAGAATTTAGCAATTTACTGGGGAGTTACCATAAAAGGCAATGACACAAAATGTGGAGGTGTGTGCTATATCACATCGTGTGAACAAGATGCTTTATTTTACACATTTGCCAAAAAATATTAGTATTGACTATGGCTTTCCTTTTTACACAGAATGATATATTTGTCTTTCATAAATAGCCACAACATAAACTTCAGGTTACAATGCAAGAGATTTGGGGTTTCTCTGTCCTTTAAATTGGTATGGTTGTTTTCTGCATGTTGTTTTTTTGATTGATTTTGTTTCTGTATATAATGTATTTTATATGCTGATACAGGTTCTATACGTGCACGTTTATATATATATATATATATATATATATATATATATATATATATATATATATATATATATATATATATATATATATGTGTGTGTGTGTATGTATATATATATATACATATATATATATATATATATATATATATATATATATATATATATATATATATATATCACGTTTTTTATTTTAAAATCAGAAATTCTATTTTTCTGTGTTCTGGCTGGACAGAAATTGGTGACTTTTTGTCGCCATTTCTGGATATCAGTACCTGGCAGGTCCAAATATCTACAATTTTGCTTGAGTGTGCACACTCAATCCATACAAAACCCTGTAAACAGTCCCAGCTGAGTGGAAATACTCAACCCAGCTCGTATAAGAAATAAAAAATGAGGTCCATATTATGGAAAACACTCATTAAGACCTGGTCTGTCTCCATTTTAAAGCTTCGGATGAGTAGAAACACTCACTTGGCACCACTATATAGTTCCATATCAGTCCCAAACGAGGAAAAGCACTCTACCTTTTGAAATACAGCTCTGTACGAAATCCTATCTAGTTGAGTTATAACACTCAAACGATTCAAACATGTAATTTAATATTATCCAAATGAACTAAATGACTTTAGGACACATTTGAATGTGTTGTCAAAATAAAGCTAAAGCCAACAAAAAAACAAATCAAAAGAAAAGAACTGAACAAGCAAACAAAAGCAAAACTTAAAAAAGAAAAATCTCGGACAACACATCGCAACGTGTGTAAATACTCCTCTGAATGCGTGCTTGGTTTAAATAGTACCCCACCATGTTATATGAGTGTGAAGAGGCCCAACCAGTGAGTACAGAATTGTAAGTGGCAAAATGAACGAATGAAGATCAATGAAAATTTCCATTTGATACATTGAAAATTTGATGTTTAATCAGCATGCAAATGATAGAACATACTCAATGATACAAAGTCATTTCAATCTGATGAAAGTCCCAATTTGAAATTATTGGTGTTTTTATCACTTTGTGAATTCGAGAATAAACTACAGCAATATATGGGGGGGGGGGGGGGGGGGGTAAGGGTACCGTGTATTTCTGCAGGGCCGCACTGGCGCATATTCTTTTTGAGTAGCAACATATACTGAAGGCCCCTAATTTTCCCTACTTGCCAGTATTTCGGAATATTCGTATTTTCTGTACTCTGTATTGGGGGAAAATAATTTACTCTACTAGCACAATGGGGCCCCACCTACACTCAAGCTTCATGCATGAACAGCATCCAAACAACAAAAAACTCTTAGTGCATCAGCTAAATTAGGCTATTTTCTTTAGTAGCATAATTATTCTTGTTACAATTCATTTCAAATGGCATAGAACACACATACATGCATGTACGTCAGTATTTGTGAAAATATACTATCGACAAATAGATCAAACTTACTTCCCTGGTGCAGCACAGATCCTCTTGGAATTGCGTGGATCCCCCCCCCCCCCACCCATCCTACCTCATCCAACCACATCCAGATCACACACTAACATGCATGGTGTCAAGTTCAACATATGCATTCTCATTGGGTACATAGGCATACAAGTCTTGAGATTAATTGCAAGACATCATGACTTTTGCCAGGGGTTCACATCATCATTTGTAGTGAAACAGTGAACTGGACAAACTATGATTGTTGAGGAAGATACTCTTTCTGGCAGGATTTTGCTCTGTGAGTACCCCCTTGCTTTCCGCTTGTATATGCGTTCTTGCTCTTAAGTTAGTGTCAGCCAGTGGTTCCCAATAGGGTGTCATGTTATCAACATGGAACCTTGATACACGTGTGTGTGTGTGTGTGTGTGTGTGTGTGTGTGTGTGTGTGTGTGTGTGTGCGTGCACGCTCATGGGCATCACGTTATGGCAATTTACTCAAGCCAGGTGAAAGTGACACCCGCCGGCATTGCAATCAGTCAGCATCACACCATGAGTCCTACAACTAGCCCTGAATTTTCCCCTTCCCTTGCAAAATTCTACCATTGAAACAAGAGCCCACTACTAATTGACAGTGCAGTCCTATCATGGCTATAAAACAGCACACGTGTTAACGGCAACAGAAACATTCCCGGCTCCCTGACACATAACATATAGATGCGTAACATTTCGTTCCTAGGTCAGAGCTACACATTAGCTACTTTACTGGTGAACACAGAGCACTGTCCAGTTGTGTGTTGTTTGCAGAAAAGTTTACATGTATAACCAGCATCTCAGATTTGTAGAAGTTGGATACTGAGAGATCCGACAGATGTTGAACACAGCTACAGATGAATAAAGTACATCTATGTTTACATATACTATACACACACACACACACACACACACACACACACACACACACACACCAAACATGTATGGGGAGAAGCGCCATAAACTCTCTGCAATTATAAATATAAATTTTGAGTGCAGACATGAAGTACCATGAAAAATCCTATGAAAGGTGGTTGTGAATGGAGTAAAAATAAGCAACCCTCTGCCAATATTCATGGTAATACATTGATCTGAGCCATGTACACACTGTCCATTATGTAAAAATGAAAATAGGTTCAGGCTGCTACTCAGTAACAAAACGGTGATGGGGAATAGGGGTATTTCATATCTGGTCCTTGTATGTAAACCAGCCTTTATAAGCATGACCATAGTTTCATGTTACGATGGCTAAAATTTTATTTTGGGTTTAGGGTAATCAGTCCCTTGTGTCACAAAGCAGAAAGCTTAAAAAAACAAACAAACAAGCAAACAAAAAAAACAAAAAACAAAAAAAAAAACAGGCCCTAGTTTCAGGTCTTTTTGTCGAGATTTGGTATGGTATGAACATGAACCTCGCTTCCCACCCCCAGCCAACTCACGCAGAGGTTGAGCATATGAATACAGGACTGCTTATTTCTAAAAAAAAATCTCACCACAACTATGAAATATTAAAATACTCTCAGCTAGTTTACATGTCAATCTCAATTGTTTCTCTATGTCAACGTTGTCAAATTTGATGCTGTAGATAAAGCTACATTGTGTACCTTTCTTGTACAATTTCCAAACAATTCTACCACAAATTTCCATAATATAAATCCACAATCTTCAGCCATAAACACTAAAACAGTAAATTATCAAAATTTAAGCCAGTGTAGGCAACCTTTGTGTGATACTCACTGGCCGACCGCTCATATACATTACCAAGTGCACATACTATCACTGCATATACTCCAACATGTATGTTTCATTCTTTTACCTTCCATGCGACATTGACTGTTGCCAATTGAGGTACATGTAGTGCCTACACTGAGAATATACAATGTTTGATCTTAATTTTTTTTATCAACATTTGGAAAAAAATGAGAAGCATAATGTATTCTTATATTGCCCATGCTGACAGTGTGTAACCGTGGAGGGTAGAGTGAAACTGAAATATTGAATCAGTTATTTTAGTCTTTTTATGTGATGGATATATACCTTTTATTGTAATCTATCAAATAAAAATGCATTCGATAAATGATCAATTCCGAACTCTTTGTGCATTGACTCAAATTTAAATGCCACCAATGAAACGCTTTTAACATTGAAATTATCCAAAAGGTCATACAAACTAATAGTAACTATGTGATTTACCTTTTTGAATTTCCCCCCCCCCCCCCCCTTGGTTTTTTTTTTCTCGGTTAACGGGCTGGATGACCAAAATTGAAAACAAGAGTCCATAAATTTAGAGATAATGGAGATTGAGAATCCTGTGCTTTTGTTTTTGCTCTGTCAAGTTAGTTTTTAAATTTATAAACATTGCATTCTAAAGCTTTTGTATTCAAAAGAAAAAGTTAAGAGCTGGCTATATCTGAGAAAAGTGTAAATGAACAGGATGTTAAATGACCTTTCTGTAGGTCTGTGTACTGATTTAAAAAAAGTCAAGAAAAATCCCCATTTTTGCCAATTTTTGAAAATAGAAGGGCCCGTAAATTAAAAAAAGGAAAAACGATGTTGCCATGTATACATATTAAAGAAGGCTATCATTAAAAGCATTGTTTGTGTAGATCATCTTGAAAGGCTTCAAATTGATAACTTGTTATGATGCCCATGCAGATAATATGAAACTACCAGCGTGACAAAGGTGAAACTTTGCATATACTGCATTATACCACCATATCTCTCACTTTGAATTGTGCCAAATGATAAACAATAAAAATGTTACACTGACAAGTTTACATATTGTTTCTACTGTAAATGCCCTCCTGTTTTGGATCATTTTGTCAGTTTCAAAATATTTTTTAGTTAAGGTCACTTACACTGTATGTTTTTACGTGCAAGCAAGTGCGAAATTCTAACCAAAATAATATATATTGTATACATTTGTTCCTCGAGGACTGTTATTTGGCATGCATATAAATGTACATACTAATAATACAGTAGAACATTAATTTAAAATCCCCCATAAAGAGACCACTCGCGTTTTGCAACCAGCTCTTTAGCTCAGCTGACTTGTCAGTAGCTGAGCTTTTCATATGGTCCTTTGTACGTCGTCTGTCGTCAACAATTTGCTTCTGCTCCAAAACCGTCAGCCAGATTCACTTCAAACTTGGTGGCAATGTACATTGGGTAGATCTCTACCAAGTTTGTTCGATTGGTCATACTCCTGTGATTTTTTTATTCTTCAACTGATTTTTGGGGTTCCCTTTTGGAGCAATTTTTTAAAAACCTTCTCTTATTTTTTATGATATTTTGTTTTTGGGGACTATTTTCGACTTCTCCAGAACCGTTACTCAGATTAAGCTGAAACTTTGTGAATATGTTTCTTGCAGAAGGGTCAAACAAAGCTGTTCACTGGGAGGCAATGTTGCGGATTCCTGATTTTTAACGATTTTTTTTCAATTCTGGTACTTACCGATAAATGCAACTTTTCTATTCGTGACGATGTAAGTCAATGGGCATTCACATTTTTGACTTCCTTTGCAAAAACCGTCAGTCAGATTGACTTAAAATTTGATAGCAATGTACATAGGGTCGGTCTCGAGCAGATTTGTTTAAATCGTCATGCTCCATTGCTTTTTGGATTTTTTTAATAAATCTTTTATCGGGCGGGGGGGGGGGGGAGGGTGGTGGTAGTGGCAAATCTTTAAAAAATTTTCTGATCTGAAACTGCTCACCAAATTGCTTTGATATCACGAAGGAACACGCCTATGGACTCCTTGTTCTGAATTTATTCACCAGGTAGCGCTGATTGTGTTGCTATGTTTTATGATTTTTTTTAATGTGTTATTGCCGTTTTCGACTCTTTCTCCAGAACCGTGACTCACGTTGAGCTAAAACTTGGTTGATATGTTTCTGTGAAAGGGTCAAAGAAAGTTGTTCAGTAGGGGGCACTGCTGTGGATTCCTGATTTTTTACTTTTTTTTCAATTTGGGTACTAAGAGATAAATGCACCTTTCGTATTGATTCGTATGTAAGTCACAGGGCATTCTAGATCTAATGCTAATCCACATTTTCGAACCATCAACCAGATTCACTTAAAACTTGGTAGCCATTCACCTTCGGTGGATTTCTGCCGAGTTTGTCCAAGTGGTCACGCTCTAGAGATTTTTTGTTTGTTTTTGTTTTGACAAATCAAAAAAACAAAAAATCTTTTTCGAAACCACTCACCCAATTGCGTTGATATCACACAGCAACATTTTTGAGGACTCCTAGTTCTTAATTTGTGCAATAGGTAGCGCTGTATCTATAACAAAATAATCATTTCTTGACTGTTTTCGCTATTTTAAACTTTTTCTTCAGAACCGTCCCTGAGATTAAGCTGAAACTTTGTACATATGTTCCTTGCAAAAAGTTCAAACCAAAGTTGTCCATCAGGAGGCATTGCTGTGATTTTTTTAAATTTTTAGTGACTTTTTTTCAGTTTGCGTATTTGTTTGTAGTGCACCTTTCCTATTGGTTACTGTGTCAAACTTGGTAGGGATGTACCTTTGATAAGTGTACACTAATTTTGTCCCATCCCAAGTTTACAGAAGCACAAGTGTGATGAATCTCTTCGTCAGCTGAGCATGGGCTGTTCACACAGCCCTCTTATTATAATCACACTACTGTTAAGATTTACAGTCTGTCTGACCGTATGAGACCCTTGAAATGAACTTTTATGCCATATTATTCTCAATAACTTCAATGTGAGTTGCTTTTGCTATTGCCTTAGACGACAGCCCAATACTTTTGACTTTTTGTTGGACCAAGAACAACTTTTCTACATAAAAACTACAGAAAATACTCGAAAATCAGTTTTGAATTTAATCTTCAAAATTAAAACTAGCAAACTTCAAAATAAACCTGACGGTAATGATTCATAAACTAACATCAACTCATGTATGAGATTATTGGTTCATCACTGCACAATAAATAGCTTTTTGAAAAATAAAGTTTCGTAAAATAACCAATGTTTTAAGTTGGTATCAGGAAGAAAATTTTGGGATGTTAAAATAAATCCACTCGCGTTCACGTGAAGTATTTATGGTCATACAGGATACCATGAACATGTAATATCGAAATTTTTGTACATTATATGATCTGTAAGGTCATAGGTCTCTTAACGAGTTAAGACAGACTGTAGATCAGTTTTCCAAATAAAAACTACTCCAATACTTAAATCTTTATCTGCTGTGTTATAACATTCATCCTTACATGATCATTAATACGGTGAACATTTTACTTCGGAAACTTTAATTCAACACAGTAAAATTTGTCAATTGAAAAGTCGTACTGATAGTGTTGTTCTTTCCAAGTTGAGTTGTTCATATCACCGTTTCACAAATATGATTTTTTTTTCTCAAAATTTAAATGTAATCAAACAGACAAGCCTGAATATATTTTTAGGCACACTTGCATCTAATCCATGTTACCATCTTATATGAGATGATAAATAGGTCCCTCCAAGAAATACTAAATCTTTTCAATTCAGGACTTTCCCCCACAAGTGGAGCCACTGTGCACAACTGCTTTCTTGCCTCCATTCACAAGAGAATCCCCTTTGGGGGGCAAGCCTGCTTGATTGTATATTTGTAACATGGGCACCTATCCAGGAACAAACCTCGGATGATGGGAAAATATTAATACATGTTCACATAGCTGTGTATATGAAAAGAGTGTGGCAACTCAGCTGCAACAATGTTTATGCAACAATGAGAAAAGGGAAACTTATTACAGTATATGAGGGCAATTTTGGGAAAACAAACTGCATTTCCTCAGTGAAATGCTAGCAAGTACCTTGTTCTGAGCTGATCTTTTCAGAGTGTGCACATACATAAATGACTGGTGAGTAGCCACTGTTGACTATGCTGCTGCATGGTAGTGAGCAGGCATTCCTCAATGTCAAAATGTACTCACTGCATAGGTGTCAAGAACTATGCAGGTAATTGACTCAAAGGTGTCAGAATCACTTCTCCCCACACATGAAATAAAGACAGCCACACCTTGAAGATGTTAGTTTTATTCCCCTCTCTTTACAGTTGAGCATTTAGCACATAATGTCATAGGAGAATGCAAGTAATTCAGGATTTCACCCACAGGTGGACCACTGTGCCCAGTGATTTTCTCACCTCCAATGCCTACAGAAAGCCCCTTTGCTGGGGTAAAACTACTTGCTTCGATAGTTTTAACATAGGCTCTTACCACAGAGCAAGGTTTACATGGTAAAATAACTTGAACATCTCGGCCGCACAAGTTTAAGTATGGCAAAAAAATGGCCTCTAAACTATTCATGAAACCTTTCATAAAATATTGAACTTATAACAATAGGTTACGACTACTTTAGGGCAGTAAAGCTTGCCTAATCAGTGACGTGTCTGCCATAACTGAAAAAATGGTGTTTTGCCTTTTAAACACCACACTTGTATGAATGGTAATATCCCACAGAGCCATATGCTGTGGAATCATGAGCACAGACTGCCAAAATGTATTCAGTTTAAAGGTTTCACAAACTACTCTGGTGATTAACCCCACAGGTGTCAGAAACCAACTGACACCTATGCAAGTGTGGGTGGTCAGTACACACATACTGACTACCGTATGAGGGTCTCAATAATTTTGCCTGTTAAAAGTTTCTATCATATTCAAATTAAAAATTCCTGGTACATTACTGATGTTGACAGGCATACTAATCAAAAAGTTTTACAATTTATGTTAATGTTTCTATAATTGATCTCAAATTTACTTTAAAGATTGGTACTTTTAACATGCGTTACCCTATGCCCACAAGTGTTCACCCCCGCAATGCCCTCTCCAGGCTGCTGGAGGTGAGAAAAGTCTATGCTTTGCTGGTTCTGTAAAAGGAGCCAATTAAAACCTTTCCATGCATAAGACAGTACACTACACCATTCTGCCATTCTCTCTTTTTCACATTAATATTTTATTCATACGTGTCTTTGGCTCCGAGAGTGAGCAAACAACAATTGAATCTATGCTGCAACTGACAAATTAAGTCTACACTCCTGCGAACCCTTTTTATCATATGAATTCAAGTTGCATGTCACTTACGGCCCTGCAGAATGTATGTATATTTTAATTCCACATTCTTCTGCATGAAATATAAAGTTTATGATTACAACGTACCAGCATGCAATCCAACACATATGCGTGGAGATGAAGGATGCGATTCATAGTCCAATCCATACAATATAGCCCTGGGGAACTGGTGCAAGTAAAGCTGCTCCTAAAGATCCTACAAATGAATGCTACGTCTGAAGTCAAAAGAATTTATCATACGTCCAAGGCTTTATTACGTGAATCCATCATTTAAATCTTTACTTGATTATTTTGCTCAATATTATTAACTTTAGTCGAAAGATTATGTGCAAAGCAGCACAGCATCGCATATAAATATAACAAGTAACAAAAGGTTTGTCTGATCTTTATGGAAGAACACTAACATGTGTAACATCAAGGTTCCAGTCCAAGTAGTTCTCAAGTTACAGTGAGGAGTAAAACTCATGTATGTTGCACTGTGATCCTACAAACGAGGTCAAAGTCACTCCTGTACTGTCTAAGCGTGACCTTCATAGAGCAACATTAACATGTGCAACATCAAGTTCCTAACTCAAAACAGATTATCAAAACAAGTTATCGAGTGAACAATAACTTTCATGTCAGTTGTCTTTTCACCTTGTGAATGAGGTCAAGGTCCAAAAAGCAATGAGCATGATCACTTGCACAAAATATGTAGACAATTATGAAAGGTACAGCTTAACCAAGTTTGGCACAAATCTGGCCAACAATTATAAGTTATAACTATTACAAGAAATTCCCATGTAAAACGTTTTAAAAGATTTCCCGAAAAAATTATAAAAAAAATCACTGGAGCATGGCCATTCAAAGAAACTTGGCATGGACCCAACTGAGATACATTGTCACCAAGTTTAAGGTCAATCTGACTGACGGTTTCTTCAGAGAAGTCCAACGTGTCTATAAGCATTAGAATGGCCATTGACTTGCATAGAAATAAATTGGAAAGGTTCATTTACCAATGAGCACCGAATTTTAAAAAAATAGTTAAAAATCAGGAATCCATAGCAGTAGCACGTAGTGAACAATTTGTGTGACTCTTCCACAAAGCACATATCCACGACGTTTCAGCTTAACGTGACTGACGGTTCTAAAGAATAAGCCAAAAATAGCGAAAACACAAAAAAGCATCAAAAATAAGGAAAAATCGCAGCACCACCTGGTAAACAATTAAAAACTAGGAGTCCCTAGGAGTATTCCTGTGTCATATCAAAGCAATTGAGTGAGCTGCTTCCGAGAAGAAGATTTAAATTCCCCCCTCCCCCCACAAATGCATGAAAAGTAAAAACATCAATGGGGTGTGACTATTTAAAGCATCTTGGCAGCGACTCACCCTTGGTACATCCTCAAAAATTTTGAAGTTAATCTGGTTGAAAGTTTCAGAAAAGAAGTCAAAAATGTGAACTAGAAACAGATTGCTTCAAAGCAAATCTGGGTGCTTTCAAAATGAGAACAGTTTGAAATGTTGCACGTTGCCTTTGTTCCAAATAATCTGAATTTTGTGTATTTGCCTAATGTGCATGATTTTAAACTTTTGTTCCTTGTTTATTTGATGTAGCCATGTCTCAAACTTATCAACTGAAGTTGAAAGATGCCAATATTTATAGCACTTTCGAAGCTATTCGACATTTACATTTTATGCATTTACCTAATTTGCATCAATTAAAATTGTGCAATTTTGGATCATGGTTCATTTGATGTGGCTATGTCACAAGCCTGTGGATTGAAATTAGAATGGCAGCTCTATCTATAATAGTTTGGAAACTATTCATGGTTTAGATCCTGCAAAATCACCTCATTTGCATAAATTAAAATCCTACAACTTTGGTTCGTGGTTCATTGGATGCGGCCTAGTGACAAACTTTTAGATTAAAGTTGGAATGGCATCTATATGTATAATAGTTTTAGACATATTCAACTTATATATTTTTCAGGGCCTCTAATTAGCATAGTTTGAAATTCTACAACTTTCATTTACTGTCCATTTTATTGACAGGTGTCTCAAATCTGTACATGCACATGGGAATTTTGAGCCTTTCTGCAATAGCTTGGGTTATATGGAGCTTTTATGACTATTCCCGACCAGGTGCACAATTTCACTGGTAGGTTGGTCACTGTGGCAAGTTTGGTGGTTTGGGGAATAATAATGCTTAACAAAAACTACAGACAAATTTGGGTGCCATGGAAAGAAATTTAAGAACCTGAGGAAAAAATTATAAGTCTGGGTTGGCTCCTAGACATAAGAAAGAAAAAAAGAAAGAAAGAGAGAGAGAAGTAAAGAGAGGAAAGGGGGAAGGAAGGAAGGAAGAAGAAGAAAGAAAGAAAGAGAGAGAGAGAGAAAGAAAGAAAGAAAGATAGAAAGAAGGAAACTTTCCTGTACTGTCCATTATATTGGCAGGTGTCACAAACCTGTATATGCACATTGACATTTTGTGTCCATCTGTACTAGTTTGGAAGATATAGAGCTTTCACAATTTTAAGTGCCCCTAATGTGCATAATTTTAATATATCATGACTTTTCCAAACCAGGTCAGGCACCATGGCAAGTTTGGTGGTTTTTGGAATAAAGTATCAGAGAAAAAACTCCGGACAAATTTGGTCGTAAAGAAGGAAGTTAGAAAGAGGGAAGGAAAGAAAAGAAGGATAAAAGAAAGAAAGAAAAGAAAGAAAGGAAGGATAAAAGAAAGAAAGAAAGAAAGAAAAGAAAGATAGAAAAGAAAGAAAGAAAGAAAGAATTCTTTGAAAAACAAAATGTCTGGATTGTCACCCAGACAGTATTTGCATTACAATGCCCAGTGACTTGCATAGTAATCGATAGGAGAGGTGCATTTACCAAGAAGTACCTCAATTAAAAAAAAATTGTTAAAAATCCACAGCAGTGCTACCTAGTGAACAATTTTGTTTGCCCTTTCCACAAGGAACAGATCCTCCAACTTTCAGCTTAATGTGAGAGATGGTTCTGCAGAAGTCAAAAATAGCAAAAAACACATAAAAATAGAAATAATTGCAGCGCCACGTGGTAAACATCTACGGGTCCCTAGGAGTGTCCCTGTGTGATATCAAAGCAATTGGGTAAGTGGTCCTTGAGAAATTTGTTTAAGGTAACCCCCGCCCCCAAAAAAAAGAAATTTAAAAAAACTAAAAATAATTGGAGCGTGACTATTTCAACAAACTTGGTGAAGACCTACCCAAGGTACATCCCACCAAATTTGAAGTAAACATGGCTGACAGTTATAGAGAAGAAGCCGAAAATGTCAATTGTGGACGGATGGATGATGGACAAATGACTATCTTATCAGCTCAGCCATGGCTGACAAGTCGGCCAAGCTAAAAAAAATATAAAATCAGGTCCTTTTTAAAACTACTGCAATAGGATAATTTGGGATTTTTCAAGAATTGAAAAGACTGGCTGTGACTTTCAGACCTTCAAGGTCCATATTTTTTTCCAATGGAATCTCAGAATTTTTAAGTTTTTACAGACAGTGTATGAACCGAGTCGATTGTATTATGCATCCAAGCTCGGCTATATTTGGCTTCTGCAACTTGTTCCTATTAAAGTAGTATGACTGGACAATTGGCATATGAAATGAATATGTTGGTATATATAATGTATATAATATGTTCAAAACATGTCAGTGTTTTACTCATGATTTGAAAATACAAAAACATGTAGCTTCTGTTGAAGTTATGTGTTTTTGTTTCAGATTTAGTGGGTACCTGTGGCTTTTGAGTCTTTTGACCAGGAACAATGAGAATACGTCCTCTTCTCTGTCACTGTGCTATAAATAGTGCCAGTGGTTTGGTTCATTCCTACACAGGGTCGTGTTGCGCCTTAGTCTGTCATAACAATCTCCAGCTGTCCATTACTCGGCAGTGTTATACTGTATAGTGATGAGATAATAAGCAGTGGCCCAAGGGTGGTGTAGAGGGTGTCAGGTCTCTTTACTCACTGTGAGGATGGAATGCCCGGCTAGGCGTATACCCTGGCATCAAGATACTGCTTACACGTAAGAATTTCTTTATGGCTTGAAAACAAACACACAAACACAAGTGCTCTCCTCCCCCTGCCAGCTGGAATAAAATGAATTCGCAGGCCAGTCGGAAACTGGTAGGGTGACTAGGGTCAGTCCTGCACCGAATGGGTGGCCAAATGGGCTTCTGGAACCAGCGAAGGCCCCCAGCAGAATATACAGAATCAGTGACCCTGGCTGTTTTATCAAAGGATTGTTGTCAAAATACCTCTCCATCTGCCCCACCCCCTCCCCTCTCATCTCACTTCTTTGCCCAGGTTGGCCTGACAGGGCACTTGTTATTAAGCAAAATTAGGGCTACAGCCGCCTTAGTAACTTTTGACCAGTGGTTGCTCTCATCCGAGAAATATATGTAGGTTATCAATCCTCTCGGGTTCACACGGACAGGAAGTGTGTGTGTGTTGTGGGGAGGGGGTGCCAGGCTAAGGGGAACCACAAGTATTTCATTATCCTTTCTATACATCTTGAAAGTGATATGTATGCCGATTGATATATATTTAAGTTATTGTTTCATAAACAAATATTGAGAAAAGCTAGCTGGGGAGGGGGATGGGCACTTGTGTTTTTTGTTTATCACCAAAAGTGTTCATCCAGACCAGTGTTTATTTTTAATCATAAGTCTTGGTCAGTTGTGTGTAAAGTACAAGTAAAATTCTTGAAGTTATGGATTAGTAAGCCATGACAATGTGACCACATACTTTTGTGATCCTGACAACAGAAGGATTTATTGTATGGGCCGGGGCTCGGGAATGGGTTCAAGAAATCTGCAGCAGGAATTAATATCTCATGGCAAATCCTCACCACCACCACCCCTCATGGTGAAGGTTGTGTGGCCGATGATTTGATCACATGGTAGCAAATATGCCTACAAGACTGCCATGCTTCACATTTGACCCGGTTTATAAGACTCCATGATGAGGGCCATATCTTACAGCCACATATTTGTGCTGGTTTGTTCTCATGCAATTGTTTATCCCGGGTGAATGTCTGAAAATTCAGCTCATCCACCTGGTCAGTATTTCTTCGCTTTTGTGCTCATTAATATCCGTGAACTGGAAAAACATGTCCAAAAATATCAAATATGTCTTGTCGGTTTTCCTAAATACCACTACAATATCTGTTATGTAGTTTTTGTGAAAAAATAATGATCAAAATGACAGATGGTCATTTGATTTTTTTTATTACGGGGTATGGGTGAAAGAAACCTCATGAAGTGTGCAGTGATAATGACTTCATGTATCACACATAATAAGCTGTATAAAAACCTAAGTATGGGTGCCAAATTGGAACCAAAATCGACTGTAGTCTTGAATGGAAAATACAAAAATGCTGGTGCTGTGCAATCGTATTTGACAGAGACCACTACATACATGCACCTTCCGAAGTTTTTAATGGCACTTTCATAGACCACAGACTTTGCATAGTAAAGTAAATGCTTCCATGTATTCTCGTCTTCTAACAAGGGCTTTCTAACATTTTTTGAATGGAAAGAATCTGATGGGTTTTAGCCAATTTAGGGCAATTTTACTGAAAAGCATACTTTAAATACCAGGAGAAAAAGGCATTTCTGTAAGATCAAACGTCTATAGTTCGCTGTGTTGAGATTTCGAAACAAGGTTGGGTGTATCGCACGGAAGGAATATTTGGCGTGTAGTTATCCCTGTGTAAGTCCATGTCAGCAAGTAAAACTTCCCTTGTGAAAATATACAGCTTTGGCACAAATCTTTAGGCATTTTGTCATGGGTTCTACTGAATGAACGCCAACAAGACACGAAAGATGACTAAGGGCCAAATGAGTGATTCCCCTCAGTTGGGACCTTTTTTTTCAAAGTTTTGTACAGAATGAGTGTTTCCACTCAAACAAAATGTAATGTACATTTGTAGACTTAACAGGTATCAGAACCCTGAAATCGCAGCATCAGAATCCGTTTTTAATCTGCCACAGAAAGGTTATTAACAGTTTCTTTCAAGTAATCTTGACCGAAGTTAAAACAGTCTTTAACTTTCAGCGGTACTGGCTCTGAGTGGGATGACACTTCCTGGGGAGATATATGCTTGGACAGTGGTGTTCATCCTTCCTGTGAACTCGGCGTTAAACCCAATTCTGTATACAATTTCGTCAATGGGTAGAGTATGTTGATGAACAGCTTGATTCATACTTTTTTTCAATACAGAAAAGCAAAGCCATGACAGGCATTTGATTTGATGTTACATTTTCTTATAAAGAATGAAATACAAAAAAGCACTTATTCAAAAAATTTAATCTGCTCTAAATCAACATGGAAATGAACTACTTACAGAAAGAAGCCTGTTGAAGGTACAGGTATATATTGGCGAGAAGATGACTCTGTCATGTGCTTCATTGTTGTTAGTACAGCATATATATATATATATATATATATATATATATATATATATATATATATATATATATATATATATATATATATATATATATATATATGACAACGACACCACCTACAAATTTATTACACACTTATAAAATGATCACCTAACTTTTTGCCAGAATGCATTTTCACCGGAATAGTAAACCTATTTTGTTCAGGTTCCCATGGGTGTCTGTAAGTAAATGATTATCTACGTGTAATAAAATTTCCTGTTAAACCAAGACATGGCACACATTATCATAACACAACTGAGTGTATGACCATTTTCAGGGTCCAAATAAAGAGAAAAATAGCAATTTGGATCAAGGAAGACCAACCACTACTTCTGTCAGTAAGTAAAACACGTTAACTTTTATCATTGGGTCAAGTTGTAAATATGATATGAACTTTTTAATCGTTGCTGTGTTTATTATTGTGACAAATAGCCTTTTCATCTGTTAAATAGAGAGGGGCCATAGCTCCCCTCCCCCCCCCCCCCACACACACAAACTGGTCCAAAATGCTTAGTGTAGACCATCAGTTTTGAATTTTTCCCCACTGAGTTCTGTGCCTGATTATGTGCTTGTACATCTACATTGTGCATGCCTGTTGGTTTGAGGGAGAGCATCCACAATTAAGTGGCTCGATTATCCTTTAAAAAAATTGTTTTGGCAATATATGAACTTTCTGCTTATTGTTAAATATATACCATCCGGCATTTTATTTGAGACGCTGTAAACGTTACATTGCATGCACACTTCGATGGCAGTCATTAAAGATTTTTGCATTCGCTATTGACATTTTTTCTTTAAAAATAAACATAAGAAGGCAGATGAAAACGTACGAATGATGTGTCTAGCTGTTCTTTACTACATGCTACATATTTGTATCCATTATGAACAGTCCAAGTTACTTGATTTCCAATATTGCCGATGAAATTGTTTAAATTGAAAAGAGAAAAAGAGAACCGTTTTGAGTTTGATGAAAAATAAATGGCTGTTAAAGAAAGTATACACTAACCAAACTATCATATTTGTATTGAATCAGTGCAGGAGTTTTCCATGTATAGATGGTCCTCGGTATTCATCGAATTGTAATCTGCCTAGAATAACAAAGTTTCGTAATTATTTGACTGACATTAAAAGGGTATCACTGTCTCTATGCAACCAGCTTGAAAGAGGCTGAACTGCCTTTTACGTGTATCAGTTGGGCACATCATTGTTACTGAATATGAATAGATGACCAGGATGAAATATTGATAAATCCTGCCATAAGCTCTGACAGTCGGGACTGTACTGCAGTTTTAAGGATTTGCGCTAACATCACATAGTATACCGGATGTCTACCAATATTTGGCTGTTTATATGGTGACATGGCAAAGTTAATTAGGTCTAGGATCCACATAATGCTTCTTGTCTACCTTGTTCTGCCTGTTTTCTTCAACATTATGTCAGGCATCTGTACACATGGTCGCATAATATCAGACAAAGAGATTGGTTGACTACCTCAATCGGCATGGTGGCACATTACCTAAGATATCCTCAATGTCCCACATGAACCTGCTACTCTACTCTGATGTATAATAGATGGTATCTTCAGTTCTAACAGAGCTGCAAGCATTCCAAGTGCCATTTCAGGAACATCTTAGTGAGAACGTCAGGGGCAGGGCATATTTAACAAAGCAAAGTTAATAAAATACTCAACTTCACTGCGGGACGAACACAGTAAAATTGTCAAAATTTCAGCTGATTTCAGGGATTGTACCTGATGATCAGGGTCATTTGGCATCTCTGTTCTAACCTTTAAATGGCATTTTTCCATAACTTTGTAAAGGTGCCCATTTCCCAGCTCCAGCCAAAATGTCCGTCAGTTGAGATGCACCAACATCAAAAAATTTGGAGAATTTGTTTTTCTTGGACCTTGGATTCTGGGTTCAGCAACGGCATGGGACCAACATTACATATGGATCACATACCTTAGATGATCCAGTGATGTTTGCCTTTTCTAGTGTTGATGCAAGGAGTCCCCATTGGGAAGCATGAGTGTGCTTCCAAGGTCCTGGAGTGCACCAATGACCTGTGTGCAATTGTTTACGTGTGTGTGTTTGTGTGTGTGTTTGTGTGTGTGTGTGTTTATCGTTTGTTTCCTTCTTTTGCTTTGTATTGCCATTGTACTCTGCTAGAATAGAGACTAAATTATTTTATGCAACTTACATCATTAAATGAAAACGCCGTTATCAGCTTGTGTCCTTTAAAGTCTTTTCCTCAGTGGGAACAAGTAGGCCTTTGTTGAATAAACACAATTCAAGACAAGGGCAGGTGTGCTTACTGGCAATTTATCTTTTGTGTGTGATATATTATACAAATGGGTGGATGAGACAGATGGAAGAGTGAGATTGTCACCATCTAATGATAGTAGCAATACCGGCAGGTGATGCAGTGCAAACTGTAATACAAGGGTTCTGCTCTGCGCATAAAGGCCTTGGGTAATGCAGAAGTATGCAGTGCCATGTTTACACCCATGAAAATATGAACAATATATGAGAAAAACCTGATGCACAGGAGTTTCAATGGTGCCTTTTTCCATTATGTATCAATATTTTTTGCCAATGAGGCTTATTCAAACTATAAACGGTTTATAAAGTATATGTTACTGCATATTAAGTCTAATATTATCAATCAGCATCACTTGATAAACAAGCCTGCACATCAAGTGAGTACAGTGGTGTCTGTGTACTGAAAATTGCATCATTCACCTGTAACAGTGAGAAAGGTAGGAATGACTCCCACAGGTAATTTTCCATTATTGGTAACACAGGAAAAAAATGTACAAGTACAATGTTTTAATCCTAGTACCTCAATTTGTTTTGTGTGTGCAGGCACTAAAATTGTATTGCTGTTTGTAGTGAAAATGATAGGGGATGACAAAGTGCTTGAAAAGCCACTTCAGTCTTTCTTTGCTGTCGGTACCTATATCGGTCTGGTAGATGTGTACAATGTAGTGCGGCAAGTGACAACCATCATACAAAACACACAGTCAAAATCTCTTCACATCGGAAAGATTGAGTTGGAAGATGTATTCATAAAAGAATTTACGGTAGGTAAAGGCAGGTTTTTGTCAGAGTGCCCATTACGTTTGACATCCTCTATAGTGGAAGCATTTTTGAAGTAGTATGTCATCACATTTCGCTTAAAACTTACCACAACATATTTCAGTTTTCACCTATCGATTAGTTTCAGCCTTATTGTGTAGGCGTACACAGCATGCATGCAGGCATCCACACTCCACCCAAAACACACACACGCACACACACACACACACACACACACACACACACACACACACACACATATATATATATATTAGAATTTTAGTACGATACGGCTGAGCTGAACATCCCTTTTCTCCTTGCGAAAGGCAAATCTGTTGGAATTCAAACTTTTATGTTCTTATGGCCTGGCCAACAATCTTCGTGCCTGAATAAATATTTGCAGCCTATATCATATTCAAGCTGATAAGAGGTGCCCTTGTATTGTCTGAGTAGTGGCTGCATCCATACCTAACAGATGATTTCCTAGTGAATGCGCTAATTAACAAACTTAGGTTACATTTATATCTTCACTAGTAGCACTAAATTGACTCAGGAAACAAACACGACAAAGCAGCTTGGCTGAAAACTAAAGATGCTAGATTTTTTTCAGAAACTGATGCTACGAAACAAGCATTTTAAACATGTTACCTACCCCCCCCCCCCCCCCCCCCCCCCCCCCCCCCCCCCCCCCCCCCCCCCCCCCCAGGCTATTAACCTGTTTGGCTTGAATTCAAAATTAAATAAAGTGAAAAGTTTGCAGGTGCAGATTTCGCCAAAAGAGCTAACAGGTGACAAAAAATGGCCACCAAGAGCGTATACAGTAGTTAACAAAGTAGAAACGACGGAGTTAACCAAGGATATATTATATGGGAAACCAGGTACTTCTCAGTTCCGTGTATGCAGTTGAGCTCTAGTTGTGCATGTAAGTGTGCAACTGCCATTGTACCACATATCTTGCAATTGAGTCCTGTGTAGTTATGTTAGTCCGAAATGAGTAAGTTTCCACTTGATATGTATGTCAGAGGCTCGGCCCTTTTGCAGTGAGTATCTAGAAGGGTCAACCGCGTTGTACATAACAGTAGTTGGAAGTAATGACGAAGCTGGCCTCTGGTGAGGATAGTTGAACCTTGCTTTGCCGGCAAGGTGAATAAGGGCTGGTTGGATGATTTCGTTGGAAGAATTTTACACAAGGGCGAAAAGGCCTCCACAAGGCCAAGTGCCAGTTTTTTTGGCTTTATTTTGTCTTTTTGGTTTTTTTTTTTATAGGCGGCTTAGGCACTTAGTTGACGTGTGAGTGATCTTGAAGCGTTTGGACCATTTGCAGCAGAATTTATCCAGTAGGGTGAAATATGATATCGCCTCAACATGAGTGCTAGAACCAGTCAAAAGATGATGGGCTGTTTGGTTCCAGGTTAAATTGCAGCAGAAATCAGAAGAATCCAAACAAAATAGCGCATTTTATGATAGGGCCACTAAGACCCCAACTTTAACAAAACACACACAGTAATATAACCTTTATGACAGGTAACTTTTCTACCGGTGTATGCACCAATGCAATTGCAATTGAACATGGCATTAGGCATACTACCCGGTTATCCAGGACGTGGCAGTATATATGGGGGGGGGGGGGGGGGGGGCATGAATGAACCGTAATATATTGAAGCTAGTTTTGTACTGAATCTGGTGACTTGAGAGAATTTTCCAGACATTTTATATATGAACACACCATGGGGACAGATGATTGAATGTAATCCAGATTGAAAAAAAAACAAAAGCTGATATAAGTCTTTAGTTGTACACTGCCTAACGCGTGCCCCAGTCGTTTTTGGAGTTCTTTTGAAGTCGCTGCAAAAGGAAATGAAAATGTTAAAGCACAGAGGCCTAGGAAAGCCTTCAAATCCCGTTACATGGAAACAAACGTATTATACTATACACTGTGCAATGAATAGTTTGATATTAATTGAAAAATTTATGTATCTGTGTGTTTTCATGCGGACGTAGGCAAGTGAGATACAGTCACGCTCGCGTTCAAGTTAACAAACGCCAAATGCACCAACGTTTCCCAAACGTTTCCCAAACACTTTCAGTGAAAGTCAAACGTTTTGCAAGTGCGTAGCAAACACATTGCAAACACTTTGCAAACGCTTTACAAACACTTTGCCAAACGCTTTAAAACACTTTTCCAAACGCTTTAAAACACTTTGCGGAATGCGTTTGATGAAAGCCGAACGTTTTCAAACACTTTTCCAAACGCTTTCAAACACTTTCCACTTTGCGCCAAACGTATGTGATACATGTACATGTTCACTTGGTAATCTAATTCTAATGACATGTATTTGTCACCTTTACCTGCTAATATTTATATTGTTACTGGTAATCAACAATATAATGACATGGTCATACCTAATTAAGGAAGAAAATAAGTATAGGTAGAAGAAAACAAATAATATGCCTACATTAACAGGTTTAACACTTCATTTATTATAAAGTTACAGATTTTTCAGTAGCAAGTATACCCACTCGTTACCATACTTTTTCTGAAAGTGAATTTCTTGAAAAAAGGCTAACTTTTAAAATTTCGAATGGAAATACAGAAGCAGCTCAATTTAAGTATCGTTTGGCTTAATAAGCCAAGCAATAGAATAAGCTGTGGAGTAAGCCAGGCCATACTCCATTGGTCCTTGGAGTAATTATATGTATTTTAATTGAAAATTAGGAACTATTTCGGAGTAAATTTATAGGCAATATCATGACCAGATCATGAATCATGATCTGATCAGGATATTGCCTATGGATTTACTCCGAAACAGTTTTTGAAAGATGAAGTATTCACGACATCTTAAATGAAGAATTAAGTCTCAAAAATTTTAGTTGAATCAGACACTTGGGTAAATGTATTTGGATCCTGTTTTATATAAATGTATACAACCAATAATGCTGGATAAGTGCACATTTACATGTAGGGTACATCATATATTGCTGGACCTGTTGAAAATACGTTTGGAGATTCTTCATCATTTAAATGGAAGTGTTTGAAATGCATAGTGTTTGAATGCGTCAGTGAAAGTGTTTGAAATCGTTCGGGTAAATGTTCAACGCGTTTGGAAAGTGTTTGAATGCGTTTGGAGAAGTGTTCGGTAGCTTTGTGAAAGTGTTCGAACGTTTTGTAAAAGTGTTTGAGATTTTTCCAAAACGCTTTCCAAACGCTTTCCAAACACATTCCAAACGTTTTCAAACGTTTCCAAACACAAGCCAAACACCAGCAAAACACGAAAAAAGCGTTTGGCTGTTAACTTTTAGCTGGGCGTAACTGTAATTCCTGTTGAACTGGTGGCAGATGTGCATCATAATGAGGGCATCTGCCATCTCCAATTTATCGCATATGAACAGTACATTGCTGCCATTACCATATGAAACATTTCCAGATGATTTATAGGTGATTCATACTTATTTTTCAAGACACTCCATCAAACGCTCAGTAGCAATGAAGATTGCAAAGCAATGTACAAAAGTCACTTCACAAAGCACCTTGTCTTGGGTGCATTGGGCCTTTCATACCTGTGTAGTCAAAGAGCTGACATTCAGGCAATAGATAAACTAAGGATGAACATGCGTTTGCATTTCCCCTTATTTGGTATAATGATGTAACAAGCTTTCACAAAACTAAACCCCTAGGCCCCTGGGTATGTATAAAGGAGGTGCAACTTACCCATGGTATAACTTAAAACAGTTTTAGTTACCCCTCAGTTCATGGTGTAAGAAAATTGGTATGCATAAAAGCTGGTGTAGTTATAACTGGGGTAACTAATCCATGGGGCAGTTACGCCACTGTTTGACTGAAGACCTTGATACAAGTTTTAACCCCCTTTTCTGACACTGGCCAGCTGACCTGTCCTAGGTGAGCACACTGAGGACAGTCGTGTGACTGCTGTCCCCTTTTATTGATAGATTGCATTACGTGACGAGGGGGGGCAAGGGACTTCAATGTTATGTTTGTCAAAATGAAATTGAGTGTACACACAGTGGTCAATAATGGAAATATTACTGATTTTATATCTGTGCTTTATAAACAATAAACTTATGTGTGTGTATCTAATCCTCAAAATATGTCTGTGGTATGGATAACATGATGATGTAAGTGATCACTGGAGTTTCAATAGAACATTAAAACTTCTATCTGCCCCATATAACCCCCTTTTTCCAAGTCCAGTCACAAAAACCATGGCTGCACAAGGCGTTGACAGCAAAGCCAAAAAGAGGAGGAGGGGAATTGGCAGCATGAGAAAAAAGAACGTTGTCCAGCTATGCCCCACTGTTACCAGTACGCTATCCCTTTGTTAGCTGCATATTGTAAGAAGTATTCAAATAGACATATGCAAGGTATACATTTTTAAACATGCAATGATCAGTAGATTGTGGAAAAGGCAAAAATTTTGATCCTGCAATTAATCGTCTCATAAACAACAGTTCGTTTGATCCGATAATACACTTCTGTGAATGACCTTTCATTAAATGTATACTTTGCATATGTTTGTATGCGCACTTTTAACCCTCGGCAAATAAAGTTCCGGAGGGTATTGTCGTCAGCTGCGTCGTCCGTCCGCCCGTCTTGTCGACGTTACCGAATATCTCAAAAATATTTACTACACCTTTCCCAAATTTTGTCAGAGATCCATCTTATGATGGGCAGGTTCCAATTTAAAACTAGCTTCCTCTTTGTATTTATAAAATTCTTATGAAACTTTAAAGTACATGTATTTATCTTTTAAGCCGTCTGAGTGGTGCACATGGGGACGATGTTATCATGATATCTCAAGAAGGATCCAACACAGCTTTCCCATTTTTTTCACAGATGCACATCATAATGGACCACATTCCTATTGAAAACTAACTTCTTATTTTTATACGTCTTGTGAAACTTTTGAAGTGTTAATTTTACCGGATGACACACAGTACAGTGGTCTATGTCACCTAAACTTGCCCCAAGAACAAATTCAAAAGTGCTCTTTCATTTCACAGACAATAATATGGAAATTGTATGTAAATTATTCTTCTGCGAAGTCTAAAAAAATGCATAATTGAGGAAAAAAATTGTGGGCGCCGAGAGTAATCCGTTCTCTGAACGCTAGTTTAACTTTATGGAGGCGGAAAAAAGAGATATTTGAACTGATTATACTGTGGCATAACAGGACCACCTGAAGCAAATTACAGCCTTATTAATGCGGACCCTTCAGTCAATGTTTCGTATTGAAGATGTCTAGTTTTTCTTTGTGTTTGTTGAATGTGTAGACTGTGGACTCTAGTGTTAAAATGTTTTTTCTTTTACAATAAAGATTCTAATATCATTGCAAAAGATCTGAGGAAATGTCACACATTTTGCAATAATATTAGAAGCATTGTTCAAGAAGGAATAGTATGCTAACTTTTAGAATATGTCAACGCAGGCAAGGTCATTTTATGGTTCAATTATTTGAAATTTATTTTGCCAAACAGTTTGCTTTGATCATTAATATCAGTTAAGACATAATGTGTTTTATATGTTGCATGAACTGTATGTATCTTAGATCCGTCTGCTCGTCTACCCGTTCTTGCGTAGGGCCTAGTCTGTTACCATATTTCCTATACCCTTGGGCTCACACTAACCTAATGTTGCGTGGAGACACTTCCTTGAATGGCGGAGTGTCATGTGCCAAAATTGGGTCACTGTAACCTATTTCTCAACCTTTAACCCCACAAGAGGTTTCGGCTTGTGCAAGCCATATTTCTTAACTATACTTAAAAGACGTGTAACACACAACTTACCAATCAAATTGCATTTAGCCGGACAGAGAGACTAGGTAGCGGCCAAATTTTAATAAAAAATGATTGAACATTGGAGTAAATTTATTTCTTAACAAAATCTTGCCAGAAAATCTTCATCTTGCACATGTTTATAAAAAGTAACTTTTCGCATGCAATATACGAAACGCATTTAACTTATCTGAAACAAACTTCACCTCTTTCGAACACAACTTTTAATGTATGTTTATATGTATTTGTTTAAACCATCGGAGAAAACAAAATACGCAGCCTGGGCCTGCTTTTGAGGCAAAATATTTTATTGCAGAAATGTTCTTGCGCTGATCAAGGCACACATGAAGGCACAACTCTTTTACTTTCATTGAAAGATTGCTTTGAATGGAAATAGAATCAAACTAAGATTTTAACTTAGTTGATATTTATATTTGACTTCCACTTA
The DNA here is from genome assembly GCA_964020975.1 of Hermodice carunculata. Taxonomy (NCBI): domain Eukaryota; kingdom Metazoa; phylum Annelida; class Polychaeta; order Eunicida; family Amphinomidae; genus Hermodice; species Hermodice carunculata. The sequence continues at coordinate 29,994,745 of OZ026620.1, forward strand.
TTAAATCAGGCTAACTGTTGAAATACCTGACCAGTCACTAAATATTTTATTGTCTGCAAAGCAGACAAAGTTCCGGCTAACGTGGGGCAAGGGTGTAGAATATTAGGCATGGTCAAGGTAAAATCATATGAGGGGTCAAAGGTAAAGGTCATAGTGACCCAAATGCACGACACAGGCATATCCCGTGAAATATACAGCAGCGAAACGGCGTTGGATTAGGTATTATGGAACACGATTGAAATATTCCCGCGTTTCGAAGTACAGCGGGAATTGTTTTTTCTGAATGTGTAACGCAATAAAGTAGCTTACGGAAAAGGGGTGAAGTAAGAGGAGGGAGTGCGGAGCATGGTCACGTGGGGTTTTTTTTTGGGGGGGGGGGGGGTACGGTTGTAATGCAGGTATTCAGTCACTCAAGTTCGGACCTTCAATATATACACTCGAAATTTATAAATGATTTCAATTTTAAAGGAAGTTTCTGCAACGAGTTTTGTTAATTTATTTATTTTATTTATTATTGTTATTGTTATTGTTGTTGTTATTGATTGTTATTGTTGTTGTTGTATTATTATTATTATTAAATTTATTTATTTTATTTATTATCGTTATTGTTGTTGTTATTGATTATTATTATTATTATTTTTTTTTTTTTTTTTTTTTTTTTTTTTTTTTCCTGGGTGGCTACATTGACCAATAAAGGGTAACATTTATTGACGTTTGTTTTTCTATGCATTTGATTAAGACATACATGGTTTCTAAGTGTAGTTAGACGGAACTTGGTTTGCTTTGCGGGCAATAAAACATTTAGTTTCACGCAAACTGTTAGTCATTGTTTTTCATACTAGTAATGGATACAGTGTGGATTTCTCTAATCGCAGTATTTCCCTGTATAGATTTGCAGTAGAGAAAACACACTTAATATTCAGATAGTGCGTACATTTGGCATGTTTGACTAATGTACACACAGTACAATTATGTTTATTAATGGTAACAGCACAAGGCATGTGAAATGGAGCTGATCTTTCGTACTGTTGGTATCACTATTTGACATTTTATCATATATGAACACTCACTTAATGTACAGTGTTATAAGTATTTACGTTACATATCATAACAGGTCCCTCGTATACAAGGAATTAAGACTTCCACTGGGACTTACACCTCCGTTAAACTATCCCCTTGGTAGGTTTAGAGATCTAGGGTAGTTTAAGGCTATTTACACCATGGATTAAGCTATACTTCCTTCTTGCATACGGATTCTTAAACCAAGTGTAACTTTACACCAGCGGTAACTTTGCAACACCTTTATGCATACGGATTTGACTTTACACAATGGTTGTTCCCTGGAATAAGCTAAACCACAGCTAAACCACCTTTATGCATTCGGGCCCTGGTGACAATATTGTCCTTGACACAATGGCTAATACAGGAATGGCGGGGGATTTGTTATTTCCGCAATAGTTTAGGTGCATTAGTGGTGCAAGAAAACGTCACTTTAAGTGCATGACTGTACGGAAATAAAAAAAATAGAAAACTTCATAGACGCCAAAAATAGAGGAGATGGGGATTTTTACTTCCATCCCGTTAATTGTAATGTTGACTGAGGCTTGACGCTCAGGGTCGCTATCCACAGATTCATGTGGATCACACAGAAATACGGTTTTTTGTTGCAAGCAAATCATTCAGGACACTTTTTAGTGACAAGGATTAGATGCCCAACTTAAGGATGTCCAAACAAACTTACATCTATAGTCATAGGAAAGTGTGTTCTGTCCTGCGCAAAAAGAAAACCATATAACGTGCACCTATACCGACAAAAATTCAACTTGCAGAAGGTCTTTATTAATTGGCAACGTTTTGTGGGATCCAGAGTGTGGATCATCTATTTCAGCTGGGGATATCTCCAGTTCATTTGGCATTATAAGAAACCTGTTAACCTACTTTGACAAAGATTATGGCTACTATAAGTCAATTTCCACCTGGTAAGGTACACATAATACTCTGCACACGAAATTTTCATATTAAAAGGACGAAGCCCATTCACCTCACATGTATCAACAAGATCTTTTTTTCCATTTCACAATCTACCTTTAATGAGATGGCTACCATAATTTTGACTATATTATCCAATAAAGCAAGAAATGATCACTTTCTTAAGTTTTATATTTATCAAAAATAAGTTTAAATAAGGTACATTGCCTACCATGTGAGAGGATGTTTGTGTCCGCATGACCTATTTTGTAAAAAAAAAAAACGAATAAGAACTTATAGTGCCACGTTTGGACTACATCAAAAGCTTTCCTTGGCGTGCGCTTTCGGCGAATGATTCCAAAGTGCCCCTAAAACGGCTGTTGACTTGAACCATCATATAATTTGGAATTATGCCTGGAACTATAGGCATGAATTTGAATTTCAAATAATTGAATTAATTTTTTTTTTTCACAAGAATATGAATCTAGTATCTCGACAGTTTAGAGCAGTTCAACACCAGCAGGTCCAATTGTCAATCATGACCGTTTCTGCTCTGCTTTTGCTGCATTTGTTATGTCCTGTAGGGAAAGCTTTAAAAGGGAAATTATGTTGTTTGTACTTGTATCCTGGTATCATCCAATCGTGTGTAATCTTTAAATGTACACAGGAATTTATATATTTTTGCCTATGGGGTGGGGATTAGGATAATGACGTTCTAATTTTTTGCACATGTAAATCCAAATTAACTCCATCAGTGCACAGTGTTAGAGTCAACATTTTTCCTTAACACGCTTTTGTGCAATGTGCTGATAGCATCCCAATGAAAGCTGTTGACTTATACCATTCCTATGTTGTACATGTGTAGCAGTAGTTCAATTAAATGTGTATTTACAAGGAGCTGAATGTGTTCAGAGTAATTTTACCTGAAAAAAATATTTCTCAGCTTGCAAGACAACAGCTCAATAAACACAAATAATATTTCATTTTATTGCTTACAGTGAAACCTGGCATTGCCTTGCCATTTTCTTGAAGTCTTATTGTTGTAAATGCTCCAAAATCCGCATATATATGTGGAGATTTCTTTGGCTCTTATTAAGCTCTGCTTGTATGTTGTGGTCACTCCACTTTCTGTGACAAACCTCTGATTTCCACCTCGGCCAATACTGTCCTACCCTATATCTCGACCACCATAACCAAATACCTACATGGAGAAAAAGTGGACAGGACTGGTACAGCCAGAAAGGGGCTATACTTAACATAGAAGACCATGTTATGAGAAGGACAATCACACTCATTCACATAGAAGTCCCATGATGGAAAGCATGCAAACACATGGCTAACTGCAATATTATAATTAGCAACGTAGACTGGCTGGGTCAAATCGATAGAAATGGTCAATTCTATAGCGACCTGGCCAATATGAAATGTAGAAATCTAATCCCCTCTATGTGTGAAATGAAAGTATGAAAAGAAAATTTTTGTAAGGGCTTACCACAAGGCAATCGCTAACTTATCATGTTCTGAATTGACAGTAATGAATCCGCTATTAGATGGAAAACTGCATATCATGTGATCCCTGGCAACCAGAGTCAAGTTCTTTGATGAAATATATGTTTTCAAAGTAAATGATGAATGCTCAATTAAGCGAGATAAAAAGTCCAGGAACCCTGCAATATCTTGCTGTAACCCGTCGTTGAGGGGGACTCTATCATGAGGATTTAGAGCTTTCTCAGTAGTTCTTATAGTCTCCAGCATTCTGTTCACAAAGAGTTTGGCAAGCTTGTAACACCTGCTGATAAAATGTAGCTTTTGCAGAATGTGGCGTAACTGTGCTGATGTGTGGGATTGTTATCCATATGGGTTGAAGGTGTATCCCATCGGTCTTGTGGATCGAAGAGCCAAACGTCATGGATATGATCAAGCATGTTTAAGTGAGTGCCATTATCGAAGGCTATATGATCTAGATTGCATATGTGCATATGATAGTCATCAAAAGGCATCGTTTGTGAGACTTGTTAAGGTGAGAGCACTGCTTCCATGGTAGTGGAAGCGCATACTCGTTTTTTGGGCAGTCAGTTTCGTTTTGGCTTTGGGATTTTTTTTCTTATGGCGAAACTTATCTTCAGCATGGTTTTAATCGTGTCCAATTCTTTTCAAATAATTGGCACAAACTCTGTCACAGCTCAGCCTTGCATTGTTCTTTATCCGAGTCTGAAAAACCATCTCCTGTCAGTAACTTAAAGGTCCTCTTGATTGAGCATGTTTCAAATGGATACACAGGTGCCTCATGGGGTTTTCTAAACATACAATGCATTTTACAAGAAAAATAGATGTGAAAATAATGGTTTTATTCACATACTTTATATAAAAAGAAAAACTCACTGTGCCTTCAATTGTCGCTTTCTGTTCATTTCCGACACCCTGAAGGCGCAACAGGTTTGTGACGTTACAAACACAACACGGCTGGCTGACAGGGAAGAGTCTGACCATGCTAGTGAGCTGTTGCTTTAAAGTGTCACTTGGCTCAAACATATTTTATTCACACTCCATCAAAAGATTAAAACTGCATTCGAAAATACTTGTTTTTGTCCCTGTTCCCGCCCAGGATGGGTCAGTGAGTTGTAGCACTACACGTTCTACACCTGCTTTATATTACCCCAAAAGACTTGAAATTACGAAGAGCCTAGATTCATTCAGCCAAGATTTAGTGAGACAAGTAGCAAGGCCTTTGGAACCAATCTCACCTATGTGGTGAACACTTTGCGCAAAAAGAGTTTGATTTGTCAAGTATGATGATGTGAAGGATAGGTTTGGTGAAAAAAATACAGCCTTTGCCAAATGCGATCCCATTGATGGACAATGGAAAAATTCATGAAACCAGCCAAATTAGGCATAACCTATAAAGCAGTGCAAGAACAATGGTTCATCATTTGTTTGCCAGTATTTACAAATTATTCGTCAGTATGATTGTAATTTCAAAGCTTTCATTCCAGCAAAATATAGGTCTAGTAGTTCTACGACTATAACAAAGCATCACACAATTATACATCGACTGTTACAGTGACAAAAATAATAATATTCTGTGGTACTCCTCTTCTCTGTCGCGGTCCTGACTAGCTTAGTATCTAGTCAGGTGGCCTTTAGTACCGCGTCCCCCCCCCCCCCCCCGCCTGAAAAAAAGCCCTATCCCACTGTCGCAACTTTGCGCTCGGCATGCCCAAAGCCCCTGCTGATGATGCCACCTGGCAGGGTCATGGCAGCCCTTATAAGGGCTACTTTCTCCCTTCCCCTGCTAAGCTTGCCCGCTATTTTCTTCAGTGACTAATCCTTACATATTATTCCTACTCTCCCAGCACTGCACCAAGAAGCCTTTCACTGACTCTAAACCAAGTCTACTTCGTGGAAAATTGCCCTTCAATCCTAGTATCCATGCTAACCTATCACTCTCTGCCATGTCCCGTACTTGCTCTAAGCTTTTACACTGCCCATCTCTTGTTCTCCATTGTACAAACAGCTGGTCCCTAAGTGCACTTTAACCTGTACACCATGCCATTTGATCATATGATCAATGGTCTCATCCACATCCTCCCTACAGACCCTACACTTCCCATCACTCCCATTCGTCCACTTCTGTTTCCTCTTCTCCATATTGATCTATCCTGCTCTGCCCTGAAATAACAGTCTAGAACCCTTGCTACTATCCCAACATTTAGTCTTCACTGGCTTGTCTACAGCTCTATATGCTTTCAGTGTGCTTTTCTCCTCAACCCCTCTTTTCCACAGCTCCACATGTCTCTCTTGAATCACCTTTCCTATATACGATTTCCACGCCACTTCAATCTCATCTGACCCTTTCAACTCATATTTCTCAGCTAACCTGTCTATTTCTTGAACCCATTTTGTCTTTTCATTAACAGCCTCCATGTACACCTTCCTACACCACCTTTCTTCATTCACCTGTTGCATGTATCCCAAATAGCCTAGCCTAGCCTCAGCTATTCTATCTCTTATTGGTAACCATCCAACTCTTCCAACATGGCCTCTGTTGCTACACAGGGTGGTACCCCAAGCACCCATTTCCCCATCTCCCTCAGTGCCTTCTCCATCCATTCAATATCCTTTTCACTTATGGCCATCACATCAAAACCATACAACATCCCAGGTTTGGCTAAATGTTCACACAGCACCCTCCCTGGGAATGATCTATGGAAGCTGTTCCCTGCCGTGACATTTATCATACCTTTCGCTCTGTTCACCTTCTGTCTGATTTTCTCAACATGGTACTTAAACATTCCCTGTCCTGTGACCTTAATGTTCACTCCTAAATATTCGTATTCCTCACTCTTTCCAATTCTAATGATTTTCTCTTGACCCTCTGGTATCCTAAACTTCCCTACCATCCATTTCTCCTCCTGTCTTTTCTTCTGCCCAAGACCTTGACCTGACCTTTCTTCTTGCTAAACTCTAATCTCCACGTTTTTTCCGTAGTCATGCGCTATTCTCAAAAGTTCCTGTAACTCTCTACCTGTTTCTGCCATTAACACAATGTCATCAGCAATGAACAACCCTGGTATCTTTTTTCCTCCTTTTGTTACTTCTTTATTGCTCTCTAACAGTTCAGTTCCCAGTTCTCTCATACATATGGCAAACAAAATCGGTGATAACACACAACCCTGTTTTAGCCCGATGTCTAACCTTGCCCCGTGAGTTTCCACATCTCCTATACTAAAACTATAATTTATATCTGCATACAGAACCTTTAAAACTTCCAATAAGCCACCTCCACAGCCTAGCCCTTCCATTTTAGCCCAAAGTGCATTTCTCCAAACCCTGTCGTAAGCTTTTCGCATATCAAGGAAGGCAATGTACACCATTTTCATGCTTCATCTGTGCAGCTGCCAAGTGGGCGACCGGCCTTTGATGTGTCAGTCATGTATACTATTTGTGACAGGACATGGACAGCTCCCAGTAATCGGGTATAAACATTCCATCTGAGTCTGTGTTTGTCCTAAATATGGACCCAAAAAATAAGTGAGCCAGACGAAAATATTTACCTGTGCTACATAAAGGATACGCTCCGAAATGAAGGATCATAAGCACATGTACTGATGGGGGTGTATATGGAAACATATAATACTGCCCTCCAAGGGTTGCAAGGTTACTGCCTGATAGAATTTTTGCTATTGAAAGCCATTCGTAAATGCAGACTTATATCTAATCATCCACAGCCCATATGAAGGGATAATTAACTGTTTGTACAGACCTTTACATGCCATAAGTGTAGGCTGCAGGTAGCTGTTTCCGCGAGTGCTAGAATTTAAAACACTGCAAGACCTGGCCCATCATGATGCAAGTTCCAATTTACTGCATGCATGCTTGTAGTTGTTAAATAAAGCCTAGTAATTTTTTTTAAATATCTCTTTTGAAACAGATTGTCATTGCCCAGACAGCAAGTTGGGATCGTCTGGCTCTCCAAGAGCTGCACTCCCTGCAGTACTAGACTAGTGATTGCGAGGTTCTGGGTGTCCAGCTCATGCCTGTAAGGGTGAATGATCTTTTCCTCTGATGCTACAGCTTTTCTGATTAATTCTTTTTCACCCTCCCCAGACCACGTACATAAAAACCAAATTCAGACTCTCTGGAATCACTATGTTGTGCTGTATCTGCCATGAGTGTTGGCTTACTGAAGGCACTCACCAGTGGGTTGTGTTTGTGATGTCACTAACATTTTTCCACATCAAGCCATGATTCAAGAAAATTCTGGCGCTTTCATGTGGCAAATGTGGTGCACTTTTGGAGCTAAAAATACTAGTCGAAAATGAAATTCAACATTTTTTTTTTTTATGTCATTTCTAACCACCGTAAACATCAACTTTCTAATTTTGTGGTGCCAATTCAATCATGGGGCCCTTTTAGGTTTTTAGTTCATCGAGAAATGCGGAAACCTTGCATTGAAGATCACTGCTTGGCAGGTCAGCAATAAAAATCAGTGGCTTCTGGCAGGGCTCTTGTGGCCATCAGAGTGCCGGACTTTGGGTCAGGTGCCGTGACCCTGTCACCTTCTAGGCAGCCCATGCGACCACAAAGGTGCCATAGTCTGACTTGAGTTTGTGCAGTATCTTTAAGATTTGGTTGTCTTTTTGTTGAACCTGCTTGCATTTTTTGCGGTTGGCAGAGGATGCCAGTTAGCGCAGGTTTTGCAGTGGTTTAAACATATTTTATTTCAAAAGAAAATACAATTAGCCGACAGGCTCACCAGCCTATATGAGGGCCTCTTGTAGGCTTTGCAGTGATGCTCCATACTACTAAACGTTTGTATTGGCCATTGGTGTAGGGCGAAACGCTGGCGGATACAACCCCAGAGCTGACCACATTAGATTGTCACATTCCAAGGTGATGGAGCCAGGAGTAATGTGAACTTCGAATGCACCCACAATTTACATTATTTACCATACAATTAAAGATACTATAGTGTGGACCGAAAGTGCAGACACACACCACAAGGGTATGGGCAGGACATAGTTCCAGTCCAGTAGGCTATGCTGCATGGAGTTCACTAAATTTATTTTAGAAAACTGCTAAACTGCCAATTGCAGCTAACATTTACACATGCAGCTTTTGAAGTGATCAATGAATTATCTTGGCACTAAGAAACAACAAATTAAACATCAAACTAAAATTCTGTTTATGTAAGCATTTCTGCCACCTAGAAAAAAATGAACACTGGAAACTCAAAGGATAGTGTACACAACAGTTAACCCTGAAGATAGGAAAACTATATATTTATATGTGCAGTGTTATTAGTGATTAACAGCTACATGCAGTTTAGCTCAGCTGTTGTCTATTTCCTATTTTTGCACATATGTTAATTTTTCGAATATTCTGCATTGAAGGCAAACTGATAATCTTGACCACCTCCGAGATAGACAAGTGCAGAGTCAATATGCAATTGCCAATAGGACTGGCGATGAAATGGGTGGCAGTCTATAATATTGCCACTGACGATTTGCTGGTCCTACCGGTGTGGTTCGTGGGTCAGTTGTGTGAAGGTGTCTGAGGTTGTGAAGGTTTCAAATTTAGTCAATGGTCTAATTGTATGATAAACCACTTACAAACTGTATGGCTGGAATAAGAATTAAACTATGCAATGTGCTGGCTTCATAATAGTTAAGTCCAGAGTATATGACGCAGAAAACATAAATTAATTTCCAATACAGAAGAACAAGTATTCAGGTATTGCACTAAGAAGGTTATGGGTCATTTAAAAGTTGATTAAAGAATTCACTTTGTAACACTGCTTTTAAATTAGGGCACGGCATGAGATGGTGGTGAGACTCCTTTGGAGTGCTTATACTGTATGCCTTAAATGCAACCTTGCATTGCAGCCAACAGGTTCCAAAAAAAGGCCTCACCACCAGTGTCTCCTGTTATCTGTTTATGATGAAAGGAAAAGCAACCATAGGCAAATCAAAATGTTTAACAACTAAATATCTATCTTTGAACCTTGGTGTTTGTCCTTGTTATTTTACAGGGTGGTTTTACAGTCGTGCTCCATGCTCAGCCCATAGTCATGGATGGGAATGCAGAGGAAAAGAACAATGATATGGAACATCTGGGTAGATTTGTCAGGCATCTGCTTCGTTTGTTCACACACAGGACCAAAGCTTATGAAACTAGCCAGTGAGAGGTACCATCAGTGTGGGCCTGAGCAACTGCTGTATAGACACTCTTTCATTTGCTTTTTCCAAAGGATATCGATTCACCATTAATGAAAATAGATACCATGGATGACAGAGTAGAACTTTAATACACAAAACTGCAGTTGCGTATTGTTTAAAACAAAAAAATCCATAACTGTAGCTAGAAAAAAAACCTAAGATATCATGAGACCACAATTTTCCGATAATATGATTTTCAATGTGTTGAACTTGTTCCTTGTTTTGCAAGGGACTTACCGTCAATGCTGCTGATACTGTACTACTAGTGCATTATCTGAGCTAGAAACAAATATATCGATAAATGTTTTAAGCAAAATTATTTATTGCTCCAAACTAAGGCAATTAGGGTAGGTCTATTTAATTGTGTATCTTTAGCAATGAAACTGCAAACTTTATGTAATATTCACAAAATAAAAATAAAGGAAAAACAGGCTGTTCAATTGTACAAGACGTTTGTGTGTGGGGGGGGGGTATGTCTGTTACAGTATTACAAATTCAGGTACCCTTGTTTCAGTGAATTTGGCTTAAGAGCTTTACAGTCTGCAATAAAGGAATTGATACTTAAGCAGTCACAACCTGGGCACTGTATGCAAACTGCAGATATGGTATGGCTTCGTTTCAACAGTTTGTAGTCTTCCATCTGCCACATCAGTATATACATATATCGGACGGGGATTTGGTGGAGCTAACAGCAAACATAAAAAGTGTATTATGTTTATAATATTGTCTGGCAAATAATAACAATAAAAAGTAGAATTGACAGATTTTTATGGAAAAGATAGTATTTTCCATGACATTTTTTGCCTAAACTGAAATGTTTACGAAGCTGGTGATAGTGTCATTAATCAGCACAGGCAGCCACTGGTACTTGCCATTCAACAGAACCTTCCCCCCATTCATTTACCAGTTACTCTCGAAATCATAAAGAATGGCTTTTCTCCTTGTACAGCTTAACTACAGGCTGTGATTTTTCTTGATAACCACAAATATGACCAAAACAATTAGTTGGTCGATCTCTCACTACAAAGAGTTATTTGTATAGTTTTCTAAAAATATTATACAATAACCGTGTACATTTTCCTAGGTAAAACAACGAGGCTATATGGAAAGAGGTAGCCTTCCAGAATCACATGGTTCAAAACAACCTGCTTCTACTCACCTTAATTAAGTCTGTGTGTGAACAAACGTTTTCTAGATAGAGTTGCCATTCTAAGCTCAATAAGTGCGTCTTTACTGAAGCGAAATCTTATAACATGCAAACAATGTTGAGAAGTTTAATATGCTAAATTCACTGAATTTGCTCTGAATAAACGTGCAGCTGACATATTCCTGGCCCCCAAACTGTATCCACAAGCAGGTTACTGTGTCCCCAGCCAGCTGCAGGCTGCTATACAACCAGATATAATCTGAACTATGAAAGTCTGGCCTCTATACCTATGAGAACAGAGGCAGAGATGTCCAGTGCTGTGACTTACCCTTCTAGTGAGACTGGCTGTGTTGGTGAAGAAAGCTTGTCTGCCTTGTATAAACAAGGGGGCAATATATATAGTCTGAAGCCTCCTTAGTGTGATTCGCCATTACAATACAGACTGAGAACTGCCATTTCAACCATACGTTAGTGACATAGCAGCATAAATAATGATTATTGAACAGAAGTTATGCATGTCTTTGTAAAGGGTTTTTCAGATATACTAGCAGAAATGACCAAAACACAGACCCAAACTACCTGTAATGACCACTGGTAATATGGAAAAATTTTGGTCAGGAAAATGGGTACATTTGGGCATGCAGTCAGAGCTCTCATAAGCATAGCTATTGTATTTCTGGACCCAGCAGTGACATTTTCTCATCATTTAAATGTCTATAACATTGTTTCATAACGTTTGGAATTACTGCCTCCTCCTAAGAAAGATTCATGTTATTTCATCCTTGTTCAGCTTGCAAACTTTTAACTTAAGTATGTCCACACCTCAAGTACGTTTGTGAACCTCGATAATCAAACATGTACATGTACGATGGTATAGACTTTTGTGAAGAGCTAAGTGAAGTTGGATGTTGCATGTCCAAACTTACAACTTAAGTTTGCGGACACATTCAGGCTGGTGCCAATGAATAGTTAAACACATGGATCTCTCTAAGAGCTATGTGATGTTAAATGTTATGTATGGCAGTCCATTAGGTGAGCCTAATAGATGATTTTGATATAGATTGTCACATACATATTTGTATGTTCCTGTAAATAGTGAAAATCAAGTACATGTACATGTGTTTACATGTTTTGCTTTTTGCAGTCATTTTATGCCCCAGAATTACAAAGCATGGAAAACCTGGTGTTGGTGTAGTAATTTTGATTCATGTGTGTATGAGTTTAACGTCATATATATTAACATATATATATATATAGTAACAAATGTAATTCCAAGTACTTATTCCAGGATGCTTAATTCCAGGTACTTCACAACCTTTACAGTCCACTATTTGCAAAACTTGTGTCACATTATGTGACTATGTACAGTAACAGACAAATAGTCAGCTACATAAGTCTGTATCCTTCTCTGCAAGCTGGAAGCCGTACAGTCTGCCATACTATGTTAAAGATGCAGGCCGATGATAACATCAGCATAATTATCCAATACAAGTAGCACTGTCTGAAAGACCAACATCATTTTTTGAACTTGTGCGGGAATATCCTATTGGATTTCAAAGTTCATAACTTGAAATAGTAACCAACTATCATATAGCATCAGCCTAATTAAACAATTTTAGCCCAACAATGTTTCAACAATTAATGACAAAAATCAAATAAAATAACTTGATATGTCGATGTCAATGAAGTAAACAGAAGTTTGACCCTGCAGATGCCAACAAAACAGAAATTTGAATACTGCAAATGTCAAGAAAGCAGAAATTTGAGTACTAATATGTAAATTGAAATAAATAGAGGCAACATAGCATAACAGTATGAAGCTGAACCAACATGAAACAAAGTAAGCTTACCCTGCTGAAAATTCATGGATTAACTAAAATGCCACCACTGACGTATGTAGCTTCCATGCACACTGCACTATACAATGCAATACAGAAACAAGGGAATATTGAAATCCCATTTTTTATTTCATATCATTATCTCAGTATATATCATTCCTCAACCCATGTCAGAAGAAAATGTTGAAAAGTTTGAACAGGTATTGCAAAACACTGATAGCATTGTGTTACTACTGCAGTCTACAGCAAAACCACAACCAATCAACCACATGTACTTTAATGCAAACCTGTTACATAAGCCCAAAGAACAAACAGGGCCTGGGTGTGTCAGTGGTTGAACGAGTGTCTACACAAATTGAATCCACATGCTCTTAAAAAAATTCCATATATAATGTGTTGAAAACTAATTGAAAATATACTCTTTTCCGGCATAGCTCTGATAAATGTATACCAATTCACAGCTTTTAAAATTAACATGTTCATTCCGTTTACCTGGGAATGAAACCACTTCTGTATACCATGTATACTGCATGTGCACCTTGTTCATGCATGCCCTGAACATGTGGTGTAACCCACTACACATGAAACTCGACAAGTCCTGCCTGATAAGAGCCAAAACAATGAACGAATACACATTCATTTTTTATGACTTGTTAAAACATTGAAGCACAGTGCTCACATGGTGCTGCAAGCACAATTAAACTAAAGCTTGAAATCATTAAAACAACATGACAAGACAATTGTTTAAAAAACTGTTTTGCTCTAATGGTGCCCAAAACAATGTTTCTACATTATGCCAATCAGAAACATTATGCCAATCATGGAGCTGCACTTTACAAAACAATTAAAGAAATTCAAATATAAAATTTCAGTTAAATATCCATACCCTTTCCCAGCTCTGGCAGAACATACATGTCCTGTTTGAATAAACCCGCCAAGTGTGTTTCACTGGTCACAAGTATGCATAATGAGGCAAGGAAAGGTGAAAGAGCCAAGCTAACCTGGTTGTAACTGGGTTTACACTTACACTTTTTGCCACATGATGGCAGCACTCAAAAATAAAATAAAATAAACCACATTGGTTTGCCACATCACATACTGGCCTGCTTGATGTTGGCGTCTCGACAACCAAAACATATAAAATTACTTTACATGGGTACGACATATCAATGTCCTTAACCTGTTTCACATACCAATATCTTTAATTTAAACATACCCTATACCTATACTCTACAACATTGAAAACTTTTCTGCATACCATTTCTGCAAAATGCAGTGAATCACATCACTAATGGGAAATACTAATTCATGAAATCACTCAATATTCAGTTAGTTCAAGATTTAATACTCCTGTTACTGTAGTGGGACTGGTTCATTTCATGTATACATATAGTACATATAACATGATCCATATTCATTAATTCCAAACCCAACAATGACAGCAAAGAGATTCCAGACTTGCCAAAGCATCAACATTTCTTTTCTAATACCAATGTGAAGAAACAAATTTCACTCCTGACTTGAGACAGCCAGTCACCCATAAAAGGCAACTGGTGGTTTTAAACCGGTCCTCTCAACCTTAGAAATATTCATCACTAACTGTAGACACTAGTTCATTTCCAAATGTATAGCCCTAACCACCAAAAACACAAATTTCATTACTTCTGCCAACAATAAAAAGAGACCTGCTAGGCCTATCACCTTTTAGTTCTCCCGACTTGTCAGTCACCTAAGTTTACAGCAAAAAAAAGTAAAGTAGGCCTACATCGTTTTTGTGATATTTATGAATCTGGAACATTACAAACACACTCTACCTCCACTATAACTATGAGTCGGAGAACAAAGCCCACAGCACAACATAGCCAATGAAGTAATTTTCAAATAGTACATATAACATGATCCATATTCATTAATTCCAAACCCAACAATGACAGCAAAGAGATTCCAAACTTGCCAAAGCATCAACATTTCTTTTCTAATACCAATGTGAAGAAACAAATTTCACTCCTGACTTGAGACAGGCAGTCACCCATATATAAAAACTAAGTCCTTTTATCATATAAAGACTTTAAAAAATGAATCATTTTTTGAGCATGACTTGATTAAATACTGTATCATTAGAACTTGGGCCTGACTTATGTTTGTCACAACGGCATCACAAGATCTCTCACGGGTCAGCACATGTGGAGCAGTGACTGATTCATCTGCCACCACTGATTTTGGCAAATGATACAGATTGGTGTGCTGAACTGCTGTGACCCTTGTTGAATGTTGCACTTCAACATCCTGTTCCTCTGGTGCCGTCTCAGTGGACTCCATTTTGGTCTCACTGTCTGAGTCAGTACCATCTACAAGGTCTCTTACATTAGTGTCCACCTGCATATCATGCTGCTCCCCTGCTTGAACAGAAACAGTACCTGATTTATCTTCATGCAGAAGAATAGCATGATTATCAACAGTTGGAGGCAAAGCTCCTGTAACCATATCAGGCAAAATATGTGGAATCAACACTAGATCACTATCTTCCAAGACTGAATCACTGTTTGTTTTCCTTGAAGGAACAGTGTCAGATGCAGGACTAATAGATTTTGAGCTTGCAGGAAATTCAAAAACAGGATTGGTATATGATTTTACGAGAATCTAGCAGCTCTTTCCTGCAAACTGCCTGGTAGCACCCTCCCCTGTTAGAGGTTTTATTATGTACACACTGCCATTAGGATTTTGCAAATTGTGCAAGAGTTTAAGAGTAATTTTTACTCTTGTACCAACTCATTTAAAGTAGGCTGTTTATTTGCATTCAGGTACTGGATGAGAGGTTGAATATGTGAGTCACTATTCTGCAATTCAGAAATTTCTTTCTTGGACATATCAGGCAAGGTAGAAGTGCATGGCAGAGATGATGTACAAGATCGAGTTCACACTTCTCTCAACACACACTCTGTGCAATACTCTGCAAAAGCATGATGTACACTCAATGGCACTGTCATAGCAACAGGCTTCCTTTGTTCGAGTGACATTAGGATACACATTTCCTTAAACTTGTGCATTCTGGGTTCCTAAATATTGGATATTTTGTGGCTTAATGCATCTGCATTTTTCTTTGATTTTGCAGATTTATACCTGAAAGAAAAATGGAATGAGGCAGGATCTGCAACCCACCACACTTCTGTTGCACCTAATTTGGCAGATGTGTTAATATATGTAAGGGAGTTATTGTCTGTGTAGACAAGACAATGGGCTCTGAGTAGATAGTCTTTATAATTCTCAGTTATCGGCCATTTTTGTTCAAGCAGTTCTAATTTATAACTGCTTTAATTTTCATTATTTTTTTTTGGGGGGGGGGGGGGCGGGGCAGAGACTTGTGCTGGCATAGCTAATGACCACAAGACTGTCTTTCTGTTACTGAAAAAGAATGGCTCCTATGCCATGTTTGCTTGAATCCACTTCCAAAATATACAGTAGTCCCTCTTTTGAGAGACCACCCCTAGCGCCGGCAAAAAAGGGGTCATATAATGCAGGTGGTTGCTCATTGGAGGAATCACATATGCACCACCTAAATTCCATGGCGGACTTGTCCAGGTACTAAAGTGGCGAGGCACCCAAATTTCTGCCACCACCAGGTCATCATTATCGATTACATATGCTTTGAAAAAAAATTATCATTTATCAAATTTAACAATTACAACCCTTAAAATCTTTATTTCAATAAAGAACTCTTGTCTGGGTGCTGAAAGATGTGTTTCACAACTTGAAAATATTTGCTAGTCTTGAGTTTTGTCATTTTCCCATTACGCTCAATGACAATGGGCCCGACACATTGCCAGGTATGGAGCCTTCGTTTGCCAAGTAACCAGCTTAAACTGTCATAAAATTGTTTTGACGGCTTTACTCACTGTCTTAACTTTATTCTACACATTTTGGTGGAGCCTAACTCACCGTAATTCATAAGTTATGTATCAAAATAAGACTCGCCATTTTCCCATTGCCACCACTTGTGGTTTGGACGCCATATTGAACTCAATCTGAACCGTGGGAAAAAATGGATCTGGCATGCACTTCGTCAGTGTCTGTCGTACGTGCTCAAGCAGGCAAGCACGTATTTGATTGGGGTGCCACGGGATTTTGATCTAGCGAAAGTTTTTATCTTTCATTTTATAAAATATGGTATGATTAAACATGGTTCAATTGGAAATGAGAATATTGAAAAATGATAATATTTCTGGGTTTCCGCTTATTTGCCACAGTTAGGTTAGGTTTCACATGCAAAAAAAAAAAAACTATGACCACGTGGCTTCGGTCCCGGGGCTCCAGTAAACAACAAAGATTGTTCCTGACACTTCCGGCAACGTCCGTTGTGGATTCAGATTTGAAGCATTTCAAGATGGATGATGTGAACAAACAGGAGTTGAGTGGGAGCGATAAAGTTCCCATCACAAGCAAATTTCTGTGGAACATTATGAAGTTAAGCTCAGAAAACAATCCATAATATCCCAGGATACAGAGGAAGAAAAAGAAATATGATGGTCGAATTCCTCTTGAGTCGAGGTCCACTATGGAGAGGCCCAATACATGCGGCGTAAGCCACATTCACTGCCATTGTAAAAATGTAAATAAATGGAAAGATCCTGCGCTCGTGAGGAGGAATAGATACTGATTGAACAAATTAGAAAGTTGTTTAAGGAAATTTAACATAGAAAGCAATCCTTTATTGTTTGCACTCAATAAATTTGACAAGAACCATGTAAATTTTATAACAATGGGTGAGTTGCATGCATGTATTTCATTGTCAAACTGGAGGCATAGTGGCCAAACATCGCTTAAATTTGTGTTACGCCATCGCAAAATCGGTTCATTTTGCATGGTCGCTGGTCGCATTTAACAGGTCGTCGTTCATAAGAGGTAAATTATTAAAGAAAGGCAACTTTGGCGACCAAATGTGGTCGTTCAAACCAGGTGGTTGCTCATAGGAGGGGTCGTTCAAGACAGGGAATACTGTATGGGAGTCTAAAATCAGGGTAGCCGAGAGTAGCAGCATGGGTGAGCCTATGTTAGAGAGTCTCAAAGACCTCGCTGCAGTCTTCACTCCATGCATCTGGTATGCACATTTTCCGAGGGTTTGTATGTGATTTTCTCTTTGTTTTGTGCTTTCCCTTGCCAGAATTTCCCACCAAGACAAAGAGAGGTGCAGCTATCTGTGCAAATTGTGGCACAAAATAGCAATAGTATTCAGCAAGTCCCCAAAACCCACACAGGTCTTTCTCCGATTTTGGTAAAGACCAGTCATCCCTTTATCTTCTCACCATCTGGCTGAATTCCAACCTCAAACTCAATGTGGCTTAAATACCACACCTTTTGCTGAAAATAGCATTTTTCAGGATAATAGGTGCAGGTTGTTCTCAGCCAACCGGCTAAGGACGAGTTTCAGGCTTGCCATGGTTTGTTCAAACATGTGGCCAAAAACAAGGATATCATCAAGATAAACGAGTATATTTAAGAAATTTAGATCACCAAAGATCTCATCTGTTAGTCTCATAAAATTAGCTGATGCCCCGGAGAGGCCAAAGGTCATTTGGCAATACTCAAACAGGCCTCCTGTACTGACTCTGAAAGCAGTTTTTTCTATGTCCTTGGTGGCCACAGGCAACTGAAAATAGTCATGGGCCAAATCGAGGCTACAGAAATACTTGGGCCCATAAATGGAATCTAAGGCTTCCTCTATGCGAGGTAAAGGAAAGGCGTTTTGTACATTTTTGCATTAAGTGCCCTATAATCCACACATAAATGGAGTGAATTGTCCTTTTTTTGCACAAGGACAACTGAAGAGGCATAAGGGCTTGAGGATTTCTGGATTATGCCTCACTTTAGAGACTGTTCCACGTAAACTCTGACTTTCGGCCATTGATGAGAGGGAGCTAGACAGTGTGGCACCTTGACTGGAATAGAACCAGTGGTGAAGATCTTGTGTTTGATTTTAGGACAAAAACCTAAATTGTTCTCATGCTGACTGAAGGTATGTTGATACTCTTGTAGAACTGCTTTTAGTTGATTGTGCTGTTCATCAGTAAATTCATCACCAATAGTTAATCTGTCTACCAGACTATCTTTTCCAGAATCAGGTAACTGATCAACAGAAGATTCTTCTGTGTAAACTTGCCCGTTTTGAATAGCGGAATCTTGCACTTCTAGTTTTTACATTGACTCGTGCAAGAATTCCAAAACTGGATCTGGGTGCCAGATGAAAATCTTCACTGCTCAAATTTGCCACTTTAATTGGAATTGTGCCATCCTGAGTTACAGTTACAAGAGCAGGTGCCACAGCAAAACTTTTTGGTCCAGTGATACATGCAGATTCTTCAACTGGTGTGCAGTAAGTTTCATTTTTTCCTGCAGGTCGAACTGTTGCCTGTATCACTTTAAGTGTAGCGGCTGGAATCAAAACTGGTTTATGGCTAGCAACCTGGACACGACTCATGTGAGTTTCAGGTAAAGTATGAAGACCTACTTCTGCATGTAAAGCAAGGATAGGCCCCAAAACAGGATCATTGTGAATACTCTCGGTGGTCTGAAAATTTTCATGTTCATGCAAGTGTCTGAGTATGTTAGATCCCAAAACACCTGAAACTTGAGATTTCCAAGTCCTCACACTTCTATCTATAAGATCTATGACGACCAAAAATCCCAGATCTGGAAATGTGTTTCCTGTCACAGCCAAACTCAACTCAATATACCCTATATAAGGGATGTCAAGGCCATAACTTCTTGTTATTCTGATTGCTGTAGACACATCAGTCAGCTCCTTCTCAGAGCCAAAATGCTCATTAAAAAAGGACTGTGTTACTGTTGACACCTGTGCCCCAGTATACAACAGACACGGAATTTCATGTCTACCAAGAAAGACTGTCATTTCCAGGCACTTTCCTATAGCCTTGCATAATATTGAGCCACTGTTTATTCTCTCTTAACCTGCCAAATGGCTCTCCTTAACAGGTTTTTCTATTTCCCCTGTTCATTTTGGGAACCATTCTAAGAACCACTTTAGGAACCATCTTGAGATTGAGCAACTGGGCAGTTTTGTTTCAAATGCTCAGTACAGCCACAATTCCAGCACCAGCTTGGATTTGCTCTTCTGCCAGTTCCCATAGCAACAGAAGGGGGGGGGGAGCAAGCTTCCATCCTCACAAAAATAGCTTCCATATTTTTCTGCTGTTTCCCAAGGATCTCTCCTTGCTTCCTAAGTGCTTCCTCAAAAACACTTTCTTTGGTATGTGTCTCATTTATAGAAGTTTTTCCTTTGAGTTTTGATGTTTCTTGTACATCTCCACCCAGCCATGTCAAAGCTTGGTCTTGAGCTTCAAAGAAACTGATATCCTAATGCTCTGCATTCAATCTTTGAAGCTCCCATCTGAGACCTTGGTTACTGACTGCTTCTGCTAAATGGCCTTTCAGCAGACTGGTCTTGCTGGACTCAAATGTAGAGTCCAGCTGTACAATTCTGTCAAAGAGCTGCAGAATTTTCAAACATGTAATCAAATCTTCTTCCTCCTTCTGAGAATAGGAATAAAAATTTTGCTGCAGTTGGGGTAACTGATCCCCATCCCCAAACACTTGAAGTAGATTTGCAAAAATTTTTCCTGGGTCATTATCAGAGCCCCGACCAATTATTTCAAGTCCAGCTTTCCCAGACAGATGTTCTTTGATACATGCAATGGCTGCTTGGCCTGTATGATTATGGGTCAACAGATGATTTTTAGTATCTGCAACCCAATCCTCAACTGTTGGGTCTTCACCTTCTTTGGGCCAGTCCTTGAATTGATCAAGTTTTCTTGCAGCCACATATATGGGAGCTGAAGCACCCATCCATGAACTAGGTGCCAGTTGCAGAGAGTCATGATCAACTCGCAGCTTTTGGAGTTCTACCTTAAGGCATGTGCTTGTGAAACCATGTCTAAATAGTTTGCACAGAAACAGAGTTCTTATACAAGCAAAACCTGGAGGCAGAGATACCCCCTCCAAGCATAAGGCTGGACAGTAAAGATAAAATATAGCAAAACCTTGGGAGAAAATGCATGAAGAAAAACCAAATACAAGCAGAATGAACCTTTAAACATGTTTCTGCTACATACCTAACCAGCTTAAACCAACCTTACCAGTTACACTGTAGTTCAGGGATACTAAGTTGAACTGCTCAAATATTTTCCTACAGGTACACAGGCAAGTTCCCTAAGTTACTGGTAACACCTATTGAACATTATGCAAAATTAAGCTTGTTATGCCCTGCCATCATGTGTAACAATGTAAACAAAAACCCAGTTTTGGTCATAAACCACTGCACATTGTTACCAAACCAGGTTGTCTACAGTTGTCGAACCAATTCCACATGCAAAGCAATGTTCATTCTGCTGAAATGAAGCAATTGCAACTTTCCAATGCATGAACACATTACCAAGTTTCAAAGCAGATCTGTTTCCAGCAAGCTATGTGTGCCATACTTGAATAAGAAGGGTTATATGATACCACACTGTAGAGGCTAACCATCTTTTTTTTCATTAAATCACAACACAATAGTATACACAGATGTCCTTGACACAAATCAGTGACAGCAGAAGTAGAAGGTCACAAGATGCATACACACAACAATGTTGTCCAGGGTGTAGAAGTCTGTCAACATTGGCAGTAAAACCTTGCCACAAAATATGAAGACACATTGTCACATACCTGGACCCTTCAGCAACCAGTTCCATATCTCATCAGGGATCTAAGGGGCTGTCCCGAACCCTGCTTCCAGCGCCATCTATGTAGCACAGAAAACCTGAAACAGCTGGTTGGCAACCATACATTTATTGGTAACCTGCCTTGATTCTAAAAATTACAAGTGCAAAAAAAAAATAAATGAAAACTCATGAATATTTAAGAAATATTCAAGTTCACAATGAGCAGTAACACCTATAGTTCCAAGTACCTATTGCGGAATGCTTAATTCCAAGTACTTCACAACCCTGACAGTTACTCTCCACCTAAATGTAGAACTTGTGTCACATTATGTGACAATGAACAGTAACAGACAAATAGTCAACTACATAAGTGTGTATCTTTTTCTCAAACTCGTGGGCATAAAGTTTGCCATCCTAAGTTTAAGATACAGGGTGATGATAACATCAGCCTAATTATCCAATACAACTAGCACTGTTTGAAAGACCAGCATCATTTTTTGAACTTGTGTGGGAATGTCCCATTGGATTTCAAAGTTCATAACTTGAAATAGTGACCAAATATAATATAACATCAGCCAAATTAAACAATTTTATCCCAACAAATTTTCAACAATTAATGACAAAAATCTAATAAAATAACTTGAATATGTCAATGTCAATGAAGTAAACAGAAGTTTGACCCTGCAAATGCCAACAAGACAGAAATTTAAATACTGCAAATGTCAAGAAAGCAGAAATTTGAATACTAATATGTAAACTGAAATAAATAGAAGCAACATAGCTAAACAGTTTTAAGCTGAACCAACATGAAACAAAGTAAGCTTACCCTGATGAAAATTCATGGACAAATTAAAATGCCACTGCTGATGTATGTAGCTTGCATTCACACTGGCAAATGCTGCAATACAGAAACAACAGGATATAGAAATCACATTTTTAGATTGCATAGCATTATCTCAACAGATCATTTCTCAACCCATGTCAGAAGAAAAGGTTGAAAATTTGAACAGGTATCACAAAAAAAAACTAATTGCATTGTGTTACTACTGCAGTCTACAGCAAAACCACAACCAATCAACCACATGTATTTCAATGCAAACCTGTTACATAAACCCAATGAACCAACAGGGCCTGGGTGAGTCAGTGGTTGAACCAGTTTCTACACAAATTGAATCCACATGCTCTTGAAAATTCCATACATAATGTGTTGAAAACTAATTGAAAATATACACTTTTCCAGCATATCTCTGATAAATTTATACCAACACACAGCTTTTAAGATTAACATATTTATTCCATTTACCTGGGAATGAAACCACTTCTGTATACCATGTACACTGCATGTGCACCCTTGGTATTTACATGCGTGCATGCCCTGAATATGTGGTGCAGCATGGAAATAGACAACCCCTGGCTGAAAAGTCCCCCCCCCCCCCCCAAAAAAAAAATATGCACTCATTATGCTCTTTTTGTCACTCGTCAAACTGTTGGAAGTACAGTGCTCACATGGTGCTACAAGCACAACTAAACTAAAGCTCTAGATCATTTCAGCAACATTTTTTTTTTCAAAAACTTATTTACTCTAACTATACAAAAAAATACTACATTATGCCAATCATGGACCTGGACTTTACAAAACAATTAAAGAAATTCAAATATGAAATGTCAGTTAAATATCCATACCTTCTCCCAGCTCTGGCAGAACACACCTGTCCTGTTTGAAGAAACCCGCCAAGTGTGTCTCACTGGTCACAAGTATCCATAATGAGGCAAAGAAAGGTAAAAGATCCAGACTTGCCTGGTTGTAACTGGGTATACACTTGAACTTTTTGCCACATGATGGCAGCTCTCAGAAAATATAAATAAAATAAAACACATTGGTTTGCCAAAACACTTATATATATATATATGTATACATATATATATATATATATATATATATATATATATATATATATATATATATATATATATATATATATATATATATATATATTCTCTCGGACCTTACAGACATTACAGTGTCAATGATTGGCATGGATACTATAAGTCAGGATTCATGATAATAGCGTTACGCAAGGTGATTTTTTTAGATAGCAATAATACCAGTAAAGGGTATCAGTTAAAGTAGCATGATAGTTGTGAGGTATAAGGGAAACCTGTGCAATTCATTATGCATTTAATGCCATTATGACACTGTCAAGAATCTAAGTCAGCTATAACCATATGTGCAACTATACTTTGCAATAATGTTCACATGTTATACACTGATATAGTCAGTAAAATATTAAGTATTACAAGTGATGGTAATGTATCTGTGCCAAACTAAAGGCATATTTTCAGCAAATGCTCTATGCCTACATATCATTTTCACAGTATGGCAACAATTCTTCTTACTTGTATGGGTTTAAAGTTATTGGTCAAACCCACACTTATGTGTGTCTTGTGCTTTTTATTCTGTAGTTTTCACAGTCAAGTCCCGTCAAGTACAATAAATAGTGTATATAAACTGGCCATGATGAGTTCTTCTTTGCCAATGAGCAGTAACACGAATGCCTGTAGTTGGTATAATTTTCGATCAAATGGTGTACTTAACTTCGCCATAGGTGTTATATCCTTGCCAGATTTGAAGTTTCTGCCTTGCACGGAATGAGTTTAAGTGGACAGAAATGCAAAGTGGAGAGCAGGTTTATTGGTAAAAACTATATGCCTGTGTTCATAAAAAGACATTAAGATACTTCTCAGCTGAGTGCCTAACCAGCAGCGTTTGGATAATCACCTTCTGTGGTGATACTCATGAGTAAAAGTTCTCAATTAATTATTTGTCGTGTACTCTTAATGTCTTTCCCATTTAATTTCTTTTCTGCCCCATACATATTGTTTATTTTATTGAGATGTTCCTGATTGCCAGATTTCTTATATTTGTTATGCGGAAAATGTCTTGTCTTTATCCCAGGAGGGACGTGTTATAGATGGACTACCAACGGCGGTGCCCCCTTTGTACCATCTATGTTGCCGCTGCTCAAGTGATCGGGTGTTTGAGCGAGCACCTTCAGTGCTGAACAAACACAACACCACGGTCCGCGCTGGCCGCTGGCAGTCTCGTGGGCCAGGTCACGCGATGAAAGGCGAGAATAATCGCGTCAACGACTGAAATGTACAAAATTTTTCACCGTGTTCCACATTTAAAAGTCAAAATTTAGCGTTACGCCTGACTCAGCTACAAGAAATGAAACCACCATCATGATCCTACCGGCATACACTATTCATCTAAAACTAAATTTTTTATTGCTGATTATGGCGTAAGGAGTTAATACGCACGCAAATTGTCTAACTTTGCATCATTTTGGACAGAAAAAATGCAAAAACTAGCCGTTTTACCGGCCGATTTCAACGGAAAACACATCGATGGACTCGCACGGTTCTGATTCAAACAATGAGACTGGTTGCGCACACATAAAACTCTCCGTTTTTGAACTTGGTACAATAGCACACCCGATGAAAGCCTGATGTATGTAACCCGATACAACCGAAAGCGGAAAGATAGATGGAACAACAAAAGGACTGAGCAGGGGGGATTAACTTGAGCGGCGCTAGTGAAGACGCTTAGTAGTCGTCGCGCCCAGTTGACCACTAAAGGGATTAGCGCTCCCGTTGGTAGTCCATCTATAACACGTCCCTGATCCCAGCTACTAAATGATCATTTGATTGCGCATTATATAGCATGTATGCTGATATGTTAACTATGAGTAGGTCAGAAATGAAGTTTCTTTTCTGCACTCGTGTTTTTACATATCTGTTTCCACTCTTCGACATTTTCAAATAAGGTGGCAGAGCCTTGTAGATACATATGTTTTTAAACATCTTAAAGACGTAAAAGTTATGAACTTATGAAAGTATAGAAAGAATGATAAATTCCATCCGCCCCTCTTTCTTGAGATTGTTTTCTTGAATGCGAAGGACGTTGGAAAACATATGTTGCACTGGTTAAAAAAAAGGATCCGGGAATCTACTGAGAGGGATTATCCCGTTATTTCCGTTAAGTGGAAAAAAAGCTTCTTTCTGCTTATGCTATCTTTCTGAAGTTGCCTCGGGTGTCTTATACAATCATACAATGACTCGATTTCCTATTTTTGTAGGAGGGTGTGTTTTCCCTGTATTTTGTTGTTTTCCTTTGGAGGATCTTCTGAATTTTTTTCGGGGGGGGGGGTGTTATTGTTTCTTCGTCTGAAAACATATATGGCCGATACGACTGGCTTTTTTTCTAACTCCTTTTTTGATACCCAAGCAATCAGATATTCTATAAAAAACCAATGATATTTTTGAAGATCGCACCATCCCCCTAGTTTTAGCTTCATTATTAGCGGTTGGGTCAGTTTCTGCTTATAATCACTCCGCACAGCACAATGAGAAGCTTGCATATTCATAGTTCCATTATCCCTACTAGGGTGGCGCTTTCATCCTGGGGAGTACAAGGGCGCATGCACACATGCACACCCAGCACCACAATGTTTTTAAAACCCATTATGAGCAAACATTTGAGCCATTCCTGATGCCTTTATCATTTTTTATAAGCATCATTTCCCCCTAGTGGGAATAATGTAATTTTGAGTGTGCAAGCTCACCATTCCAACCTATGCTTCAAATACATATGTTATAAATATATATTTTTTTGCATTGTCAAAATATTCAATTGATATTATTTTAGCATCACGGGTGACACATAAATGAATTAAGCTTTAAGACCTAGTAGCACCCGAAAGGCACCGTATGGTATATATATTCTTTGCTACATTGTTCGTCATGCCAATGGTCATGCTTCTAATAGTACAGAAAAACATGATCCACATTCATTAATTCAAAACCCAACAATGACAGGAAAGAGATTTCAGACTTGACAAAGCATCAACATTTCTCCTCCAATACCAACGTGAAGAAACAAATTTCACTCCTGACTTGAGACAGGCAGTCACCCATAAAAGGCAACTGGTGGTTTTAAACCGGTCCTCTCAACCTTAGAAATATTCATCATTAACTGCAGACACTAGTTCTCCAAAATCTATAGGCCTAACCACCCAAAACACAAATTTCATTACTTCTGCCAAAAATTAAAAAGAGACCAGTGAGGCCTATCACCTTTTAGTTCTCCCGACTTGTCAGTCAGCTAAGTTCACAGCAAAAGAGTACAGTAGGCCTGCATCGTTTTTGTGAAATTTATGAATCTGGAACATTATAAACACACTCTACCTCCACTACAACTATGAGTCGGAGAAGTAAGCCTACAGCACAACATAGCCAATGAAGTATTTTTCAAATAGTACAGAAAAACATGATCCATATTCATTAATTCCAAACCCAACAATGACAGCAAAGAGATTTCAGACTTGACAAAGCATCAACATTTCTCCTCTGATACCAATGTGAAGAAACAAATTTTACTCCTGACTTGAGACAGGCAGTCACCCATAAAAGGCAACTGGTGGTTTTAAACCGGTCCTCTCAACCTTAGAAATATTCATCATTAACTGCAGACACTAGTAATGAATGAAATATCACAATACCAAGTTACACCGGGATGTACATGCACTGAGTACTTTAGGCATTATACTTTTGTTTAAAATGGAAGATGTATAAATTAAAATATCATATGACAGTTTATATAAAATCTGATTGCATAATTTGCCATGTTGTTAAGACACAAGTGTTTTGTTTATTCATGTCTGCCTCTCCCTACTCGCAATATTAATCAAAGACTGGTATAACTCTACAAAATCCTTTACCCGATTAAATACTGTAATTAAAAATTTGAAAATTTAGCCATAGCCTTAAATAATTGATACTGAAAAGAATAGATACATGTGGTACACCGGCAGTAAAAAGTAGGGACACCAAGCTGTTCTTTTCACCCTCTTTATTGGACGACATTGTGACGTTACATTCCATAAAGCTACAACACAAATACATCAAATCAGAAATCACATACGAGAAGACGTTGACACAAAATAGTATAACATTTACTACAAATCTTTTTAACATATACCGTTTACATTATACATAAGTTACGTTTTATCGTCGTAATTATGAAAAAGTCAAGTAAACTTATATGCATCTACGTATCATATCAGGTTTACAACTTAGCAAAACTACAAACTTATACGTTAATGCTACTACGGAAGCCAGATATGAATTACGTTTACAATATGCAACGATAGACGTGAAAATATTACGCCATGACCTTTAACTGATTTTCATTAATATAAGACACATATAAATTTAAATACTCTGGTACGTACATATATATCAAATATCTTAATCATGAACTCATGAATTACAATAATATTCTCGTTCAGCATAGACACTTACTATAAATCAGACATATATATACATAATATCATGACACGTGTCGTAATGCAAAATTATCGACTTCACGGAATACAGTTCGTTAATCGATGAATATATCTTGACACGTTCCCAAGCACGTGCGTGCGTATGTAATAATACACGCGCAATACAGTAATAAAATACATATATCTTTCAAGGTCTCGAAAGCTAGGGTCAAGGCTTCAGATATGAATTAATATAAGCTGCTTCATAAGTAAGAAGTGATACCGATAAAGCCATACAAGTACAAATACATTAACATCTTAAGTGAATGAACGTGAACTAAGAATATCTATCAAGTCACGAAACTAAACAGCTACTACAGATAATGTTTGCTTGCGCCACAAGAAGTACCTTCGTTAAATGACTAATACGTTAAACAATGAAACTTCCTACGCGCGAAATCTATACTAGCAAAGCAACAATAACCAAAATGGAACTGGCGTTTCACTCTACTGCGCCTAGGCAAAGTTGCGATAAATATGTACGAAAAAAATATATAATTAACTAACAAGAAACGGTGGCGGCAACAAAGCTCTATGTGTCGCTTTAAACTGCTGGAATATCACAGCAGTTACTGTAACAGGGACCAGCTAGAAAAACGAAAGGTTTATATTCACTAGTTACATGTGGCATGACGAAAAGAAAAAATACTTGGTAAAAAATTAAAGAAAAAAGGACAAAGCATGAATTCGATTAATACCAGCTATAAATCGGAGAAAAATACTTACACAGCGCTCTCCAGAATACATGCTGTTAAATGCTTGCTGAGAATTATAAAGCCACGATGCCGTGTGGCAAAAAAAACCCCATATTCTGGACTTACCAGCAGAAGCACGTCCGTCGGCAGGAATGGTTAGTGGGGCAAGTGAACTAAGATAGGAAGATACGTGCATAAAAAAGGGGGTGAGGTGACTAGGTGCGCACGGCCGATGGGGTTACTTAATTATGATTGGTCAACTCTGCAAATGTTTACCTGGCAACCTGGCACGGCAAAAAGAATAATAAAACAATGAACTATGCAGGTAAAAAATACATGTGGCGTACCCGTGACATATGGATAGGGCAAGGTCACTTAATGAATGATGAAACCAGACCTGCAGCATTTTAATTTATGCAAAAAATAAAGTAGATGCACAAACTTTAATCTTGAGCTACAAAAAAAATACATTTTGTGCAAAAAATATGACACCCCCCCCCCCCCCCCCCGAGTCTCCCATCCAGGACCCCAAGCGATGTTACACTTCATTTTTAAAATACACATAATTCTGATTATCAGTGCATCACATATAAACATATAGATATTTACAAGGAGCAAAATAGACAAAATTATGCAGTTTAGTGACATCCTATCCAGCGCATATATATATACTTTGGTGGAAACTTAACTTTTTTCCGCCCAATGCGAGATGTTTGATGCATACCTGTAACTTTAACTGTAACAAGGCATCTAAGACCCTCTTAGAATTTACCTTATATGTATAAACTGAGCTAAAGCCATCCTCCCCACACTGTGAAGCATGTAAAAGATGACGTAATATGAAGCATCACTGATGCAATCATTGATATATGTATGATACCACACATTAACAAAATACCTCTTTTTGCCGATTGTAGATTCATGACAGCATGACAAAACCCCGGCGCACACTGTAAATGAATAGGCACCTAAGACCATCTTAGGATTTACCTAAGTGACTCGTATTCCTATTTAAGTAAAACTGAGCTACTCACTTCTAATGAATTATTATGAGCTGACAAATGCTCCCAGCAATGCCTAGATCAAGCTTACCAAGTCACAACTACACTAAGTGACCATTGAATAGCTAAATGACCAGGCCAAGATTATGGCGTGGACTTGGTAATTGTAACGAAAAAAAGTGTACCATAACTACACATGACTCATGAAAAATACATATATATGTTACAGTTTAAGTTGCACAATCTACTTTAAATCTTACAAGCTGGATAATGGGCCTGCATAATTAATTGACTTGCTTCACAGTTTATGTTTCACAGTCAAGCTGTAGCCTGACAAGTTGGGTGATGGGTCTCAGTAAATATGTAACTCTAGTCTTAACCAACACCTTTCGTACTTTCCCATTGCTCCCTGGATATACCTCTTTAACAAGTGCTAGTGGCCACAAATTGCTGGGAAGGCCAGATTCGACAATCAAAACTAACTCCCCCACTTTAATATTGTTTGACTCCTCTGTCCTCTTAGATTTTTTCTGAAGTTGAGGAAGATATTCACGTATCCACCTGCACCAAAATTCTTTGGCCAGGTGTTGGACATATTTTCAGCGACTACGATAAGCGTCTGATGCTGAACCTACATTTGGAGGGAGATGTGCATTATGTTATAGTAGAAGTGGACTGTTTGGTGTGAACGCTGTTAAATCATTATGATTGTCACTTAATTTTTTCATGGGCGACCATTAATAATGGACTCTAATTCACAAAAGATAGTAGTTGAGACTTCGCCGTAAGATGAGTTGCCTTGGATAGTTAAACCAAGAAATATTCTTTTAATTGTGCCTACCATATGCTCCGAAAAGCCTCTCATGTGTGGCGCCAGGGGTGGATTGAAGGACCACTCAATAAGGCGTGATGCAGCATATGATTGCAGTGTATTTTTAGAATGATACAAAAATGCTCACCTAAGTTCTTCCTCTCCCTTAACGAAATTACCTCTGTTGTCAGAAAATGCCTTAACAGATAAAGCTCTACAGGCAATAAACTGACAGAAGGCATTAATGAACGACTGAGCATCAAGCAATTGGAGCATTTCAATGTGCACTGCTCGGGAGGTCGAACACGTGAAGATACACCCGTATCTTTTCTTTTGTGATCTATACAACTTCCTGTTATATGGCCCAAAATCATCAATGCCAAGATAACTGAAAGCAGGAAGATTTGGCTGTATACGCTCAAGAGGAAGATCGGCCATGATTTGGCAAGATGGCTTAGCAAACATTTTCTTGCATAAGACACACCCATGCAAAATACAACGAATCAGACTTCGGGCTCTAATGATCCAGTACTTTGCTCTACTAAGACTAAGGGTCCACTCGCATCCTACATGACCACATGCATGATAGTTCCTTACTAGAGCAGTTGTCACAGCATGATCACGAGGAAGTAAAATAGGGTGTTCCCCAGTACTACCACCTACTCAGGGTGTACAGTTGGCTGAGTGGTGAGACGCTCGCCTTTCACCTCTGCGACCCAGGTTCGATTCTCGTCCTGGGCAGCATGTGATAAAAATTCCTACCACTTTAACCGTGCACGGTGGTTTTCTCCGAGTTCTTCGGTTTCCTCCACTGGGCAAGGTAGGAAGTATACGCCAACATCTGTGCCATGGAGAGTGACTCGATAAGTCAATGCTTGACTTCTTTCACAATCCATCACATAGATTCAGATGCCAATAAAGGACCATATGCCTGTCTACGTCCAGTTATTAATAATACCCATCTACGAATCCAAGCAATACTCCTGATAATACTCATCCAGGAAGAAAAACGCTCGGAAAAAGCTGTAACCAACTTGGACTTAATGTTTTAGTCTCACAAGCTGAAGTACTTGTAGTTTTCTCTGCAGGGTGATTTTCTGATATTTCACACGACTGAACATCAGTGCGGTGCCAGAAAGGATAATGCTGCCTCAGCCAAGTTGGGCCATGTTGTCAAACATCATTGATTTGATCCTTACACAAAGCACTAGGTTTTGTCAACAAGTCAGCTGGATTGTCTTCTGAAGACACATGACGCCAATTCTCTATATTAGTAAGTCTACGAATGATACCAACTCTATTTTCTACGAAAGTACTAAATTTATGGACCTCATTGGTAATGTAACCCAGTACAATCATCGAATCTGTCCAGAAGAATGTAGACACAATCTCTAGGCTTACTTCTGTACTCAAAATAAAGGACATCTTGGCAGCCTTTACAGTGGCTTCCGGCTCAAGTCGCGGAATAGTGCACTGTTTGATCAGAGCAACATGACCTTTACTCATCAAAAGTTCACACAATATGTCCCCACTTTTATTTACACACCTCAAGTACGCACAGGCCCCGTATGAAGCCTCACCCGCGTCTGAGAAAATATGGTACTCGTAATAACTGTCGTCAAAAGGGAAAGGTTTAACACAGCAAGGAAACTGGAGGTGTTGGAGCTTAGACAACGACTCAGACCATAAATTCCAGCTCTTTTCCATGTCTCTAGGAATGGGGTCATCCCAGCCTAGACTCAAACGTGTGGCATCTTGAAATAGCAGTTTACTTGACAAAACCCAAGGTATAATTAGACCCAATGGATCGAAAATTGACAAAACAAAGCTTAGCATGGAACTTCGAGTAATTTTACCTAAATGGGTCTGCTTAATGGAAAAGAAGACGATATCTTCATGAATATTCCATTTCACTCTGAGTGCTTTGCCTACAGAATCTGGAGAGAAATCTTGTACTTCCTTAGCACACTGCTCTAACGGAATTTCACTAATAAGTTCCTTATCATTGATAGAGAACTTTGTGAGCTTAAAACCACCAGGTTGTAAGGTAGCTGGAACACCGATAACTACTGTGTCTACATCCTTACTGGTCTGGATTGACTGCAACAAGTCGTCAACGTACATGGCTTTCAAAATGGCTTCCTTACCTAAAGGGTCTACTTTGGGGTTGTCAAAAACAGTCCTCCTCAAAGCATATGTATTTGAGCTCGCGCACCAAATCTCCCCGAACAAATGTGTTGACATGCGCAGATGTACTAACTTTCCATCTTTAAACCACAAGAAGAGGAGAGCATCGCGACTGGGATGTGAACCTGGTTATACATGGTGTGAATGTCAGCCTGCACAGCATATCCATGCAGCCGGAACCTCAACA
Organism: Hermodice carunculata; assembly: GCA_964020975.1. Taxonomy (NCBI): domain Eukaryota; kingdom Metazoa; phylum Annelida; class Polychaeta; order Eunicida; family Amphinomidae; genus Hermodice; species Hermodice carunculata. The sequence continues at coordinate 30,027,394 of OZ026620.1, forward strand.
ATACAAATAGCAATTTGTTCATTAAGTCTTGGGCTTGCAGACACCGTTCATTCAACGAGCGGCCTTCAAAACGTGCAGCACAATCAAAAACAAGCCTCAATTTGTCAGGTTTGTTTAGATTTAACATGTAATGATGAGGTAAATACCACACACGTGTAGCATTTTGCAAAGAGTCTGCTGGGACTTGTTCTGCATAATTTTCATCCAACAATTTTGTTATTTCCTGATCGTACCTATCAAACAAATCGTCTCGATGTAGACGTTTTACAATATTATTAAAGTTATTGGGGAGCTCTTCTTTACAATCTTTCCAGGGAATCGGTAGTTCATAGTGTGCTCCGTCTCTTTTACAAGACTCATCCCAGAATTGTACAACCTTTTTGTCCAATACTGACATTTTTGGTCTATCCATGCCCTCATTTTCCAATTCCCATAATCGATTAATATCTGAAATTGGAGGGAAATCAGAATTATGGTCCTTGGACGTGGTAGCAAGAGTGGTGGATATAAAATTTCAAATACCTATGTTACTTACATTTTGACCCTGGACACGACCACTCAGTCCCCAACCAAATTTATATCAGACAGCAAAAGGCTCACCTGTATTACCCTTGCGATTTTCTAATGGAAAAAGGCATCGGCAAAATCTTGACCTATAAGAAGGTCAACCTCATGACATTCAATGTTGGCAGATAGGTCTAAATCACATAGGTGAGGATACATACTTTGATCTAAAGAAGCGGATGTGATTGGAATGCTTTTAATGACCTGAACACCTGACGTGTGCATAGATTCATCACCTGATGAAATTTTCATGCTTACTTGTTTTGATTTGACGGGTGTAACAGCACTCATGGTCTTCAAAGTATAATGTGACATATTTCCTCTCAAACCTAATGATTTTGAAAGTGACCGTGTGCAGAACAAACTGCTACAACAGGTATCAAGTACAGCGCTAACCCATACTTTATCATTAACCAAACTTTGACCGTTGGCATAAAACAATTACCAGAGGACATAGCATGGCTTGTGGACGATTTGTCAACATGTAAAAAGGCTGAATGTTTCTCCTGACACACAAAACAACGACTTCTGCTTATACAGTCATTAGTGGCGTGATTATCTCGTAAGCAATTACTGCACAGGTTGTGGTTCTGCACAAAACAAATACGATCAGGTACGGACAGACATTTGGAATCAGGGCACCGCATCAGAGAAAGGGGCTGATTGCACGTCTTGCAAAGAGAAATATTGCGGAAAGTTCCGGGATTGGAATTTTCACGAGTGGAATTCAAACTTGCAGATGCTGAAGTGCCTTCATTTAAAAGAGTGTTGTCATTAAAACTAGGAGTGGACGCGCACTGACTACCAATATGCCTACATCGCCTGGACTTTGGACTACGAGATTTTGAACTAGCCTGTGTAGCATGAACAGTTACTTGTTTCTTTTCTTTTACGCGCTCTGCCCTAGCTTCGGCGCCGCAAAGAGGCTCATTCATCTCGTCAGCAACTAGTTTTACAAACTTGACTAAGTCATCAAATTTAAGATATGCACCCGAATCATGTTTACTCTTCAACTCCTTTTTGTTCCATCTGTTTTGGACTATATCGAAAATAATGACTTGAGCATTGACTTCACTCAGGGAATCAAGATCATGGAGTATATCGTAGGCGTTACGCAAGTCATGACTTACTTGATGCATGTCAGGCACAGATTTGACAGGAGTCGGCTTGCGCAAGCTTTTGACTATGTCCTCAGTAACTTGATGCTTTGATCCATATAAATCTCTCAGAGTATCTAACACACGTCTATAACCTTCAGAACCTCCCATAATTTGAACTCTGCGTATGCCTTCATGAGCATCACCAGTTGTACATCTGTAAAAGGCGAACTATCTTATTATCAGGGTCCTTACATAGCTTATCTACATTTACTTCAAAACTCTTGATGAAGGAGTGATATTTTAAAGGATCGCCTATAAATACTTCCAACTCTACCTTGGGCAGACTTAAGAGGTTGAGCAAATCACTATCTGTGTGAACTTGGCCATGCATCTTACCCGAGACCTGACCTTGAGATGTCTGTGAGGCGTCGCTTGAGCTAACATTGTATTTGAAAGGTTTGGCCTTACATAAAGCATTCACATAATTGGCCTGGACCTCTTCAAAATACTTATCATGATCTACGTTCTCATCTGTGTCTCTACATATGACCTGTTCATGACATGATGTGAAACTGGTGAAAGACCTTTTTTATTGATCTACTAATTCAGGTATTGAAGTTAAATCATCAGCTTCAGCAATAACCTGGCTGAGTTTGTTGCACAATTTCGTGACTTTACCCTTTTCTTTCTTGCGTGATTTCTTACAATCTTGCAGAGAACTCATTTTGTACTACTCTGACAAATGGCTCACAAATACGAAAAAACACAAGAGGATAGTTCTCAGTTTCATGTCAAATAGTGCAGGCAAATTCATTTACAGAAACCAAAAGAAGAGGTTACACAATCAATAATGTGATATGTCATGGCTACAAAATGACCAACCTTGACCTAGTAGGAATGGTAGCTGGATGGACCAGATGAGTTATGACGGACAAGTTCCAGTGGCTTGGTGACATTGTCGAAGGAAAGAGTCGTTTCTTCTTTATTTGTAAGGTACACCAGCAGTAAAAAATAGGGACACCAAGCTGTTCTTTTCGCCCTCTTTATTGGACGACATTGTGGCGCACAGATAAAAGACACTTTGGAGCTACGTTGTCAGTTGACCTTTATTCCGCCATTCGCTCTAGATGGTGAGAGATGCACTGCAAAGTACATAGCAAATTCTTACAATAAAGTTTGGCGTTTTAAATACATATTTATATTTATATTTAATACACATATATTTTACAAATACTATCACACGTGCACAAAATTACGAATACACGTTTAAACACAAACAACGTGTATTTGACCAATATAAAGTTACATGAAATATTTAATATTTAAAACATTTAATACACAGAATATATAATTACAATCTGACTATTTCAACGCATCAAAAACCATTAGAGGCAATAATACGAAGGAGCCAGTTTGTAATGATTATTTCGTATGGAATTTACTGTGAATTCATAACAAATATTCTCCACGTTAATCTACGTGTTAACGCAGTATATAATGTAGAAATTAAACCCACATGATAAATAAATATGCTCGTGGTGCGATGATGCACGCTTCCGCAAAATACCCAGTTTATCTAGAAAAACATATATATTCTTAATTACAGAACTTAGGGGTCTCGTGAGCCACCAAAGTCAATCCATAGCACAATATAAGCTGATATTAGCAAGCTCGGTCCTGGGTACGCAGGAACAGGATACATGACTGCATCGCAAACTGATAGGTCCATGTCAGCTCGCTAGCACCGAGTGGGGTGCGAAAAAGCCGGGAAAGTTATTATATATCAACCTTCATCCGGGGTATTCAAAACAGGACTTATGATTGGCCAAAGCCATAAAAAAATCGTTACATCGGGTAGCAGCAGGCAAGATAACATTGTTAACGCACAAAATGCGTAAAAGTAGAGACCATCACTGCCTGCTAAAAAGTGCCCTTATAATGTTGAAAAATGAGGACTGATTAATAAATTCGCGCACAGCGAACTGTGCGCGACACTCCCCAGTCCTGAACACATGATTGTTCTGAGGTTAATAAATATAATAAGAATACCGCATGAATAAATGCACAATTTCCATACAAATATCAATTTCAATCATAACATAAATAATGCATGATAAGCGCTCTATTTATAATAGAATCCAAACATGACACAATTTCCTTGTATCTATGTTATATATGTATTGTATATCTTGGTGTATGCTTGCAGATTTATTTAGCCTTACTTTCGCCGTTTGCTAAATAGGGGGGAGCGCTGCTCAGCCACTCACAACATCACCTATGGCCACCAGGGCACAGAGGCCAGCTGCACGGAAAAAACATTTTCCGCCCAAACACAGCTAAGGGAATATTATAAATCCTTACTGGTGAACCTAAGCACTAGGCCTCTTCATATTACGAGACAACGACTCGGCAGATTAAAACTACCAAAGCAATATATTTCACCTAAGGAATAACCTCACAACAACATCACAATGCTTTACATTATGCACTGTGAAAAATAACAAATAACATATCAACATGTTGGATATAACACACACCATATTGTGTATTATATAAATATCAAAATAGATAATTAATCGTCCAGTTCCAATCTCACAGTTTGAGTAATAGGTCGTACGAACTTTGTCGTGCGAGTTCTTACAAGAACAGCCCTTACAACCCCGTCGGAGCTTGGATAAACATCCTCCACAATTGCAAGAGGCCAGAGGTTCCTGGGCAGCCCTACATCAACCACCAGGACCAGCTTCCCAGTCTTGATGTTCTTAGACTTAACACACCACTTTGTCCTCCTGTGCAACTGCGGAAGATATTCTTTAAGCCACCTTGCCCAGAATTCTGAGGCAAGGTGCTGAACAAACTTCCAGTGCGCTCTGTAGATGTCAGAGGCGCTACCTGTCCCGGGAGGCAAAGTGGAACCCTGCCGCAAAATTAGCAGATGGTTAGGTGTCAAGGGAGTCAGATCTTGCGGATCCTGGCTGAGTTTTGTCAACGGGCGCCCATTTATGATGGCCTCAACCTCACAGAATGTAGTCGAGATAACCTCATCAGTGAGGTTACTATGCCCTCCGAGTATGGCTCTAAAAACTTTTTCGATGGTTCCGACTATACGTTCCCAAACGCCACCCATACGGCTGGCCAATGGAGGGCCAATGCGGGGCCAATGCGGGGCCAATGGGGGGTTGAAATGCCACTCAACATGCCGAGAAACGGCATAGTCCCTTAAAGTCGACTTTGAGTGCCTAAAAAAGGCCTGGCAAAACTCTTTCTCGCCTTTGATAAAGTTCCCGCCTCGATCTGAAAACACTTTTGATGGCAACGACCTTCGTGAAACAAACTTTCTAAAAGCGTTCACGAAGGCGTTGGCATCCAGAGAATGCAACATTTCAATGTGAACAGCTCTTGTGTTAAAACACGTGAATATACATCCGTACCATTTCCTTGTGGTTCGGAGCACCTTGCTCTCAAATTGTCCGAACGCGTCCAGCCCTGTATTAGTGAAGCGAGGGAGTCTGGTCTCCAAGCGTTCCGGAGGCAGATTAGCCATATATTGGGTTGACTTTCTGACGTATATCTTTTTACAGAATACACAACGCTTCAAGAAGCGTCTGATAAGAGTACATGCTTTGACGATCCAATATTTCTCCCAAATGAGACTGAGAGTCCACTCACATCCCACGTGCGTGGCTCCACGATATTTTCTTATTAAAGCTGGGATTGCAACGTGGTTATGAGGCAAAACGATGGGACAATTCCCAGTTCTACTTCCTACACGTAGGATTTGGTCGCTGTCTAAATACAGGCACAGAGTGAGCAGAGAACTAGAACGCTTCAGGTCATGACCCTTTGATAGGTCAGTAACCTCCTGATGATAAACAGAGTGTTGCACATGCCTGATTAAGATGACGCCTGCGCGTTCAAGCTCATGTACCTCCAGACAGCCACATGAATCAGTGAGCCCGACTTGTCATGGTAAAGCGGCGAATCCAAGCAATGCTTTTAAGAATTTTGTCCCATGTTGAAAAAGTGGACGCATATTTTCTCAACCAACGATATACGAGTCTCATCAACAGTAGTAGAGTGGACTGGCTTTGCCTTGGGGTCGTCCTCCGGCAATGTGTTGTCTTATAACGAAAGCCGCATTGGAGGGAGACCCAGACAGAAGAAATCAACAGGATGCCATGTGCGATGGAAGGCACTGAATATTTAATGGCCTGTGATTGGTCAATTTTTACATGTAGTGCATTGGCACGCCACTTGGTGTCAGCACCATACACGGCACTGTTACAAACCTGAATAAATGATGTGAAAACATTGTATGGCAATAGCATACACTACATCTCCCGCCTTGAGATAAATCTTGCATGGCAATAATAGCATGTCCAAAGAAAATTAAATTTTACAGGGTGCTGTATTTAGCATCTTTGGTATTGTAAAATGTCCAATGTCCATCGTAACAGAATTGTTTTAATTAAATGAAAATCATGACTGATATATATTTTTACTCTTAATTCTGTGTAACTGAATAGCAGGAATTAAACCAATCAAGTTCAAAGTTTATTCTGTCCAAGTAAGCTAAACTAAATGTAAATGTCTATATTGATAGTGCACTGTGGTCATGTCTGATTTAAAATGAAAATGTTTCATTTTCACTCAGGTGTCACTTCTGTATCTTAAAGGTTTCACAACAGCTCGGCCACTTTTTGTTCTGTAAGTACATGTTTTATCAGTCACAGGTGTGTGCACTTGTGGTCTAGCTTGCACACCAACGTTAAGTTCATCAGGCAATGCTTTAGGCGACTCAGATTCACACACTGGTTCATAATCAATATCACCGACATTAGTTTGAGGTTCATACTGACTGCTATCTTCCTTTGACAGTCTGATGTCAACACGATTACGCCTATAAGTTTTACCATTGGGCATTTCCACAATATATGACCTGGGTTTATCTGCTTTCTTTTTGACGATTGCTGGATACCAGTAACGATCATTCAAGTTCAACTGTACTCTCACCTGATCACCAGGATGTAAACTACGTAACTGATTTCCTGCATGCATATCATGGTACATTTTCTGATCATGCTGACGTGCTTTAAGCTTAGAATGTACATGTTTGGTATTCTCCGCTCTCGGACACAATAGCATTTTTGATGCTGGCAACCGAGTTTTCAAACGTCTACTCATCAGTAGCTGTGCTGGGGATTTCCCTATTCCTGGTATTGGTGTGTTTCACAGTTCAAGCAGAGCTACATATGGATCTGTATGATCCTCTCGGCACTTTTTGATCAGTTTTTTGACAGTTTTAACTGCATTCTCAGCTTGTCCGTTTGACTGTGGATAACGCGGACTTGACGTTATATGTTGAAAGTCCCACATTTCTGCGAATTTTCTGAATTCTGCTGAAGATAGGTTCGACGCATTATCAGAGATCACAATGTCTGGTATGCCATGTCTCGCAAATAGAGATTTAAGCTTTGTTATGAGAGTGAAGCTGGTTTGACCTCGAAGTTGCATAACTTCTGTGAACTTAGAGTAGTAATCTACAACTATCACAAATTGATCTCCATCACAGTCGAAAAGGTCTACACCAACTTTTGCCCACGGACGATCTGGAATTTCGTGTGGCATTAATGGTTCACTGATATTGCTAGCTCTATACCTTGCACAGATTGAACACTTTTCCACCATTTCTTGGATTTGACTGCACATACGCGGCCAAAAAAGAATGTCTCTTGCCCTTTGTTTATATCTAACAACACCTTGATGTGACTCATGTATTCGCCGTAACATCTCTGATCTTAGGCATTCTGGGACAATAACTATGTCATTTTTGAACAAGAGTCTGTCTATGTATGCAATCTCATCTCTATAATCCCAATAAGGTCGTACAAGCACTAGGCACTCATGTTTGTTTTCAGGCCAGCCGTTTAGCACAATGTCTCTCAAAGCCTGCAAACTAGGACTTTCAGCTGTGGCACTTTGGAAATGTTGTAATTTCTCAGCTGACATGGGAAGTGAATGAACAAAATTTACCTCTAAGAGTTCATCAAACAGTGTCTCGTTGCTCTCATTAAGATAAGCTCGCGATAAAGTGTCAGCCACCAGTAGCTCTTTACCTGGCTTGTAGGTAACATCCAAGTCGTAAAGTTGCAAGTGAAGTATCATTTTCTGTACTCTAGGTGTTAGTTGACATAAGTTTTTTCTGAAAATGGACACCAGGGGGCGGTGGTCACTCTCCACATGTATAGGTTTACCATTCATATAGTCATGGAACCGTCTGCAACCAAATACAATTGCAAAAAGCTCTTTTTCAAGCTGTGAGTATCCATCACACTGGGTTGGTGTTAAGGCACGAGAAGCATAAGCTATGGGATCATTCTGTTGCAAGATTGTCGCACCAAGCCCATCTTTCGACGAGTCAACTGACAGTGTTATTGGCTGGTTTACATCGTAATATTTGAGAACAGGTGCACTTGTGATAAGTTTCTTAAGCATTTCGAAGCTTGTGTTCTGTGGTTCATTCCATATGAAAGGTACATTGTCCTTTAAAAGTTCACGCAGTGGTGCTGATTTGTCCGATAAGTTCAGTATGAACTTCGCAAGGTACGTAACCATTCCTAGGAATCTGTGAACTTCCTCTTTACTTGATGGCTGGGGCATGTTTAAAACAGCTCTGACTCGCTCTGGATTTGGCTTTACTCCATCTCCGGATAAGATATAACCTACGTACTCAACTTCGGATTTGCCAATACTAGCTTTATCTGGATTCAGCTGAAGTCCAGAGTCTCTCACATGATTGAGAACCTGTTTAAGTCGCTGGTCATGTTCTGTATCACTAGAACCCCACACTAGTACGTCATCGACTATAGCTTTTACACCGTCTATTCCCTGTAATATGTCTTCCATGGCTCTTTGCATAATGTCTCCTGAGCTACATAGACCAAAGGGAAGTCTTAGGAATCTGTATCGGCCAAATATAGTGTTCCTGATACACAATTTAGAGCTCTCCTCATCAAGTACTATATGCCAGTAGCCATGCGGTACGTCGAGTTTGGTAAATTTAGTTGCATTACAAACTTGTGCGGCCACTTCTTCAACCGTAACTGTAGGATGATGTTCACGCATGACACTTTTATTTAAGTCTGTAGGGTCTATGCATATCCTTAACTTATCGCCTTTTTGAACTGTAACCATCGAGTTCACCCATTCTGTTGGTTCACGCTGTTGAACTATTACTCCTAATTGTTCCATGCGATCGAGTTCTGCCTTGACCTTGTCTCGCAATGCATACGGAATAGGACGAGGCGGGTTGACAACTGGTGCGGCGTTGGGTTTAAGCCTTATTTTGTATTCACCAGGTAACCTTCCAAGGCCTTTGCATAAGTCTGGGTAATCTTGGGTTAGGTTAACAGAGTTAACAGGAAGTCGCTTTAGCAAGCCTAAGTTCACACATGCTTCCTTTCCAAGTATCGGCGATGCATTAATGTCAACAATTTGAAATGTAAGATTCATGCACTTATCTTTGACTGAACAGTTGAGATTAACTTGTCCGAGTGGTGTAATAGTGTGCTGAGAGTAGCTTTTCAGTCGCACATTGAAGTGGTCCTGTATAGAAAGATCTAAGTATGCTTTCTGGGAGTATATTTGTCTGTGCAGCTGTAGCAAGCTTGAAGTTTACACCTTGTTTGTCTTCCACCTGTATTTCTTGCATCCAGTCACTCATGACAGCATCAGTCTCTAGTGTGATAACATCCAGGAACAAATATTGATATGATGTACCCTGTGTTTCTTCCTGAGCATGTAGGCCTATCTCTGACACGCCCTGGGACTTTGGTAATGTTTTATCACCGCTTGACCTACAAACCGATGCAAAATGGTTTCTCTTATGGCACTTCCCGCAGATTTTTCCATATGCAGGGCAATGTTTAGGAGGGTGATTTCTTCCACAGTTTCCACACACTGACTATTGATTGTCCGTCTTTTGATTTTGATTCTGATATTGGGGCTGTGATTCACTTTTATTTTTCCATCTTGGTTTTTTACGTGGCTTTAATTGGCCTTTCCTAGGTGACTTAGACAACGCAGACACAGGCGTGTCCTCTCCAATATCCTTAACCTGATTAGCACTGGCTTCAATAGCTCTACACTTGTCTGTAGCTTTTTTCAATGTGAGCTCTGGGTCCTGCAACAGTTTTTCTCTAGTGTCTCTATTGTGTATGCCGCATACAATTTTGTCTCTGATGAGGCTCTCTTTTAACTCGCCAAATTCACAATCTCTAGCCTTGAGCTTAATGTCAGTGAGAAAGGAATCAAAGTTTTCAGATGCAGCCTGGTTTCTGCTGAAGAATAAGAATCTTACATACGTAATGTTTTTCTTAGGGCGGCAATAATCCTGAAATTTCTTTTTTACTTTGTCCACTTTGTCTCTTTCTCCCTCTGCAAACTCGAAGGAATTAAAAACTTGTTGGGCCTGTGGACCTGCCACGTGCAAAAATGTAGCAACCTGTACTTTGGCATCTTTTTCTGTAACACCAGCTGCAAGGGCATACAAATCATATAGCTGTTCCCAAAGTCTGTAAGTCTCATCCAAGTTTCCTTCAAAACTTAGGGGCTTAGGTGGTTTTAGACTCATTTTACCTGTTGCTGAGTTCTGACACCATGTGTTGTCTTATAACGAGAGCTGCATTGGAGGGAGATCCGGACAGAAGAAATCAACAGGATGCCATGTGCGATGGAAGGCACTGAATATTTAATGGCCTGTGATTGGTCAATTTTTACATGTAGTGCATTGGCACGCCACTTGGTGTCAGCACCATACACGGCACTGTTACAAACCTGAATAAATGATGTGAAAACATTGTATGGCAATAGCATACACTACAGGCAAGCTGTACACTTCAGCCATGGGAAGCTTCCAGGAAGGTGTGTGCGGGCCATGCTTCCACAACTCAACTGTGTTAGATGTTACATCATTACCTGGGCAAGTCAAGAGATCAGCTGGATTGCCAGCAGAATCAACGTGTCGCCAGTCTGAAGGGGCCTTCAGTTGTCTTATAACAGCAACTCTGTTCTCGACCAAAGTACGGAACTTACGTACTTCATTTGAGATATGTCCCAGGACAAACATGGAATCCGTCCACAAAAATACGGGAACAGAAGATAAATCCAATTCTGAACGCAAGATGGACAATATTTTGGCAGCTTTGACCGCAGCCTGTAACTCAAGCCTGGGTATAGTGCAACCCTTAATAGGCGCGACATGACTCTTACTCATGATGAGCCTGCATGCTACCTCACCTTGGATATTAATACATTTGAGAAACGCACATGCGCCTTATGAAAAGGTCGCTGCATCTGCAAAGATATGATATTCATAGTACCCTTGATCCTGTGCCACAGGTTTTACACACCTGTCAAAACTCAAGTCACATAGTTTGTTGAGACTCTGCACCCAGGCAAACCATTTCCCACACATTTGAGCGGGAACTTTGTAATCCCAGGATAATTTTAGACGAGTGGCTTCTTGAAAAAGCAGTTTACCCTGTAACAACCATGGTGCGATGAGCCCCAGAGGATCATAACATGTAGAAATGAAACTCAACATGGAACACCTCGTGACGTCACGATCCGGCAAATCACGGATGGTAAAGGAAAAGGTGTCTTCGTGGATGTTCCACCTCACACCAAGCGTCTTCCCCACAGAATCAGGAGAAAATTCATGGATCTCCTTGGCACTAAAACACATCGGAATCTCCTCAAGTAATTGTTGATCATTGACAGCAAACTTTGTCATTTTAAAACCGCCAGTCTCCGAAACTGCTGGAACATCAATGACCATTTAACGCACCTGCGATCTAATCTCAACAGAAGTTGCAAGATCATCTACATATATATCATTCAAGATTGTATCCTTTATCAAAGCATCCACATGAGGATTGTCACAGACAGTCCTACGTAAAGCATAGGTACTTGAACTGGCGCACCACACACCGCCATTAAATGTGTGGACATGCGCAGAGGGATCAAATTACCATCTTTGTACCACAAGAAACGCAATGCGTCACGTTGGCGGAGTGGTATTTTTATCTGGGAGTTCATTTGAGTTATGTCATTGACAATAGAATATGTGTGTAAACGAAGCCTCAACAATACATCAAGAAGCTTGTTTATCAAGTCAAGGCCCTGATGACACCGATCGTCAATGACTGGCCCTCATATGTAGAAGCACAATCATAAATAAACCTGAGTTTACCCGGCTTGCTAGGGTTAAGAACACAGTGATGCGGTAGATACCATACACGAGATGAATTCTGCATAAATCAAGAGGTACGACCTCAGCATATCCCTCATCGAGAAGTTTGGTGATTTCCTGGTCATATTTATCACACAAGTCTTCCTTATGCGAATGCTTAACTTAATTGTCAAGACGTTTTTTTGCAATGTGATAATTATTAGGAAGCTTCTCCTCAGGATCTTTCCAGGGAATCGGCAACTCATAATGGCCATCTACTTTGGTACATGTAGAATCGCAAAGGTCAATAACCTTCTTGTCAGCAATAGACATTGTTTTGCTATTCATGCCTTCATTTTCTACCTCCCATAGGCGGTGTACACAAGAATTTGGACTTTTATCCAATGGCATATATTTAGCCTAAGGCATATATTCAGCCTCATCCAACTTTGATACTGTTGATCTGCAGTTGCATACAACCACATGACTGACCTTAGATTTTATAGCTCTACCATTTAGTGCCCAGCCAAATTTATATCTAATGGCATACGGCTCACCTGGCGTGCCCCTGCGCGCCTCTAGTGGGAATAGTGCATCAGCAAAATCTTGACCCATAAGAATGTCAACCTTCCGACAATCTATATTTGCACTCAAATCCAGACCCTCCAAACGGGGATACATAGATTGGTCAAGCGATGCAGAGATAATAGGTATCTCATTCACCACCTTGACGAAAGACATATGCATTTTCTCGCCGCCTGCTGATAAAGTAAACGCCACATGTGACGATTTTGAAGCAGCGGTGCCAGCCATAGTTTTTAGAGTGAAGTGTGTTGTAGGACCTGTTAAACCTTATCTGTCGGCAAGCTCTTTGGTGCAAAAAGAGTTGCTAGAAAATGTGTCCAAAGCCACATTTACCCAAGACTTGCCTGCAACACGCGTTTTAACAATAGGCATAAATGTTTCTCCAGCACTTATTGCATGTGTAAGATCGGATTTGTCAACGTGCAGGAAGGCATTATGTTTCTCTTGACACACGTAGCAGCGGCTGCTGCTTTGACACTGATCGACAGTGTGTGTATCACGCAGGCAATTTGAACATAAGTTTTTATTTGCAACAAGTGAAACACGGTCAACCACAAATAAACATTTGAAGTCAGGACAACGTGATAAATTGTGAGGGGAATCACACATAGGGCATACAAACCTCTTCCGCCTCTGTGCCCTGGTCTCCATAGGTGGCGGTCTGTTTACACTGTTACCATCATGACCTCTAGCAGCCTTCTGTTTATGTTTACTAGACCCCCCCCCCCCCCAGGGATCTGTGTAGCAGCAGCAGCAATTTGTTTTTTATGCTGTTTAGAGCGCTCGGAAACTGCCTCAGTTCCACAAATTGGATCATCAGCGACCAGTTTCACAAAGTCCACCAAATCAGTAAACTTTAAGTACTCTCCTGACTTTTCTTTATGTTTCAGCTCCTGCTTGCGCCACCTAATCTGTACAAAATTTGGAAAACGCGCCAGAATGTCAAAAATGATCACCTGGGCACTAACCTCGCCGACTGCTGCCAAATTTTGTAATATTTCCTTAGCATTGCGCAACTCATGGCTAAACTGCCTCATTTCTGTTGCAGTTTTGACAGGCGTGGTTTTTCTAAGATTTTTCACTAACGATTCCACAATATAATGCTTAGAACCGTACAGTTCCTGCAAAATATCACAGGCACGCTTGCAACCATCAGCCCCACCTACAATTTGAGTACCTTGAATGGCCAAAAACGCGTCGCCAGATGTATATTGTAATAAGCGAGCGAGGCGCGCATCATCGTCAACCGAGAGCTTTTCCACATTTATCTCGAAAGATCCCATAAATGAATGGAATTTTAATAGATCACCATCAAAAGTTTCGAGCTCCAATTTTGGCAAACTCAACAATTTTACCATATCAGCTTGCATTTACTCTACTTTAGGGTCAGGTTTTTTGGTCACATTTCCTTTGATATACACCGGCACACGTGATAGCACATCTAAATAATTACTCTCTGAAGCCAGGTAGTGCTTCTGGTTCTCTATTTCTTTCTCTCCGGCCTCATCCAAAGCAGTCACCTTATCATGTTTGGCTGCAAACTCGTCAAATACACTATTCAAAGAATTCACCTGCTCAGTTAAACTAGCAGTATCTACTTCACTAATGATATCTCTAGACAGGCGGTTATATGCCTTAGTCAATTTAGACTTGGCCGTACGTCGGGCCTCGTTTGCCTCAAGTAAAGACATATTTGCAGAATTTGAATAATACACCACTAAAAATGACTGCGCTACGGATAACGCCAAAAGAAACAGTAGAAAGTAATAGAAGATACCGCTTGCCTTCATGAGATACCACTTGAAATATTCCTTCCCAAAGAAAGTTTTTTTCACTGCAATATGATGACACTCTCTAGGGTCTTCAGCAGAATGTTCCGTGCACACACACACGCTGGAAGCGCTGTAATTTTATATCACTCCGTCACGGCACTACATAATATGCAATATATGAATAATTTGCTATAATAAACGTAGGCAGAGACATACAAGTTGCACAGCAATGTATCTTCCGTCAACAGCTTGTCACATGGCACAGGTAACGCGCAAACATATAACGCGATACTCCCCGCAATATACGACTCAGGTGAGACTCTATGCAAATATAAAACACTGCCAGACCACCAATGCAGCCGTCAACACATTGCTTGGCAAACAGCTTGCCCAACTCACGGGCACACCTCGAGGTAAGTATGCTGTAAATAAACTGGTACCGCTAAGAAATTCACACAAGCGGGAGACGTGACATGTAGTCCCCGGCCAAAAGTACCTGGCTAACGTCACACACCACGGGCAATAGATATAATACACGGCGCCGTCGATAATGTGTATTGGCGGGAGATACAGCAAGCAATCCCCGGCAAAATGTACCTGGCTAGCGGCACCTCTGTCAGGTGAGTCCCGGCACGGGCGTGACACTAACACGTGGCGTGATCAACAGATTGTCTCACCACGCGAGACCACCCGCTGTTAACATCAGCATACAAAGCAGTACAAATGCCAGATAAGTAATCAGGAGCAGAAATCTCCAATAGTCAGTGGGTTGTATTTTATATCATAGTTCCGGACAAAACGGGACAGAACATGACGGGACGAGACACCACAGACAGCACGGCGACGCACAGTATTATTCCATGTTAAGTCTCTTCCTCAGTGAAAATGTTGGTCCTGCGCCCCCCCCCCCCCCCCCCGGACCGGGTGAGCGTCCATCTACCGAACATTGGTACTTCTTGCATAATTGTGGCCTACAGATAAAAGACACTTTGGAACTACGTTGTCAGTTGACCTTTATTCCGCCATTAGCTCTAGATGGTGAGAGATGCACTGCAAAGTACATAGCAAATTCTTACAATAATGTTTGGCGTTTTAAACACACATTTATATTAATATTTAATACACATTTATATTTCACAAATACTATCATGCGTGCACAAAATTACGAATACACGTTTAAACACAAACAACGTGTATTTGGCCAATATAAAGGTGCTTGAAATATTTGATATTTAAAACATTTAATACACAGAATATATAATTACAATCTGACTATTTCAACGTGTCAAAAACCATTAGAGGCAATAATACGAAGAAGCCAGTTTGTAATGATAATTTCGTATGGAATTTACTGTGAATTCATAACAAATATTCTCCGCGTAAATCTACGTGTTTACGCAGTATATAATGTTGAAAATAACCCCACATGATAAATAAATATGCTCGTGGCGCAATGATGCGCGCTTCCGCAAAATACCAAGTTTATCTAGAAAAACATATATATTCTTAATTACAGAACTTAGGAGTCTCGTGAGCCACCAAAGTCAATCCATAGCACAATATAAGCTGATATTAGCAAGCTTGGTCCTGGGTACGCAGGGACAGGATACATGACTGCACCGCAAACTGGTAAGTCCAGCCGGGAAGGTCATTATATATCACCCTTCATCCGGGGTATTCAAAACAGGACTTATGATTGGCCGAAGCCATAAAAAAATCGGTACATCGGGTAGCAGCAGGCAAGATTACATTGTTAGCGCGCAAAATGCGTAAAAGTATAGACCGTCACTGCCTGCCAAAAAGTGCCCTTATAATGTTGAAAAATAAGGAATGATTAATAAATTCGCGCACAGAGAACTGTGCGCGACAGACATTGTGACGTTACATTCCATAAAGCTAAAACACAAATACATCACATTAGAAATCACATACGAGAAGACGTTGACACAAAATAGTATAACATTTGCTACAAATCTTTTTAACACATACCGTTTACATTATACATAAGTTACGTTTTATCGTCGTAATTATGAAATAATCAAATAAACTTATATGTATCTACGTATCATATCAGGTTTACAATTTAGCAAAACTATAAACTTTTACGTTTATGCTACTTCTGAAACCAGATATGAATTACGTTTATAATATGCAACGATAGACGTGAAAATATTACGCCATGACCTTTAACTGATTTTCATTAATATTAGACACATATAAATAAATACTCCGGTACGTACATATATATCAAATAGCTTAATCATGAACTCATGAATTACAATAATATTCTCGCTCAGCATAGACACTTACTATAAATCAGACATTTATATACATAATATCATGAAACGTGTCGTAATGCAAAATTATCGACTTCACGCTATACTGTTGGTTAATCGATGAATATGTCTTCGACACGTTCCCATGCACGTGCGTGCGTGTGTGATAAAACACGCGCAATACAGTAATAAAATACATATATCTTTCAAGGTCTCGAAAGCTAGGGTCAAGGATTCAGATATGAAGTAATATAAGCTGCTTTATAAGTAAGAAATGATACCAATAAAGCCATACAGCTACAGATACATTTACATCATAACTGAATGAACATGAACTAAGAATATCTATCTAGTCGCGCAACTAAACAGCTACTTCAGATAATATTTGCTTGCGCCACAAGAAGTACCTTCGTTAAATGACTCATACGTTAAACAATTAAACTTAATTTACGCGCGAAATCTATACTAGCAAAGCGACGATAACCAAAATGGAACTGGCGTTTCACTCTACTGCGCCTAGGCGAAGTTGCGATAAATATGTACGAAAAAAATATATAGAATAAACTTACAAGAAACGGTGGCGGCAACAAAGCTCTATGTGTCGCTTTAAACTGCTGGAATATCACAGCGGTTACTGTAAAAGGGACCAGCTAGAAAAACGAAAGGTTTCTATTCAATAGTTACATGTGGCATGACAGAAAGAAAAAATACTTGGTAAAAAATTAAAGAAAAAAGTACAAAGCATGAATTCGATTAATACCAGCTATAAATCGGAGAAAAATACTTACACAGCGCTCTCCTGAATACATGCTGTTAAATGCTCGCCGAGAATTATAAAGCCACGATGCCGTGTGGCAAAAAAAAAAAAAAAAAAAAAAACATATTCTTGGCTGACCAGCAGAAGCACGTCCGTCGGCAGGAATGGTTAGTGTGGCGAGTGAACTAAGATAGGGAGACACGTGCATAAAAAAGGGGGGGGTGAGGTGACTGGGTGCGCACGGCCGATGGAGTTACTTAATTATGATTGGTCAACTCTGCAAATGTTTACCTGGCAACCTGGCGCGGCAAATAGAACAATAAAACAATGAACTACGCAGGTAAAAAATACATGTGGCGTACCCGTGACATATGGATAGGGCAAGGTCACTTAATGAATGATGAAACCAGAACTGCATCATTTTAATTTATGCAAAAAATAAAGTAGATGCACAAACTTTAATCTCGAGCTACAAAAAAATCGCATTTTACGCAAAAAATATGACAATACATACAAAAGGGAAGCTTGCACATTCACAGTTCCATTATTCCCACCAGGGGGAAATAATGCTTATAGGTGAAAAATAAACGCATAAGGAATGGCTGTAATGTTTGGCCGCACTGGGTTTTAACTGTTGTGTTGGTTATGCGTGTGCCTCTGAGCTCCCCAGCACGGTAACGCCGCCCTAGTAGGGATAATTTGATACATACTTCATTGGCTATGTTGTGTTGTGGGCTGTGTTCTCTGACTCATAGCTGTAATGGAGGTAGAGTGTGTTAAAATGTTCAAGATTCATGAATAGCACAAAAACGATATAGGCCTACTTTCTTCTTTTGCTTTACACTCAACTGCCTGCAAGAACCAAACAGTGAGAGGCCTTCCAGGTTGCTTTTTACTTTTGGCAGAATTCATAACATTTGAGTTTTGAGTAGTTAAGCCTATACAATTTGGAAACACTATAGTCTGTAGTTATTGAAGAATATGTCGAAAGTTGACAGGACCGGTTTAAAGCCACCAGGTGCCTTTTATGGGTGACTGCCTGTCTCAAGTTAGGAGTGAAATTTGTTACTTTACATTGGTATTGGAAGATGAATATTGATGCTTTGGTAACTATGAATTCTCTTTGCTGTCATTGTTGGGTTTTGAATTTATGAACATGGGTAATTTTTTTTCTGTATTATTTCTACTAAATTTATTAAAATTGTCACGCTCCAGCGATTTTTAGAATTTGTTTCTCTTTCTTGTTGGACATTTTTAAAAAATCTTTTCTAAAACCGCTATCCTGATCGCCTTGATATCAAACAGGAACACTCCTAGAGACTCCTAGTTCTTCATTTGTTCACCAGATGGGGCTATTTGTGTTTCTGCTATTTCAAATTTCTTCCCCAGAACTGTCTTTTGTATAAAGCTGAAACTTTGTGGAAATGTTGCTTGTGGAAGGATTAAAGAAAGTTGTTCACTAGGTTGCGCTGCTATCGATTCTTGATAGCAGGCCATATTTATACTCATGCACATTTTCAACTTCTCAGAAGAAACTGTCAGTCAGATTGACTTCACCTTGGTGGCAATTTACCTGGTGTAGGTCGCTACCAACATTTTTCAAATGGTCACGCTGAAATGTTTTATTTATTTTTTATTTATTATAATTTTTTTTGTGTGTGTTCTTTTGGGGGAAAATCTTAAAAAATCTGCTGATCCAAAACCGCTCACCGGAATGCTTTGATATCACACAGGGACACTCCTAGAGACTATTTGTTTAAAATCTGTTCGCCAGGTGGCGCTCCCATTTTCTTTTTTATGTTTTGTGCGTGTGTGTGTGTTTCTGCTGTTTTTGACTTCTTCTCCAAAAACGTCGGTCAGATTAAGCTGAAACTTGGTGGATATGTTTCTTGTGGAAAGAGTCAAACGAAGTTATTCACTACGTGGAAACACTGTGGATTCCTGATTTTTCAAGATTTTGTCCATAAAGATACTTATCGGTTAATGCACCTTTCCTATTGATTCCTGTGTAAGTCAATGGGCATTCTAATGCCAATGAACACTTTTGACTTCTTTTCCAAATCTATCTGTCGGATTCACTTCAAACTTATTGGCGATGTACCATTGATAGTTCTCTACCAGATTTGTTCAAATGGTTTTACTCCATTGATTTTTGGATTTTTTGTGAATTTCTTTGTTATTTGGGGGGGGGGGGCACATTTTTAAAAATCGCAAGAATATATGTACATGTCTGATGAGCATAGTGCTGTCAGTGCCCTCTCTTGTCTGAATAGTTTCTGACGTAGATCAATGCTGATGTCCCATTTACAATACCAAACATATGTTCCAAATAATCAACGGTGTCTGCAGTAAGACAATAGGAAAACTACTACAGTATTGTGTTTTAATGTTGTACATATCTGTGTCACATAAAATGTTTTACCGTCCAAAGACAGACTACAATACGGCGATAAATATAAAATATATGAAACCCTATCATCGGCATCCACAAAAAAATGGTATAAATGTAAAAAAAAAAAAAAAAAAAAAATTCTTTCACGTTTTGTGCACATGTCTTGTGACACCAATTCTGCTAAATGTGTTTTCTGACGAAGCTACATAACAACAACCAGCATATAATTCTGTAACACTGCATTTTTAGCTGAGATGACTTGTCAGTCAGCTGAGCTTTTACGAGGTGCCGTCATCCACGTCCGCTGGTCCGTCCACATTTCACATTTTTGACTTTCACTCCTAAACCGTCGCCCTGATATACTTCAAAGTCGGTGGCAGTATACCTTTGGTGGATTTATACGTTTTTCATACAAATTGTCACGCTCCAGTGATTTTTTCTTCAGATTTTTCATTAATTTTTGGTTCTTTTGTGGGCAAATCTTCTGCTCCGAAACTGCTCACCAAATCGCCTTGATATCACATGAGAACACTTCTAAGGACTCTTAGTTTTTAATTTTTTCACCTGGTGGCACTACATTTATTCTTTATTTTTATGTATTTTTTTTTTTTTTTTGTCTTTTCTCTATTTTGGATTTCTGTTCCAGAATGGTCACACTAATTAGGCACAAACTTGGTGGATATGTTTCTGGTGAAAGGCTAAAACAAAGGTGTTCACCAAATGGCACTGCTGCGGATTCCTGATTGTTAACAATTTTTTTTACTGCGTGTACTTATCTGTAAATGTGCATTTCCTATTGATCACTATGTAACTCAATATGCATTCTAATGCTTATTTCTATTTTCAACCTTTTCTGTCCTTTACTGCATACTTGTTGGCCATGTACTTCTTGGTCGGTTACTAACATCTTACCATCTTTGTTGAAATGGTTACACTCCAGTGATTTTTGGATTTGTTATGAATTTTTTCGCTCCTTTTTTTTCATTTTTGCAAATCTGAAAAAAATGTTCTTCCCGGAAACTGCTCACACAATTGCTTTGATATTGCACTGGAACAATCCTAAGGACTCCTCGTTCTCAATTTGTCCACTAGGTGGCGCTGCCTTTTTTTGTATTTCTTATGAATTTTTTTGTGTGTTTTTGCTATTTTGGACTTCTCCACAGTCGTCATTCAGATTTCGCTTAAAAGCAGCAGGAATGTTCCTTGTGGAAGGACCAGACAAGTTCAGTAAGTGGTGGCACCATGAAATCCTAATTTTCAGCGAATTTTCATTTTGGATACTTGTGGGTTACTGTATAGATTCCTGTTGTTTTCAATATAAATCAATAGCCATCTGATGCATATTCACATTTTGGATTTTTTCTGGCAAACCGTCAACCAGATTTACTTCATACGTAATGGCAATGTAGCTCTAGTATGTCTCTACCAAATTTGTTCAAGCGGTCATGTTCCATTGAATTTGGGTTTTTTTTAATGAATGTTTTGATGTTTTTTTTGGTAAAGTCTTAATTTTGTTTTTCCAAAACTGCCTTGCCAGGTTCTTTGAAATGGAAAACGGACATCCCTGTTGACCCTTGCACCTGAAATTGTTTAACAGAGAAGTGCTGCGATTTTTATGTATATTTTTCCGATTGGCAAGGGGATCTGTAGATGTTTGCAACAGTGATCATGGTCTAGAATAGAGGTCACGGTGACATCATAGTCCACAGGACCACTTCTGTTGGTGCATGTAAGGTCTGACAGGCACAGGAATGTCACAGTCCTCTTGTTCGTGTTGTTTTGTTGTTGTTGTTGTTGTCTTTGTAATATACTCTACCCCCTAAATGAAGATTAGACAAATAGCCTCAGGCTATTGCAGATCTTCTCCTCGTGTATATATACTTACATAATAACTCAGTTTGCCACAATCACGTTGAAGAAAAGAAAGAAAAAAAAACATAAAAGAAAGATGACCTCCAAAATCAGTCCTTAGTCATCAACATTATCATCAGCATCAGCATCATCATTGTCGTCATTGTCGGACTCTGACTGGCCTTTTAAAAACACTTTGTGTTGGAAATGTGGTTCATACTTGCATCAACTATACTGTAATTACTGTCCCTGAGAAATTTGGTCATGACCAAATGAACATAATTTACTTTTTTCAACATTATGGAGATTATGAAATGAAATACCGGTTTGAGACGTCACAATAATATCATTTACCCTTGCCAAAAAGAGTTGTGTGTGAAACGTATGGAGTCGCCAATGCAACAGCAAATGTCAGGTTGTTTTGGCATGGTAGCTGCAGGCGCACTCTTGCGGGTCACCTAAGAATCTAGAAAATAAATGTGCATTCAAAGCAGTGAAATCGACTCTGAAGCAATTTAGTAGTATTTTGGCCTGCGAAGGCTATGCTTTTAATGATTGTGTCTGGCAGGAAACAAAAAGTTCCTGATATGGTTTATAAAAACAGTTAAGGTGGTACGTATAGTCAATGGACAAAATTTCACAAACGCTTTGTTGACGCAATTAGTCCTCTTGAAAACATTTTTTCGATAGGGTACCACAGTTCTGTTGGAGTTGTTCCTTATCGTATAGTTATGCCATCTATATTTTGCGCAGGTAATAGTTGACACATATAAGCAGGGCATAGCAATATGACTAATTTGAAGTAAAGAACAATTTACGATAGTATCGTATCACTGCAAGACTCGGCCATCCAGGGCAATCCTGGACGTTTGATTTATTTGAGGTCCCCATAGCACCTGATACCAATAATGTAGCTCTATACTGTAACATACTAACATTACTCTGCACTTCACTGAACAGACGTTAATAATGGGACCCACTTATACAAGAATCGGTCTGATGGATAATACAGAAATATTTTCAAGCGCTTCCAGTGGTAAAGTGTACGTCCATTTCCTTAGTCTGCGGAAACGAGTGGTAGCCTAGTAACACGCTTACTTTATGTGACTGTGTCATGGAAAATGATCAGTAAGTATGACATCCAAGCGTTTGTGCTCATTCACTTTTTCAACAGTTTCACCAGTGAAATTTAAACCTGGATGGTTTGCTTTGTTGGATTTAGTGGATTTAACCATTTCCTCCGCTTTGCCAGGGTTAAAATCGATTTTCCGTTTCTTACCCCATCCTTGAATGATGAGCAAATTTTCATTAATTTGATCCCTGTTGAGTCGAATTTTTCCACTACTTTCACCAAAGAAGTGTCATCCACGAATATGTAGATTTTGCATGTTATATCCTCAACCAAGTCATTTATGAATACCAGGAACAATAGCAGCCCCAAGACACTTTGTTGAGCAACACCACATTCTATTTTTACCCCGTTTGAAGAAGCTTCATCTAACACTTCTCTCTGTTTTCTGTTCGAGAGACAAGACTTGATTCAAGAAAAGAAGGATCACAGATAACGTATTGTTAAAGCACATGAATTAGGTTTCTATGCCAGATCCTTTTAAAGGCATTAGATACATCCAAAAACACACAAGACGTACATCTTTCACCTTGTCAGAAGCTGAACTTTTTACGTGAACAATGTGAAACAGTTGATTAACGGTGCAATACATCTTGTTAAAACCAGAGCATTAAATATCAGCATCCAGGACTAGCAGATTAAACTTTGTTTCAGTCAGGCAGATTAAATCAACTTCATGATTTAAACATAAACTTTCAATATCGTCAATCCTATTATTTGCTGTCAGGCTTTTTACATTCCTATGGACGATATTAAGAAACTTTGTATTTAATGTACCAGGATATGAACGGATACCTCAATACAAAGCCAATAGCATATCTGTTTTAAAAAAACACAGTGGTAAAGTACACAATCAGGTGAAAAAGCTATACAAATTTGCCCTATCATCGAATACATGTGTTTCAGGGTTTTTGGTGGCTTGAACCAGGAATACTTTAGATTTAGGGGTAAGGGTTTTGTGATTTTAAAAAAGCTGTATAATATAATAATATAATATGAACTGGTTTTGTGAATACCACAAGAAAAGAACAGCAGATGTAATATGTACGAGACAATGATACCAGCTGCGTCGTGAAAGCAAACTGCAAATTCTTTGCACGGCCACCAAACGTTTCTGATTCTTGATCCTGAACCTTTTTGGCTGGGGTCTGAAATGATTTATAATGAATACCAAGGTTGTTCTGAAGTTATTATCGTGTAACCTTATATATCTGAATATTGAGAAAATAAAATTATCAATGGTGATTTAACAAACGGCAACAAAATAACAAAATAATATGGCTCTTAAAACAACAAATTGAAGAAATGCATACATCAAAGAGGTACATAACACCATAAACATGAAATGAATGGTCGAAAACTCGTATTAAACAGTCATCTGGAAATTTAAATTTCAAATAAGATACAAGTCAAACATCTTGACAGTACTTATTTTTTTAAATGATTAATATAAATTTTTTTCTCTTCTTAACTACATGTCACAGCAGGGAGTCGGGTGCTGAAGAAAATAATACATATGAGGATGTACTATATATGAATGTCAGCGTACGCATTAAAGATCTCATACATTGTGCAGTAAGTGCAGTATTAGGGGATATGTTATAGTGTCTTGTGAAACTTTAACGGTCGCACAGTGCCACCTCCACAGTTCATGCTCTTGTTTTGTCAAACAATTGAACATCTACAATTCACAAAAAAAATCTGGATTTCTCTGTTTTGTTTTGTTTTTGTGTTTGTTTGTTTGCTTTGTTTTTTTTTTTTTTTTTTTTTTTTTTTTGTTTGGTAATTTTTAACTATACATATAATATCATGTCTGATTCGTGGTTTTTGACCCCCCCCCCGAAAAAAGTGAGGTGTTCAGTGATGGCAGCTAAAAGGGTGAGTGATTTGAATGCCCCTATAAGATATATTATGCCCAGAAAATGTGGGCCGAAAAATAGTCAGGTGTTCACCTGGGAAGCATATACTGTGCATTAAATGTGTTAATAACATTTAATTCGAAGGTTCATATTCAGTTGAATCAAAATCTCCAGAGACACTGATACTTATCAAACAATATGCATCAAATACGTCATTTCCAAAATTATGAGGTGTATGATTAAATTTGGTCCTAAGGCCTACTTGGAACCAGCTTCCCAATGTATTTGCCTTTGACCAATATATACTGCATTCAGGGGCGAATATAGAATTTGTAAAAGGGTGGTACAAATGGCGAGTGCCGAAGGCACAAAGCTCATGGGGGGAGGTCCGGACCCCCTCCTCGCCTGGTGATTTTAGAAAAGTCTATACTCTCAGGCGCCTTCCCCTGGCATTTGAGACTGTTTTTATCAGAACAATTTGATATCTGGGACACACAAAATTCACTAAACAGTGTAAATGTACATTTGGGAGAGCTCTGTTTCTAAAATTGAGATGAAAGTGGATGCAAATATCAGCTATAAAATTGAAAAGAGGTTTATTGTATCCGTATGATTCCTTGCACTGCCCCCGGCATTAAATAATATATTTAAAGTCAAACCACATAGAGCCATAGAGCCGATACAACCAAACCAGAAAGGAACTGCAAAGATCTAATAATTTTACTAGTACTGTATACACTGCCAGACAGACCTCTGAAAGTCAAAATTCAAGTACCTTAGCAACTTGAAGTATCGGAATACAAATGTGTAGGCCTTGGCCTACACCAACGTTTTTTGCTGCTTTTAAAATTTTTGTGTAGCTTGATGAAGAGACTGCAAAATTTATGGACTGTGACCACTCAGCGAACTGTGGAATTAAATGCCAGAAGGTGCCACTACAGTCAATACAAAGACAGAGACTCCCATTTGTGCCCATGTAGCTAGGAATAAAGGTCTACTCATTGGTAGCTCAATGCTGAGACGTGTGAATCAATCCAAGTTAGTGAACACCAATGTAATATTGTAACAAAGTGCTTGCTATGAAGATATTTGTGTCTAAAATATTGGCTATGAATCATGAATATTATTATGGACATTGAGATATTTGTGAATCATGAACATTATAATGGACAGTTATGAATTATGGATTTTATTATGGACATTAAGACACTATGAATCATGAACGTTATTATGGACAATACATATTCCTTAGTTTTGTTTATAGCCATTAGGGCTATTTATTAAGTATTGTTACTCTAAGTTCTTCTCAGGGGACCCTCCCCAAAATTAACCATATTTTTAGATCAGAAAATCCCGTTGGAACAAGCTACAAGAGTAAAAACTTTGAACTGCTATCATTATTTTGTCCACATCATTCTCATTCCTATTTCTCCATTTCCTTTTTTGGATATTTCTCATTAAGATGATGGTAAATGTGAGGTTCCCGTGACTTCTAACTAATAAAACTGTCTGTGTTGGGGATTTCCGCCAGAGTCAGGTATGTGAGAGACAGCAAGATACATAAGCGGTATATTCTTGCCTGTACAACATCTGTGTACAATTTCACTGTACACGGATCTTTGGATACAATATATTCAATCTACAACACAACGAGAAGTTTTGTTATTTATTCACCATTTAATCATCATTTGGTGGGAACTACCTTATAATATCTCTTTCACGGGGGGGGGGGGGGGCATCAATGATGTCCATGACAAATTGCATGAGGTATTTGAGCAAGAGCACTACCACACTAAAACATTTGTTATAGGTGGCAATGACTGTAGGGGTAGGAGATCCATTCAGGAAATCCTTGATGACTACAAAATTCTTGCTAAAAGGCCAAAAGTTCTAACCAAGGGGGGCAAAGTTACAATTTCTAGCATATGCTCCTGGTTGGAAATGGACGACAGCTTGAGTGAATAGGTGAGATGGTTAATGAAGGACTAGAATCTCTCTATGTTGATGAATCGTGTATATTTGTTAACCAAGACAGTTGCTTCAGACTACAGAACGGTGAAGTGAATAAATATCTGCTAGACAGTGACGGTTTGCATTTAAATGATCTGGGTACTTTAGCACTGGTGCAAAATATGGGTGTTCCAGTAAAACTTGGAAGCCCATAACATTGATGTAGTGAGCACTGCAGGTCATAATATACAATATGCTCCAGGTAAACGAGGTAAAATGGGTAACTGTGGTCATGGCCATGGCTTTCAATGGCATACAAGAAATTACATCAAGATGAACCACCAGGCCATTACAATGCATCCACCAACCACAGATAAAGCACAAAGGTTGGATTCGTATTAACTCTTAGGAGCCCATGCTTACCTGAACATTTGTAAATAATGGTTTCAGGTTCAGATCCCTAGCCAATCAGGCAAATTGGCAATCAAAGGTGGTTTGTTACACCTGTGGTGTGCCAGGACAAACAAGAGCCGTATGTAAACACAAGGATAAATCAAAGATTATGTGTTACGAGTGTGGTCAAGCTAATCATAAGGCTAGATATTGCGACTTATTTTAGAATACTGAAAATGAGGACATTGCCGGCACTGCCGATACCATGTAAAAGTAAAACAGGCATCACAGAGGTGAAAAAGCTAAAAGTGTCAAATCTAGTAGTCTCGTTTCCGTTGCCTATCGTAAAAAAATAAAATAAAATAAAACCTAGGAACGGCAAACGAACTATGTAATCTACTCGAAAAAGAAAAAATTCCCATATATTCTATGACTGAAACCTTTCACGAAAATGATGGTGCTTTACAGACACTACATCCAGATTACCTATGTATTGGTACATCGAGACGTGATTCTTATAAAAACACAGGATGCGGTATTGTTTTTTTACTCAACAAAAAGTCAGCCAGCATATTTGATGATAACCTACTTAAGTCAAAAGATGGTAGTTATGAGAGACTGTGGATAGTTGTCAAATTTCATGGTACTAACAAAGCGATAATGCTTGGAGTGACATATTTGCCCAAGGATTATATTGACAAGGAAAAAAAGTGAAAATCTGATCGGTGAACTTATAGAAAATATACGTGCGTTGAAGTCGAAAGATTTTAATGGCACACTACCCTGCTTAAGAGCACAGCGTAAACAGAGTCATAATGGTAACCTGTTAAAGACGTTCGGTGCACTGGTCAAAAGAATTTAGAAATCTCTTGATACAAAACGGAAGCAAAAAATTGGCATGTCACGGTGCTACTTTTGTCGCTAGGTGGCGCTACATGTAAGGACTACAGAAATTTGATAGCAAACATTATAAATGTGGGTAAAAGCAAAAAAATGAATTTAGGATGCAAAAATATGCATAAAATAACTCAATATGAGTGTATGGAATGTATATCAAGCCTTTTAATAACATATATGTAGACAAACATGCTGAAATGTGACTTGTAATCCATCTCTTCTTGCAAAAATGTATAAGTGCTCACATTATTTTTCAAGTTTGCAATAGAAAAATATTTGCAAATCCCTGAAAAATTGTAGGGGGTTTCCAAAATATGCACTGATTTCATTGATTAACAAAAAAAGATATCATACGGTGCTATTTTTTCCGCAATTGTACAAAGAATTCATGCATGTTGACTTAATTTGTTCATAGGTACGAGGTATCCTTTCATTGTCTAATTTTGATACCATATCAATATACATGTATGTAGGTTAAATAAACGGCGTTAATTTTATATTCCAGTCATAATACATAATTTCATAGTTTTACTGAGAAGAGGCAAACATTTTAAGAGTCTCTCCATAGGGCAATACAGCAATGTGGAAAAAGAGGTGAAAAATAAGAATATCAAAATTATAGTTGCCGTAATACATTGTCGAATGGTAACATAGGCAGCACATTATCAAATATGGCCGTGCCACCTTTTGACGCTGGGGTATTACTGTGGTTCCCCCCCCCCCCACCAGTTGGGACAGCGTTTATCACATTCACAAGAAATGTAAAGTACACTGGCCAAGCCATACCGTTTTTCTGATTATGCATTATTCTTTAGGGACAATGTTTTTTTTATTTTTTTTACATTCCTCGCATACAAGATTATCGGCTAGTACACTTAGTTCTACCATTCTACGACCTTCCTCCCAGTTATAACTGTCAGCTAGTGTTTAAATGTGCATTTGGCATTTGGGAGGGGGGCGTGGCACTTTCGACGGTGGCTTGGTCAGCGTTCGCTGATTGTGTAACTGCGTTTTGGTCTGCCACTGCCGTGTTTCGACGTATTCTGCCTTGTTTTAAAGCATTTAGTCCTTTGTTTTGGCATTTGTTAACAAACCGCCCATTCTTTTTTCCTTTTGACTCTTCGTAAACAATCCATATTTCTCAAACGGAACTGTGCAAAATAGGAAAAGCGAACAGCAGCTAGTGCAGGTATCGACAAATACCAGCTCTAATTGTATAGAGGCATTGGACCATAAATGGTTGCGCATATCGCGGTGTACCGAACGTCTTTAAATTATCTGGTAGAAATTACTGGGCTTGCTGTGTAAACTTGTTCTCATAATTGTGCCGGGAAGTTTACATTGCAAAGAGGTTCACTCAGGTCGATAATCGATTATGTAATGGTGACAGAGAAACTGTCTGACCATATCATTAGCATATCAATAGACGAGGTCAGTGTATTTGACACCAGGAGTGATCATAACACTATACAGGGTGTGTCTAAAAAAACGCAACAGTTAGAACTTTTGTAATTGTATCCAAACCTGTGGTGGCATTCATTAAAACCAAGTTTGCATTGATGTACTCAAATGTTGGCTACATTTTAAAACCAATTTTGTTTCATTTGTGCTCTGGATGACTGAGCATGCATTGTTTCTTTAAAGGGACCCAAAATGCCATTTGCCGCACTTTGCAGGATAGGAATAAATTTCAATGTCGGATATAAATATCAACAAAACTTCATAGGCAGATCCCACTGAGACAATTTTGTGTGTCTTCATGATTTGTTTTCCATGATTTTGCACCCTTTGACACAGTGGGTACGTGTGCAGGCAGCCATTCAATGGCAGGATTCACATTTGAAATTGTCTTTTCTCTCCTTGCACTCAGTACCTCTGGGCTGAAATCTGCCTTGTATCTGTCATTATGTAAGGTCTTTCCAAACAATTAGGGAAGGTCAATTGTTTTCATTGCAATATGAAAACAAATTAACTGAAGCATAACTGGCACACACGTGTTAACACACAGAACTCACTGGCTCCTGAGTGAAAGACAAGCCACTCAGTTTGTGGCTTCTCCACAAAACGGTGCAGTTCACTCCACAGCAGAGAGCATTTGTTGTAACACAATATGCCAGTTTAGGCAGCTTAGAAGCAGTGAGGAATGCATTTGCACTGCAGTATCCAAATGTACAAGTTCCTGCTAGAAGCACCATTCTAAGAAACTGTAGAAAATATGAGGAACGGGGCACAAGTCATAACTTAAATAAAGGTAGAAGTGGTCGGAGGCGCACTGTTCGCACAGGTGCCAACATAAATGCAGTTAGGGATCTGCTGATCCAAAACCCTCAAACCAGTGCCCGCCGAAATGGACTGGGAATAAATTATACTTCCTTTAACTGGATCACCCGACTGGATCTGCAGTGGCACCCCTACAAGATAAGTGTGCGACATCAGCTACTACCAAGAGACCATAACAGGCGAACAGCATTCTGTCAGTGGCTTCTTGCTAGACCAGCACGGTTCCTGGAAAATGTCATTATTGGTGATGAGGCAGGCTTTTCAATGAACGGGGAAGTCAATACACAGAATGTAAGACAGTATGGTCCACGCCACACCCCACCCCCATTCAATTATGACAGGGGTGACAGTCGTCAGAAGATAACTGTTTGGGCTGGGCTATGTGGAAATGGGCTATTGATTGGCCCTTTCTTCTTCCCAGGTAATGTGAATGGGCAGAACTACCTGGACATGATAAACAATAATGTAGTACCCCAGCTGGATGCCAACTTTCCTAGACAACGCTTGGGAAGATTTCGATATCTATGGTAGATGCAGGATGGTGCACCAGCACATCGCAGAATCGCAGTACGCGATCGCCTGCATGAACTCTTTGGCGATAGGGTGGTAGCGCTTAACCACCACATTGAGTGGCCTCCCAGATCACCTGATCTGACCCCCTGTGATTTCTTTTTGTGGGGCTACTTAAAGAACAGGGTTTATTCGACCCCACCAGCTCACCTTGCTGACCTGCAGGCCCGCATCCAGGCAGAGTGCGATAATTTGCGTCAGAATCCACAGATGTTGCGACGAGCAATGAGAGACATGCGTCGCCGGGCAGAGGAGTGTCTTGCTCGAAATGGAGGGCATGTGGCAGGCCCAGGACCCTAAACTTAGTGCAGCAATCATTTCAAAGGCCTGGGGGATTTTTACTGTTGACTGCAACTTAATATTCAAAACATTGACTGTGATATTTTATTTTCCTGATACTGCACATTCAAGACACACGTGACATTGTTTTAACAGTTGTTATTCCTTTTTGTTGACCAACCTCAAGTGTCATGGACTTTTTGTCTTTGCTGTTTAAAAACTTGTTATTGTTACAGATCTTTATCGAGAAGATAAAGCCTTTGATTGTTACTGCTGTTTCTGTTATTGTTATTTCGTAAAATATTCTGCAACATGTGACTAT
This sequence comes from Hermodice carunculata, assembly GCA_964020975.1. Taxonomy (NCBI): domain Eukaryota; kingdom Metazoa; phylum Annelida; class Polychaeta; order Eunicida; family Amphinomidae; genus Hermodice; species Hermodice carunculata. Next base: position 30,058,601 of record OZ026620.1, read on the forward strand.
GATTTGCATTTGAACATTGAACTTTTTTCATTTTACTGAAGCCATTTTGCTGATCTGCCAACCTGCGGCAAACAACATTTTGGGTTGCTTTGATTAAACAATGATTGGTCGGTCATCCGAAACACAAATGACACTAAACCAGTTTCTACATAAAGTCAAGATCCACATGCATCATAACAAATTTGATTTTTATCAGTGCCCTCATATGGTTTGGCAAAATTACAAAAGTTCAAACTGTTGCGTTTTTTAAGACACACCCTGTATGTATTCAGAGGTCTATGTCGCAAGAGCCAGATATTATGCAGAAAAGAAAGCATGTCGCCACTCGCACACAAGTTAAAGTGGGCATGCATACCCCTCAAATAGGAGTTGATGATTTATTAGTAGTAGTAGTAGTAGTGGTAGTAGTAGTAGTAGTAGTAGCAGTAGCAGTAGTAGTAGTAGTAGTAGTAGTAGTAGTAGCAGTAGTAGTAGTAGTTGTAGTAGTAGTAGTATTGAGAGGTGTGTGGTATGTGAACATGATGCATATTGAACATGTGTTTCAATAGTTATCTCTGTACGAGAATAAAAAGTGACTTATAATCCCAATACGGTTGAGGTCCTGTTTATATCTGATAAAATGGTATATTTGTACCCTGTATGTGCGAGTCACTGACACAAAACAAACAACAGCATCAGACTTCCTTCTAAGCTGTTAAACAAGGGACTCTCGATGGTCGTCCATGGTCATGTGATTTTCGTGTGAGGATGATATTTATTCAGAGGGTTAAAATGGCGGACAGCCCCCCCCCCTCCCGTTCAGAATTGTGTGATATGTGCGATTTATAGACATCTGGTGTCTCGTAATACTGTCAAGTCTATTAAATATCATATCACATACTTGATAATAGTGTGGCATCTGCACCTGTGATCCCTATTTCTAGCTCTTAAGGTGCACCTAGCCTATTGAAAAACTGTTATTAGAATGGAGGTGGTAGTGGATATGGATTTGGATCTGGATGTGAATCTGGCAGTGGTTGATGTGATGATGCTGGTGGTATTGTCTGAAACTGTTGCATAGAACAGGTTTAATACAACAGGTGTTTACCAAGCGCATGTTCAATAATCCATCATTTTACAAAAAACACAAACCTTTGTAAGATATGATCATTCTTTGCAGCTTATTTTATTTATATATGTTTTATACATGGGACACTTAATATATTCTTCTCACATTAGAGTGAGAAATAGCTTTATTTAAGTGGAGAAGTCCCAAGAAAAAAACCATTTAAAAGTCGAATAATTATTTCTACCATTCAAATGCTCCAGCAGGACCTTCAAATAAAGTTAAATCCAAAACATGACAATACATGAAAGTGCTTCTTTCTGACCACAGTAATGAAACCGATATTCCTGTACTTTCTTCAAGCCTTTAGACAACAAAACTCCTAATTATCCAACCGTGCAAAATTAAGTAGGAGTCAGAATTGCTAGGAGTCAGAACTTATACCGATGTTCATACACTTTTGTTGCCAAGTAAATGTTGGGTAAATTGGCATGTACATAAAAACATTTAAAGGCCAAAGGAAGATAGAATTTGTTTATGTTTGCTAAAAATTATATCCAATGATTGATTTACTTTTTCATTTGTCAGAAACCTGGAGTTTTCAGCCGTCTTAAGTCGAAACACTGGTGGATGTATGACCTTTTCTTATGAACAATATATTGAGATCGCGTCTTAATCAGTTCAAAACTAATAGTGGATTGGAATTAAGTACAGATCTCACTATATGGACACCATTTAGATGATTAAATTTTCTGGTCAGAAACTGGTTTGCTTCATAAGAGTCCTGAGACTTATAAGGTCGTTTATGGTGTTCATATGTACATCCTCAACTTGCCCAATTATCAATTAATTATGTTATGAGCAACCAATTATGGCTTTAAGAGACATTCCCTACCAATTTTACTTGATCATTAAGTCCAAAAATCCAAACATTAGCCAGTTCATTTTGCCAACAAAATCACAATCTGTTCTATGATTTCCTAAATGTTTCTGTTTCTCCTTGAATTGGTATTGTGTTTTCAATAATGTGCACATGGCAATTATATCCTGGTCTTACAAAATGTCTACCTTCCATAAATTCATTTTTCGAACTGTAGTTTGGTGACCACCAATTCTGAGAAAGAGTTTTTAACTACTTTCTGCAACACGAGAAAGTCAACACTTTTGATATAACAGTCAGATAATCACATTTCTGACTTTGCAACTAAGAATATATGGGACCTAGAAAAAATGCCCGATTTCTTTGTTGGTAAAGGATGAGGCAAATTTTGATTGTGGTTTCAAAATTGTTCAGGTCTGGCATCTGCATCTGTTTCAAATTTACATTTTGGTTCTCCTTTGCATAATTTTAGACATGCAATTTTGTGGATGAACAGTACATTGTTTTTATTGAACTGGTAATGTTGAAGTTGCCATCAGTCTGTGGTAATTTTTAGTCGTTCTAAATAAACTGTGCATGCAGTTACTTTGTAAGTGCCAATATTTGGTGTGACATTACGGTCCACAAGATTAACTTGTCCCACTACCTGTGACAATTTTCTCCCTGACCCTTTATAGGTGGCAGCCCAGAATCCTTTCCTGTGAATTCTGACATTGTAAAAAGAATTACACCTCTCAATCAAGATTGTTAATCCAGAGATCAACGACACAGCACAAAACTGCCAAATGTGTATCCCAAATAAGAGTGAGACCATTACGTGTCAAACTACTAGTCGAAAATCAGTCCAAGTCTAAAAGCATATAAATCTTGAGGCTGCTACTTTCAGCCTTTTACGCATTGCAGGAGTATCCTCAGGACAAATGCAACATGGATTATTAGATGCTTGCGTAAAAGGCCACAATACAAATTATACCTAGGTACTGTAATGTATATTTTGACCAACGCAAAACTCCTTTCCAAAACACACTTAATATGAATATGTTAGATCATGGTAAAATATTTCGGAAAAGAAATAATAAATATTATATGTATGTAGTTAAGAAAAAGGTTGGCCACATCACTCTAATAACAATAATGTACACGCAGCTGTGTGCATATCATTATCACCATGGACATGCTGTTATTAAATGTAACTTTGATGATAGTGTGGCAAATTCCAATACAAAATTGAACAGATGCAGGTTTCCTGAAAACATACTAACAACATCAAATTGATATCTTGAGACATGATAAAATATAGAGATCAGTAATATGGTAAAAAATGCTTGAGAAAACATTACACAATTATATGATTAATTTTATTAATGGCTGCTACTTGAAACCTTACATATCTTTTAAATGATCTAGCAAAAAATGTAAAAAATCAAAATTGAAAAAGCATGTTGCACACCTTTAGTGCCTACTGAGAAGATATGTTAACCAATGAGATATTGTAAGGTGCAATCTTTCACAAAGTAATGCAATAAAATGGTACATTTGGTCCCTGAGTAACACAGATAATTTGCTGCAGTTTGAAACAGTTCATGCTGAATCATATTTAGCTTGATAAAACAAAAGCAGGTAAATCAAATGAATTATATTATCTGTGAATACATATTCTGAGTGTGTTATAAATAATTTCAATTCAGCAATCACAAGGTTCAGTATTCATAAAGAAGGTTAAGCAAAAGCAAACGACATGTTCATTTCCATCTCTGAAAACGTGGCAACTAGTGTATCCTTCCATGTCCGAGGCAACCTTGGATATTGGTCTGGTACTAATGAAAGCAAGTTCTGAAAAAGTATGTTGCATTTCTAATGTTGCCTGATTCACGTTTAGTTCTAGGCTTGCTCCATATGAGCAGGCAAGACCTTTCTCTCTAGCAGCAAATATAACAGCTCATCAAACATCATGCGGTGCATTATGTGTTGCAACTTCGGAACCAAAAGACACTCACTGCTTAGAAAACTTTTCTTTCTCTGTTTTCTTTTCTTTTCTTTTTTTCTTCTTTTAACCGGGAGTTAGATATTCCCACACCATGAAGTCTAGAAGGAAGGCTAAACGAATAGGAAGTTTCAAAATACTGTTTTTCAGCTACAAAGCACAAGTGTACATTTATTTGGGGCAGCGGCAGAAAAATTAGCACAATCCAGCCTGATAATGAACTCGTTTCATCCAGTCAAGTAGATCATGTTTACGCTTGAATGACCAGCTGAAGGCAATGTGATTAACTCGGTCAAGGTCAACCGTCGAAGCCGAATGGCTAGATTTTTTTCCAGAAAATTGCACACTCTGCTGGAACAGAGACCATCCAAATTGCTATGACACAGCAGGACATTAACATAAACTTGCTGGTGCTGTGCCTTTACCCTCGCATACCAACATAATTTTATTAAACATAAAATATATCCTTTTTTTAATACACCTTTTCCAATTTTCTCCTCGGGGATTACTTGCTTTTATGCCATGTATGTGAAGTCCAGAGTAACCATGGGTGGACTGTTCTAGACCATGTAGAATTTATTGCTGATCCACACGCCCATATAGACCGGTAGCGTACATCCCCTACTTTTGCACAGGCCCAACCCCGCCCATCTTTTCATGTGGACACACCTAGGGTGTTGATATTTTTTTTCCTTTTTGTTTGTTATTTATCACTGTTTCGATACAATACTATCATATTTTTTAAAAAATTGAAATAGCAGAGAATACTATGACCTTTACATACATGGGATAAAATAAAAAACTACACTCTTGAAATAACCTGGCAGTAAATTCTGCATGGCATCGAGTACCGGTGTAAAAGAAGGGTACACTTGATGGCCCGCCTGCAGTAGCGTGCGTTTTGTGTATCCTTCTGCTGCACTGGTACGAGCGTGCCGTGCAGAATTTACGGCCAGACACTCACACTCGTGTAATTGTATTATTGTGGACGAGTATACATACCTTGCCCAGGAGGCACTGCTCGCCCCACAGATTGTTCTCAAAGGGTTGTTTTTGTCCTGTACTCTTAATTCTTTTTGACGTTTTCATATGGTGTGAACATAACATAAATTTCACAGTTCCACCCAAACACATAATTGGCTTCTGCATTTTCAGCAACACCACTTAGAAATTATAAAGTTTATTTTATGTTGGTTTTTCCACAGAGACATTGATGTATTCATTTGTTCCTCCAACATTATTAACGTGACGAATATTGCTTCACTTCTAGGATAGGTTGACTTGTTTCAACTTTTTAGCAACTTTCTTTTGAATAACGCTTTTATATTTCAATAATGTGTTGTCTGTGATTCCATTCTTTTTAAGATTTTCGCACAACGACTTGGCCTTGTCAGCATACAATTTTCTGTAGTGATGGAGCAGAGCTACTTTCTTATCAACGTGAATGCTCAATGGATTCTTGAGGTTCTCCAGTTTCCGCCAGCAATAATGTGGATAGACAAGCAAACATGTCCTTGGATCAATAAACGACTTCGGACTCAAATATACATCACTGGGCTTCTCTCTTTTGTTAAAGTTTAAAAAAAAAGATTTTTTGCTCCAAGTCTTATCACATCCTGTCCAGAAGTAACTGTTTGTAAAGATCATTTGATGAGGAGTCCCTTTAACATGGTTTTGCTTTTTAATGCGTGCAACCATACTGGAGTAGTTCGAGTCCAATCTTGGTATGACAGCCTCGTCAGTGTCAATTACATGAAGATACCTAAATCTGTACATATTTCTGTACATGCAATCATTTAACGTCGACATGTAGCCTATGAGAGTGTTGTCCAAGCTGGTGTCATTTTTAGGTGCTGCAATATACCGTATACTCACCAAACCCTCTCTCTCATAGGACTCAAATATTTCTATCAGCTTTTTTGACAGGTTTCTCCCTTTTAAAATTAACGGATAAATTGTTATTTCTGACACACCGAAAAATCGAACTGTTTCTATCCACTCCACTACACTGTATGGGTTTAAGTGTCCATAAGAGATAGGAACACACACACCGAATTCGTGCTCCCAGTGTTGCTTAACAGGATGATAAACACTTTGATATGTCATAGGCTTGCCACATTCCCTTGATACAATGGAAACCGCAACTGGTATGTTCAATGCAGTTGGCAATGCACAGTTATACACATATTGGATTAACTGCACACCTTCCACAATATGGCCATATGACCGTCCATTTAAAGCCATATCTACTGGAACATGCAGTGGCTTCTTAAATTCATTAAACCAAACTAGGCAGAAAAAAGTTCCTTTGGGTTTTGTTGAAATTACAAAAATCCGTAAAATGGGGTTGAGTCCTACAACTTTTCTGTCGTCGTAAAAGGCTGAATATACATATACTTCATTTTCTTTGTCCTGATGAAGTTGTAAATATTTCTTATATATATTGACCGATGAGGCATTTGGACGTAATACGTTATCACAAAATTTAGGTGTATTGATAGCAGATATCCTTGCTTGGATCCATGCGGTTAATTTCGGCAACTTTGTAACTTCCCACAAAAAGAACAGTATTACACACATGCTGAAAAAATGAAAACAGAGAAAAGATTACCCATTATTGGTAAAAAAAATCACTTTGCCAAACGGGCAGGGTTTATTTGGCAGCTAACTCATGAAGGTATTCTTAGAATACAGCATGTGGTTTCACAAATCTGGAACCTTAGTGCGGATATGCACCTAAACTTTGCAAACAACTGAGCAAAGTTGAAATATATTCCCTACAAATAAGGGTGACCACTCTTATGTATATATACAAAAATTCATTCCACATGGTATCCAGAATTTCAGATATTGCTTAAATGCAACTCATGGGACACTATGGTGTCCCATTTGATAGCCAAAGATATCCAGTGTGACCCAGCTGGATCCTCTATTTTCATTTAAGCAATGGGATCTTTCATCTAATGAAAAGCTGCCACGAAATAAGTTATACAAAGTCATATTCGAATTCAATTCTACCAGACTGCAGTTCAGTAAGAATATATAATATATATATATATATATATATGTGTGTGTGCATATATATATATATATATGTATATATATATATATATATGTATATATATATATATATATATATATATATATATATATATATATATATATATACATGTTTCCTGCAAAAGTTGAGATACATATTGACAAAAAAGTCAAATTATAATTAGATACTGTGAAAACTAAAACAGCCCGAATAACAACCATATATTCAGAGTTCCTGACCTGAAATGTATTCATACAAGTTTTTTTCCATGTTATAGGGACTCCCCTTTTAAGATACTTATTGCATAGTTTATTTTGTTGTCTTTCAAGAGAAATTTTATGTGGTTGCTCTCTTGTTCAGCCCCATTGTACAAACTAATTGGTTTGGTATGCAGATTTTTCAGTAGAAATATCCTGTTGTAGAAAATCATTGAAAAGGATTATGTATTGATCAAATGATCTTGTAGAAATAATAACTTGATTTTAAAATATCCAACAAGACCACTGAGGGTAGTTGATTCATCCATCAAGTCTGATATTTCATACCAGATTTCAATTACCATAGAATAGTACTACCTCTTTCATTTTATAAGGTAAACCTAGTAAAGGAGGCCTATAAATATACCAACTCTCCTCATAATTCACCTCAGTTACCATCAGTATAAACCCAATACTAGTTTTTACACCAGCTGTGGTTAATCCATCGTGTTTAGCTATTATTATTATTTTAAACACTGGCCAGAGACTGACAAAACCTTCAAGCTCAAAGCCCATGTCTATCTTTTTTATGTGTTCCACGTGTAGTTTATGGTGATCTATTCACATTCACACCAATGGTAAGGAAAGACGTACAATCAGCATTTATCTTCAACTTGTTGCTGGGAACATCACACACAGTCCCCTCGGAAGACTGAGTCTAGTCTAAGTTTAAATCACTTGTTTTTCAAAACGACTGGTAAATCAATTTCACGGTAGAATGCAAATTCTATTCAACAATTTTGGCGATCTTATAAACTGGTCATTTACTTTGCAGGTTTTGCTTGGTAGCAGTACAGTGAAATCTATTTTGAAAGACCACCTTTGGAGATGACCAGATTCGGGTCTGTCAAGACAGGTAGACTTACAGGAAATGTATAAATAATATAAAAAAGTACCAAAGAAAGTATCCTAGAAAGGTGGTCTTCTCAACACAGATTATCTCATTGGATTGATCTCTCAAGGGGCAGAGTACTCTCTGCATTTACCATACTGGGCTCTGGTGGCAGAGCAAAATAATATGATATGGGAATACCTCGTATATGAGTCGTCTCAGGAGAAAAAAATCTGTAATATCGGTTTCGTAAATGGACATGTGATTGGTGTGAGTACAATCTTTATTGCAAGAAATTTGTGACTTTAAAATTTGAAATGCACCAATAAAATGGCTGGTATTCATTGCATGGACCAGTGGTTGCTGATGGTCTCACCAGTTAAGCGGATTTTTTGGGCCTGTAATGGTCACTGATATAAAATTTGATCCAAGTAAGCTCTGGTGGTTTATATCAACGAAACTTTAACAAAACAGCTATGCCTTATATTCTTGTATTCGGATCTTATTACACCTGTCACGCTGAGTAGGTAAATCCTGCCTTGCACGGCCTGGTGGATTGTCAGAACACACTGACAAGGTAAGGTTTTTCTAAACTTGTAGCAGTGACACAGCGGGATGAATGCTAATCTTTTCCAGAGAATGGGTTTGCTGACCCTGGCAAAATGTAGTTAGTTTATGATACAGGTACAGCAATTATGCAGAAAAAAATGCAAGCGCTTTACTTGAATTAATCTGGCTTATTTCAGTTTGAGAGAATCCAAGTTTTTTTTTTGGGGGGGGTGTTGTTTTTTTTTTTGTTTTTTTTTTTTCTTTTTTGTTTTTTGTTTTTTTGGGTTTTTTTTTTTGGTTTTTTTTTGGTGACAGGCCTTTTCTTTTGTTTTGTAGAGTGCTTGGCAAACACACATAAGTGTTTTTGTTGCACTAAGGCTAGTAGTGCAACAATGCTTGGTGCCCTTATGATCATGGCCTATATCAGGGCAATATCGGAAACTATATATTGCTCAACAGAGCTTACAGTCATTGGTTTATAGTTGTGCTTGGTTCAAATGTAACTGCCATGTCTTTCTACATAGGCATTCCAAGAGACATTAAATTGTATACTCTAAGCGTGGAAATAATTTGACACAAAATGAACTTACGTAAGGAACCTGACTTGATGTGCATACATCTATACGTTTCAGATATCAAAGATTCGATATTTTGAATGACCCTAACTTTCACAGCTCTATCATCTGGATTATTCCATATAAAATGCCAAATTTTTAATGTCGTGCATGGAGGTACAGGCCAACCAAATTTGAGTTTCTGTGGTGGTTTGTGATTAAACTGTCCCAATTCCTTAACAAAAAATCAGCAAAATGCCATTACAGTTTTAAAATACTTCTCCATCATCAGAGGGATCACATCTCAAATCTGACCTCTGAAAAAAAGTTCTCATTGCAAAGCCACAAAAACGTTAAAGAGCGCCCCCCCCCCCGTGTGTAGGTGTGCCAAATGAACAACAAACAAAACATATCTATGAATTCTTTCCATGTAACAAGCACATGCTTCGTGGGCAGATAGGCACGAAAGACAGGTCTGGCATGTTTCTTTTCCACCAGGAAGGGGGAGATAAGTTATTTCCATACTGGTCTACTGTATGCATTTTATTTTGCTTTCTATCATACCTGAAGGCCTCAAATTTTCCGTACTTTGCACAGGCCATCATTTTAGAATATTCATGTTTCTTTACTCTATAATGGAGCAAAATAAATTGTGTACTAGCACATTGGACCCCCCCCCCCCGTTAATCCCCCTCCCATATGTACACTATCTGACCTTGACCTATTTTCAATGTCACCAGGGGTTATCATTAGGTATTGAAAGAGCTTAAGAACATTTGCCTGTTATATTTTGGTTGTCATGTGACATTCAGGCACATCATGCTTTGCAATGGAATGCATGAAATTGAGAATGTTTTGTCAGCTTTCATAATGCAAGAATGCCCATCAATCATCAATGGCTTAGTTTTATTACTGGAATTTCATCACTCAAAAGACTGAAAATTTGAATAATCTGTCTTCTCCTTCCATGTATCCCTAGAAAGAGATTTGATTTCATAATCTTAAAACTTTACATACATGTATTTGTTAAACATATAGACAGATAGATAAATGCCCAAATTATCGATATAATGTGAACGGGACTTGATGTGATGTGAGGAGAATTACAGTCTTATTTCGTGAAATTCCACATTATTTAACATTTTCGATAATTAAAGGTGAATTTCACAAACTTGATTGGCTTTTCAGATATAAGGAATAGACCAAACGTTTTGCCTATATTCTTGGTGCGTCGGTGGCAATCACTATTTCAAGCTTATTTCAAAGCTTGTAACTTCCTAATAATAGGCAACACTATTCGACATCTAGCGTATCCAAAGATAATTGATTTGGCAACTCATTGCATATTTTAAAACATTTTGCCCATTATGAAAACCTGCTTTGATACGCAAAACATTTGCACTGGAAACTACTGAGTCAGGTCCATGAGGCTCTATTCTTCTTGATCGCAGCATAGACACTGCCAGTGCTGTGGATCAAAATTGACAAAGTGACTTCAACCAACATGATATGGCAGTGGACACGGCGCTCACTGTGATTTTGACCTTACTTGCTCAATAATAAGGAATGCACTGGTTTCTGCATGCATTGATGCTGGTTGGGCGGAATATGATCTCACCTCTCAGAAGCTGTATCAAATGTTATCACCATTATCGCATAAAAATAAACATTTTGTAACCGGGCAGCTAGCCACAAAGGAAATGTCCAAAGCTCAGTTGGTGTTGTGAATAATACTCATGATACACACTTTTTTATCTTTATTTTCTAAAATTTGATTTTCAATTTGTTCACCAATGACACAAAAATGAAAGCAAAACTTGTTTACACCAGCTGCCAAGCTTGATTAGAAATAATGTTCAAAGTTGCGATTTCTTAGCTTTAGTTAAATGTCAAACTGATATATATATATATATATATATATATATATATATATATATATATATATATATATATATATATATATATATATATATATATATATATATATATATATATATATATATATATATATATATACATATTCCTGGAAAAACATTAATGACTGGTAGTGTATATACTCAAGTGCGTCAAGGGGTGGACCTACTGGGTTGAGTAGTTACGGGCGAAGCTTTACTCCCGATCATAATCCTTGGTATTCCGACAATCACGGTTTCATGAGAAGAAACATCGATTGTTCCCATTTTCAACTATAGTTTCAGATTGCTTGCTGGGGAAGTGTCATATTTCAAGACTTATATAAGCATATTCAAAAGCCCTCGCAGAAAGAGTTAGATACCCTATATATGCAGGGCAGTCTGACCAAAGTTGTAAACTTAAGCAAATGTATGTATCACGTGACATAGGACAGAAAGTCATCATGCATGTTTGTAACATCATTATACATTGAATGTAGTCGGTTTGTCACCGTCCAGTTTGTTTACAGTCAGAGTTCCCGTTCAATCACACAGGCAACAATGATGAATTTTTAAAGTTCTTCTCCAAACTCTGGTTTTCCTCCGCCGACATTGATTTTTATCAAGCTTAATGATAAAATCTTTGTTCCCTTTGAAATTAATGACGGCAAATATACCATCGCTATCTATAACGCGGAACCAGATATACACCTTTCTAATCAATGTAGCATGACCAACACCCTCTGTAACAGTCAATATTATAAACATAATACCTTCCACTCAAAAATTAATTTAATTGACCAGTCATCTATTGTCTCTTTTGTTCATTTCAATATCAGGAGTTTACCAGCACATATGAATGAATTACATATTTTCTTAGATACACTAAATTTTAGGTTTGATATAACAGCTCTATGTAAAACGTGGTTAAAGCCTTCTAATGAGGATATTCATAACTTGGAAAACTATCAACACGAAAAATTATTCAGACTTAATAGAGTAGGAGGACGGGGGTCACTGTATCTCTATACTAACATTCAATAAGTTAAAAGAGATAATTTGTCAATATTGAATGAATTAATGGAATGTCTAATTGTTGAAATTCAGAAGATCCAAAATGTTCCGAACGTGATAGTTGGCGCCATCTACAGACCACCAGGAACAGACTTGGATAAATTTAATGAACAATTCGACGTTCTTCTAGATAAAATAAAACAAGAAAAAAATCATGCTATCTCCTGGGTGACTTTAATATAAATTTGCTAAATATAGATAAACACCCAGCTTTTTCTGATATCATTGAAAACCTATGTAGCAACCTCTTCCTTCCACGTATCAACAGGCCCACAAGAATAAATGAACATTAAGCAACACTTATCGATAATATTTTACTAATGTGTTTAATGTTCATTCAGAACGTTTAAGTGGTATTTTTTACAATTATCTTTCAGATCATTTACCAATTTTCCATATTATTTCTGAGAAAAATGTTATTCCCACTCAAAATGAAAATAAACAGTATTGTATCAACTTTAAGTCATTACACAATTTTCAAAACGCCATTGAAACAATTTTCATGGATCGACATTTAGTACAAAACTGATCCTGACGTAGCCATGTCAGACTTTGCTCGAAGTCTCCAAAAAGCATACAAAGAAATCATTCCTTCATGTGCAGTAGATTCTAGGTACAAACATAATAAACCTTGGCTTACCCAGGGAATAATTAAATCTATAGACAGAGAAAAAATAAATTATACAGAAAGAAAATTGATAACCCACTGAAAATAATAAGCAGAAATATAACAACTACCGTGATAGATTAAACCATGTTCTTCGCATAGCTGAGAAAAAAACGAAATAAATCTAACTTATCTAGAGTGTGGAAATTTATAAGTACTGTTATTAGCAAGAAAAAAAGTCCCAGGTAACTTAACGATTTAAAAATGGTGACTCCTGTATTACCGATCCAATAAACATAGCTAACAAATTTAATTCCTACTTCGTAAATGTGGGGCAATCACTTGCTGATAAAATACCTGGAACACCAGTAACTCCTGACTCCTATCTTCGAGGCAATTATCTTTACTCTTTTTATTTCTCTTCTGTTGTAGAGCAGGATATCACATCCATCATTAGGTCACTCAAAGTTTCTAGTCCAGGATTGGATGACATACATCCCAAAGTACCCAAATTTGTATCTCACGAAATCGCCAGTCCCCTTACCTACATTGTAAATTTATGGTTAGAAACTGGTGTATTTCCTAGTGGTTTGAAACTTGCTAATATAATGCCCATATTAAAAAAAAGTGATGAAGAATAATTTGTCAATTATAGACCTATCTCAGTTCTCCCTGCCTTTTCTAAATTTTTTGAAAAAGTGGTACATAAACAATTGATTAATTATCTAAATAAACTTGATGTACTATATGATTTTCAATTTGGATTCCGTAACGGGTACAGTACAGAATATGCAGTAAACTATCTGTCTTGTAAAATATCGGAGGCCTTGGAGAGAACAGATCAAGTTGTTAGTATTTTTCTAGACCTCTCCAAGGCCTTCGATACAGTAAACCATGATATTTTGTGTAAAAAGTTATCTTTCTATGGAATCCGGGGAATAACTCTTAATTGGTTAAACAGTTCCCTTTCTGAGAGAACATAGTATGTATCTTATGAGAATGAAGACTCTGATGTCTTAGCTATATAATGTCGTGTTCCTCATGGTCCATTCTTGGACCCCTGTTGTTCATTTCATATATTGATAATCTTGGTCTTGTATCCCAAGATATGTTGTTTATGCTTTTTGCAGGCGATACAAGTTTACGTTTTAGCAATAAGAATGTTGATACACTGAAGCATTAAGTTAATAATACTTCAATTGACATCATTCAGTGGTTTCATACAAATAAATTATCATTTTATTTAGATAAAACGAATTATATGGTTTTTTTCAGTCTCGCAATAAACAGAGTCGTTTAACCAATTTCTCTATTCAAATTAACCACAAACTACTATGTAAAGTTGAAACTTTCAAATTCTTAGGTGTCTGGTTTGATAAAAATCTAAGCTGGAAACAACGTGCATTTTACATATCTAAAAAGTAGGTAAATCAATGGGAATTTTTTAGATTTGACACAAATTTGGTATTAATACACTTATACAATTTTATTATGCTCTGGTGTATCCCTACTTTCTCTATCGCTATACCACATGGGCGATCACATACCCTACCAAAATAGACAAACTCACTAAACTTCAAACAAAGGTTTTACGAATTATTACATTTTCGATGAACAACTCACACACAGACCCTTTGTTTCATAAATTAAAAATTTAAAATTTCAGGCCTTGGACCTATTCCTAACTGGTGTACTCATGTATAAAATTAAATTCTTCCTTGTTCCTCCTGTATTCAGAAAATTATTTACTTAAGTCTCAACAATTCATAATCATGATACCAGACAAAGACAAACATTTTATATACATCCTTTCAGGACTAATGCAGGAAAATTTGCAACAACAACTCACTGACCTCGTGTATGGAAAACAGTGCCAGATTTGATACAAAATGCAACCTCAATTACTTTATCAAAAAAAGTCTCAAATCGTACACTATTGACGATCAGTGATTAATAGTTTAATTGATATTATTGTGCATGTTCTTAGTAGGTGATTTTTGTTTGCCTCATGTCCTTGTTTAAGTGCCCTCTCAGTCTGGAAGGAATATAAGCCCTATGGGGTTTCCTCTCGCCAGCTGAAAATCATATTATTTTTGTGTCTCATATTATTTTGTGTACCGTTTATTACTATTCAATAATATTACTATATTGTACTTTGATTTTGAAATACACAGTCTGTGTGAATTTCAGAAACTAAAAATACAATACAAAAAATACAATACAAAGTGCCGCTAACACCATTCTGCAAATTGTTTTGATTTTGTGGTGTTGTAATTTCTAGGTAGGGCTAGGCCCACAGAGTATGTATTTATAATAGTAATGGCGCCTCACAAACAGCCCCACTGGGATCAGAAATATACCGTTTTATCTGTAACAATGAATCAGCAGCTCATGTTATAATTATGCTTCCCCTGCAGGATGGGATGCATATAATGTTTAGTCTCATTGACGACCGCTGCCGCCGCTGCATATGTTACTATTCTTACATTTCTGCCCTCTCTGGACTTCTTGCCTCTAAATTTGGTACAGAAAATCAATGGATTCCGGACATTTTCCCATGCAATAATATATAACATTGAGGTCTAAGGTCAAGCTCATAATACTTGTTGCATTTTTGCAGCAGACTCAGCAATTTTCACATATTGGCTTATACTTTCTTAACGGTGCATCGTAGGTTAATTCTAAACGTCAATAGAAAATTCCCTATGGGCTTTCAATTCTTAGGGTTTATTTTAAATCTGAGTGACCTGGAAAGGTCAAACTGCATATATTCTTGTTGATTACTATGTAAGTCAATGGGGATTGCAATGCTATTTTACATTTTCAACTTGTCCAAAACAGTTAGCTACATACACTTCAAACTTCCTGGGGATGTGGATTTGGTAGGTATCTACTAAGTATCTTTACATGGTCATGCTCCAGTGATGTTTGCACATAAAATTGGGGGGGGGGGGGTTAAGGTGCACTTTGGCATTCATATTGATTACTAAATACTTCAATGCGATCTGCAATAGTACTTTACAGTTTGATTCCTTCAAAATCGTAAATCAGGTGCACTTGGAGCTTTAGTTACGGATACTCCATATGTTTTGGGTATTTTTTCATGTGATTGTGGAAGACCTTTATGTCATAGGGCAAGGTGTCGATACCTTGCACATGCGCTCTTCTCTTCCTGAATGGCACAAATATATGTTTGAGGAGATGTGAAATACAGGGTTGTTAAAAACAAAACATTGTTCCTGTAAGTCCAGATTGCTCCACCAGTATCCTATCTTCACCAATTGTATCTACCAGTATCCCATGTTGTCTAATTAAATCCAATAGGTCCCATGTTGTCCAGTTGCATGCAGTTGTGTCATCGAACTTACACGTGACCAGATTTCATTTTTGGCGAGTCTTGCATTTCTTACAGAGCAATTGTCATCAGCAAAAACTTATACATCTTGAAGACTTGATATTTTATTTAAATATTTCAACCATCATGTCCAACATCAAGGTTCAAGTTCAAATAACTCTGAACTTGTCAGGTGAACAGTAAATTTGAGCAAGTGGCCCAATCACCTTGCATATGAGGTCAAGGTCACTCGTCTACTGTCTAAGTCTGGCCCTTATCAAGGACAACTAGCATATGCAAAATGAACGTCCTACCCTTAATAGTTTTTAAGTTACCCTATAAACAGTGAATTTTATGCACCTCGCCTTGTGACCTTGGAAATGAGGTCAGGTCACTCACCCACTGTACATGTATCACACTCATACCCAGAAGTGTCCATATGCAATTTCAAAGCAATTGGCTGAGTATATACAAGGATGAACAATTTCGAAGATATGGCCAAAAAAATGAGCCAAAAAAAAATCATAACAAAATCCAAAAATCATTGGACTGTGACCATTTGAACAAACTCGGTAAATACCCACCCAAAGAACACCCCCACCAAAGTTGAAGTGAATCTAGCCGATAGGCTCGCAGAAGAAGTCAAAAAGTGTCAATTAGCATTACAAACCCTAATGGCTTTGCAAACCCTTTGACTTGCCAATAGGCATGTAAAATCAGCAAGAAAAATTCCTACGAAACCTAAAAATCACTGGACCATGAACATTTTAATAAACTTGGCAGAAACCTACCCGAGACACATCCCACCAATTTTAAATATAATCTGGTTTACGGTTTTCAGATGAGGTTGAAAATGTAAACTACCATTGCAATTCCCATTGATTTAATTGTAAACTATGAATGAATGCATTGACCAACAATGACCCAAATTGAAAAATTCGGTAAAAATCAGGGATCCACAGCAATGCCACCTGATGAACAACCTTATGTGATCCTTCTACAAGGAACATATCCACCAAGTTTCAGCACAATCTGAGAGACGGTTTTGGAGGAGAAGTCGAAAAAAGCAAAAACGCACAAAAATTCATAAAAAATAGAAAAAAATCACAGCCCCACTTGTTGAACAACTTAAGGTCTGGGGGTCCACAGAAGTGTCCCTATTCAATTTCAAAGTAACTGATATCTCGGTTTCGGAGAAGATTTTCTAAGATTTCCCCCAAAAATGAACAAAATAATTCATTAAAAATCGAAAAATTAGTGGACCATGACCATTTGAATAAACTTGGTAAAGACCCACCCAAGACACATCCCCAAAAAGTTTGAAGTGAACCTAGTTGACGGTTCTGGAAATGAGGTCGAAAATACGAATTCCTAATGCAATTACTATTGGCTTACATTGTAACAATAGGCATGTTGCACTGACCAACAGGTACCCGAATTGAAAAATTTGTTAAAAATCAGGGATCCACAGCAATGCCACCTGGTGAACAACCTTGTTTGATCCTTCCACAAAGAACATGTCGACCAAGTTTCAGCACAATCTGAGAAATTGTTTTGGAGAGGTCGAAAAAAGCAAAAAATGTACAAAAATTCATAAAAAAAAAAAAAGAAAATAGAAAAAAAATTCAGCACCACCGGTTGAATAAATTAAGGTCTGGGAGTCCCCGGAAGTGTCACTATAGAATTTCAAAGTAATTAGCAACTCGGTTTCGGAGAAGAAGATTTTTTCAGATTTCCCCCTAAAAGAACAAAAAAGTCATTAAAAAAACCAAAAATCACTGAACCGGGACCATTTGAACATAACCTGGTAGAAACCCACTCAAGGTACATTGCCACCAAATTTAAAGTCAATCTGGATGACGGTTTTGGAGCAGAAGTAAAAAATGTGAATAAGCATTAGAATGTCCATTGACTTATAGAGTGATCAATAGGAAAGCTGCATTGACCAACAAGCACCCAAATTGAAAAAATCGTTACAAATCAGAAATCCACAGCAGTGCTACCTAGTAAACAACTTTGTTTGACCCTTCTACAAAAAACATATTCACCAAGTTTCAGCATAATCTGAGTGACGGGTCTGGAGAAGTCTAAAATAGCAAAAACACACAAAGAATCATAAAAAAACAACAATCGCAGCGCCCTCTGGTGAACAAATTAAGAACTACAAGTCTCTGGGAGTGTCCCTGTGGGACATCAAATCAATTGGGTGAGCGGTTTCAGAGAAGAAGATTTTTTATGATTTCCCCCAAAAATGAACAAAACAATTCATAAAAAATCCAGAAATCACTGGACTGTGACCACTTAAACAAACTTGGTAGAGTCCCAACCAAGGCCCATCCGTACCAAGTTTGAAGTGGATCTGGCCTACGGTTTTGGAATGGAAGTCGAAAATGTGAATTGTGGACGATGGATGACGGACCCTCACAAAAGCTCAGCTAGCTGACAAGTCAGCTGAGCTAAAAATGCAGCTTTTTTACAAAGCAGTACTTACATTACGTAGCGTCGAAGATTCTTCCTTGGTCTCATGTTGCAACATCTGAGGTTCCTTAGTTAAAGTACAAACAGTCAAGCAATGTTAAAAATACTTCTTGCTTCCTTTAAATGTCATCCCACAGTACCAAGTTCCAGTTTCTTTCCTTTATAGAAATATTCACATATCAATAAGTGTTCAACAAAAGTACATTCCAGGTAACATATAACACTTTCAACAAGTTTGCTACAAAACCTGTTTCGCCATGTTGGGAGGAAAAGTTGTTGCAACGTTGATGTTGGTTGTAGCCTGAATTTAAACATGCAGCATGAACTAGTATAATGTAAATATGTTTCATTTAAATAGGTCCTAAAAAGCACAAGTACATTCCGTTTCAACAGATTTGTAAGAGGTCAAATAACAAAATTGCCCAAAAGGTTCTGATATATAACCTTCTTCCCTGAAGCTACATGGCAACACAAATGTATTCAGTTTCATATTTTTGTTTTTAACGACGAGACAATGACTAAAAGAAAATTTACATATTCGGCCAATACAACAGAATAAACATATATTCCGATTTCCTTTTTTAGCACCCACGACGTGGTAGTAGAGTTGCAAGGTATCACCGAAAGGAGGACAAGAAAGGGAAAACGTTTTGGGGAATAGAAGTAGTGTCTTTCAAACCACTTTTCTGTGGAATGCTTTCTCTTCCATACAGCCTCCTTGTTCTAACATGTAAATGTGCAACAACCAAATAACAAATATAACAATCATATTGTTTACAAAATTATAAAACAACCTCTTTGCAGGAAAAGATCGACCTACTTAATCGTTTGCTCATGTTTGTAATCGTCAGTAAACTACACAACTGTTAGGTAAACTATACGAGGCGAATGAATATTGATTTTTTTATTCCAGTTAGCAGAGTAATTTGTAAGTGAATAGGGACAAGGTTCGTGCTGTGTTGAATGACATGTAACCTAAGTGTACCAGTGTCTACGTGTGCTAATAGCGCCTGCCCTTATTTTAGCCTTATATATTTGCAAAGCCATAAATAATCTCGCGGTCTATTGTTTGTAACCCTTGACACACTTAGTTAGGAATGGCCTCGTACAACTCACGGACACATTTTCAAAGTAATTCAATGGACACAAAAAATATACTGTGGTCAGTCTTTTTTGGTGAAATATAACAAATGGTTAAATGTTTTAGGCACACCACATATACAGTTATGTTTATTGATTATTAGTGGTTGCTATGTTTTCACTTAACAGAGTTACCGGTTATATGACAAAATACTGATATACTATGCCCGTCATAATCACATCTTTTTGAACTATAAAATAGTCAGAGGGTTACTAGAAAACAAATCACCAGCAGCAGTTAAGAATTTAGAATCAGTCTTGGTTTACCTGTTTCATCAGTAGCAGTTTGTGACCCTTTCGTCCGTGAATGACTTGTTGCAAATACCTGCAAAATCAGTCTTGCAATGAAGCTTAGCAGGCAGCAGTGTAAAGTGTCCCTTATTGTGGCAAGCAGCTATAAAATATTAAGTTTTGCTTCAAGTGTTCGTGTTTTCTAGTGCTTGATTGTATCCCTGACGACGGATTTTCAATTGTGACCCAGAAAATGTAATGGGTGGGAGCAGAGCCATTTTTATTTTCACTGTGTCAACAAGTCTGCTTAAGGGAAGACTTGTTGACACCATTTTAGTCTTTATCTTTGATAATAAAACAGGACTGGCGTCAAAATGAAGGCACTTTCTGGTGAACGCACCACGCAGGTGTTATTGTGCCCCTTACTGTGGTAAGAGTCTGCAAAAGGAAGCAGATGTGTTGTTTCAGGTTAGGAGCTTCCGGTGCTTGACTTTATCCCTAAGTACTTGATTTCTATTGACACCCGCAGACTTTGTTTTTTTTTTTTTTTTTTTTTTTTTTTTTTTTCTTTGGGTTTTTTTTTTTTTTTTTTTTTTGTTGTTGTGTTTTTTTTGTTTTTTGTTTTTTTTTGTTTTTGTTTCTGATTTATTATTGTTTTTGGTTTTTTTAGCGCTGCTGACTTAATGTCACAGAGCTTATGCGACTGCTCATGTCTCCCTGTCCATCCGTCCTTAAACCTTTGCTCTTTAGTGGAATACCATCCACACTGTGCAAATAAGCCTAATGACAATTTGGAGTACTTGTAAGCTGTATGACTATCTAGGTCCCTTTCTACTTTGGTGGCGCCACCAACAATATTATGCAATAAAGGGTCAAAAATGTGAAAGTCTTGGGATCACTCTAACATCTTGAATTTTGGGCGGATCTTCGCAAAATCAGTTGGAATGGTGGTTGAGGTCACAATGTAAGTTGCTAGTGATACTAATCGCGCCATCCATAATATGACGTAAATAATGAGCCAAAATTAAGTTATAAATTCCATATCTGATAAAATAATTGGATTAGACTTGCCAAATTTGCAGGATATAAAGACCAGGTCTAATTCTAGAATGTTTTGTACTACCACTGACGTTGACCTATTGTTGGGAGGTCACCACGCCCGTAAAATTGAAAGAGTTGATTTCGTAATGGCAGGGTGTAGCTTGGACATCAATCGCAGAGAGAATTGATCTTTCAGATCCAAATTGCACTTCATTACAGTGTACATAAATCTGTACTTGGTGACTTACGTTTTGGGGCACCGTGACCCAGTCATTATGCAGTATGGCGCTGGTCAAAATTAATGTTTTTCTTCAATAACTCGGAAAATGATTACCCGAGTGGAACAAACAGACTATGTATAGACAGCTGGATGTAGGGGACGTATTTCTAAAAGTACTTATTTTTTAATCCAAGTTGAAGGGTTAGGTCAAATGGCCGGTATGAATATAGGAGTCATCTGGTGAAAGCTCTGCACCCCACAGTTTTTTTAGTTAGGCCATATTACGTGTAGGAGTAATAAAGGATATGACTTTTTTTGTCGAAGTCAATGTTGGTGCCGCCACCTATAATATTATGTAATATATGGGTAAAAAATCTTGTGATCAATCCAGCATCTTTAATTTTTGAGGGATCTTTATGAAGATTTGGGGATTGTAGAAGAGGTCCAAATTTAGCTGGTCATGATACAAGTGTCGCCACCTATCACTTGACGGAATTTATGCGTTAAAATGTGTCAAAAATAAAAAAAAACATCTGGGAAAAAAATGAATTATATGAGCCGAATTTATAGAATACATAGATCATGTCCAATGCTATTACATTATGTAAGATCAGTGACCTTGACCTGTTTTTGTCAGATCACTAGACCTAGTAAGTTGGAAGAGGTGATTCTGTAATGGTAGGGTGTAGTTTGGACATCAGTGACAAGGAGTGCCTCTTGATCAAAATTGCACTTGAGAATATTGTACATAAAATTCCACTTGGTGACCTACGTTATTAGCCACCATGACCCAATGATTGTGTAACTTTGACCTGCATTTAAAGCCATTTGGGGCATTTAATTTAATATTTTGATCAAAAATAAGGCGAACCATGCCAAATGTACCAGAAATGTGTATCATATGCAAGTTTGATATTGCATTATACGGATAACCTAGATTACTTTTTAAAGTCCATAATTCGAATACATTTCAAAAATGATTTTTGGTGATGGAGGTCAGCAGAGTATTAGGCCCATTAGCCTCTTTTTTTTGTTTTTGTTTTTTTTTTGTTTTGTTTTGTTTCTTGTTTTTTTGTTTTGTTTTGTTTTGTTTTTTTTTTTTTTTTTTTTTTTGTTTTGTTTTGTTTTGTTTTGTTTTTTTTGTTTTTGTTTTTTTTTTTTGTTTTTTGTTTTTTGTTTTGTTTTTTGGCGGTTTTTTTTGCCTTGTTTTGTTTTCTGTTTTTGTTTTTGTTTTTTTTTATATCTTTTCTTTTTTGTTTGTGCAAATTGGTTATTTCAATAGCCCCCAAAAACTGGATGACAATTGTTCATCCAAAGGAATATTTTTCGATATTGACATCCCAAAGTTACCACACTGGGTGTTTTTCCAACAAGAAGATGGGAAACCTTATCTCCTTTAATTTTGCCTCAAGCATTCTTGGTAATTCAAAGATATCTGCGTGACAGCCGTATTCATATAGGTTTGTTCCAGGCTGGCAACCTTAACTTACACAATTTTTGCCATAAGTGAAAGGAACAATTAAAATTTTGCCAAGCCAGGGCATAGAGGTTTATGTCAATACGAGGTATGCATATTAATTTCCCGCCACAACTGCAAACCTAGGTGTCTCAGTATTCATTGTCTCGCGTGGCAAGATACGGGCAGGTGCTCGTTCGGGCAAGTGGAATATTGCTACTATTCAGTTGGAAATTAAGAACACTAAATATCTGCAGTTTGAAATGTATTCTTATATCTCCAAGTTAGGAAGCACCAAATGAATACAGCTGTGGCACTTGTAAAGTCAGATTTTCTAAAAGGTGCTAATTTTGTGAGAAAGGGCTATCCAGCCCTGTCTGTGACAATGGTATGCACGTGTGTCCCGCGTGATTGACAGACGTAAACTCCGTAGTTTATTGCGGGAAATAAACACGTTTATCCGGTGTAGGACGGATTCAGTGCTTCCAGAGGAGCGACTTAAAATATGACAGGTAGGCAAGTTATATTTGAAACAGCTGGTTGGCCTTTTCATGCATTGGTTTTTTAAAATTGTAAAACGTTTGCCTTAGAGGAGGACAGAGTAAAAGTTTAAACTTAAGTGTGGAAGAATATAAAATTGTGCTCGACAAATCAGATGCGCTTTATTTCACATGCAGACAATTAGTAGATGTGACTCATTCAATAGCTGTCTCGCTGGTTAATATATTCCCATGAATACACAATTTCCATGCATTTTACGTGTTTATTGTTTGTTTTTAGGCATCTTGATTTTAGCATTTTTTTCTCGTTAATGCAAAACTAATCGAGCTTCCACTTGAAAAACAGTACGTGACCCTGACTGGGGTCACAAAATAGGCCATGTAAAGAATATCTTCGCAGATATAAACGGATGGAAGTTCGCATTGCTAATTGGCTGTATCCGTACAAAGACCAATTATTGCCTTGTGGGGTAACGTATGCTGTAACTATGAATTAAAAATAAAATTCAATGAGACATGTGAATGTGCAGAGCTTTGTTGTAGTCACACGAGACACACTCCAGTGTAACATTAGTAAATGTTAAAAGTACGGACAGATGCTAAGAATCATGGCGCATAATAACTAGCCTTTGTGAAATAAATGACATTTATTGCTTGCGAACAGTCATTGCAGACTAAGCATGAAATTGCAATATCATCAAAACACATAATAATGAAGTTAACATATAGCTACCAGGGTACAACACGTATAAAATGTGTATGCCACAAGCCACAGTGAACACTATCTTGGGCGCTAACACACATAACTTATTTGTAGAATCTTAGCAAAAATAAGTGTTTAGACAGGTTGTATTTCCGTTGTTTCCAGCCCCCCCCCCCCCCCCCCCAGAATAGCCTCTACGTGTTGGACTGCTTCTTTCGTTCTGAAGGTGGCGAGGTTGTAACATACCTACAACATACAGATAAAGACGAAAAGTTGTCTTACCTTTGTTTATCCACTTTTCAGATTTAAGCAAAGACTAAAAAAGTTCGATGTCTACATAACATAATTTCTACACATTGGGGATTAAAGTATGTTGCTACAAGATGGTGTGTGGTACATTACCATTGAGAGCATGATTGCTTCACTTGTCTTTAAAATGCGATATTGCACGTCATCTGGTTACAACGGAATACAATAGATTTTCCATCGCATGCCAGCTTGTTCGGTACAAACATTAGGGCATTAATATTTAACTATATTAAAAATGTTGGATAATATTTTAAAATAAAGCTGAACCTAAAGGCTATTGAGTTGTTTTGTGGTTTCCCTATAATGATATTTATGATAAAAGACTTCAACTTTAAAAATTATTTGGTTGCTTCAGAGCAGACATACAGCCATTAGGATAAAGCCATTAAGATTCATTGTAGATATCTAATTATATGTAAGGCTTTTTTGCATTCATAATTGTTGTACGCTAATGGATTGACAATTTTTAATAAATTATATACAAGATACATATTGTTTTTTTTTTGCCATTTGTCAGGTTACTTGAATCCATAACATGCATGTATATTATTGTAATTTGGCCATCCATTAATCTTTCCTTTTACATTTTTTTTTCTTTATATTAGAAAATATTTTGGAAAACCCGGGCAACATCATAAATAATATAAAAGCATTTGTATTAGCAAATTTCATCGATCTGGGGATTTGTCTCTGGCATGCGGTATTGCACGCCATCTAGCGGTAAAACATGACACCAGTGTAGCGGCTGAAGTGACGCATGCCAGTTCCTTAGGGTGGGAGTATCAAGTTTGGCGTCATTTGTTTGCAGCCATACTTCATTTCTGAAAAATTTAACGTATATATTCATATATTCTGACAGCAAAACGTTTAAAACGGGTTGAAAAACGTGGCATGTGTTGTCATGTGCTACTATGTGCTGCCATGCGCATGTATATACTGGCGTGCGCCTTTTAGTCTTACCCTTGTGGGAAATGAAAATCACAGTGAATCGTGGCCACGTGTTTTTAGCACGGTTCCAGGTGTCCGTTCTCCCAGTTCCCAAGGCAAACGGTCGTTACAATACTTTTCAAGCATGATTTATTATGTTAACTTTAATCTGCGCTCTCGATTGCGTCTAAAGCAGTTATCAGCGTTAGTTACAAATCCAAATGCGACACGGTACGCTCGATCGCCATTTTGAACATTGCGCAATTAATGCATTGACTGCGGGACAGTCTCACAAAAGTACACTTGATTTGGACATCAAAATGAATCCCGGCGACAGTATATTTAGGATTATTGATGCTCTGAAATAATTGCAAAATACATACTTTTGGTTTCATATATTGTAGCCCTCTTCTAATCCCCACTCGGCAAGATCGTCCCAATGCTCCTTTATAAACCATTGGCATTGGGTGCTGAACTCACTATTTTCACAGTGGCAGCCAAGTCGATTAGATATTTTGAACAGGTAGATCCTACATATATATGTGATTAATGTTAAGGAAAGGACAGGTCAATTTGTCAAATAAATGTAACGTACCATAATAATGGAACTTTCTCACATTGAGCATCACCTGAAAATGTAAATACAAAACATGAGGCTTGATAAATATAGACTAGGAACTGCATCCGGATCTGCACCTGAACATTGCAAAAAAAAAAAAAAAAAGAAAAGAAAAATAAAGTAGATATATCTGATATTCTGCATGTAAACAAAGGGTGACCATTGTTGCTGTGTATATACAAAAGAACTAGCCCCTAGGGTGTCTCAAATTCCATATATTAAAAAATTAACATCAATGGAATACAATGGTATCCCATTGGACGGCCCATGGTATCCAATGGGATCCAGCTGGATCCTTTCTTTTCATTCACCCAAATGGATCCCATCATTTTTTCTCTCACACAAAAAACTGCTCAGAAATAAGCTATATGAGGCCATGTATCATTAAAAGTTTAGCGGTAACACGTGTATTACAGATTATTTACAAGTTTGCTGCAAAAGTTCAAACTTATTGATCCAAAATAAACATAAATGTTTACATATATAGGAGACTTTGAAATTCCAAGCTTAAGGCCTTTCTAGTAATGGTCCAGTCTTCCATAGGAACCATCTTTTCAGAGTTCCTCGTGTTTTGCAATTTATTAACATGTTGTGTTCCGTATCTAGAACATTTATCACCTATAAAAATCTACACTTCAGGGTATATTTTGTGGAGAGGTCATCAACATGTACTTTTGTTTGGTCCAACTGTACAGTCAAATTGGCATGGCCAATGGGATTTTGCAATTGCAATATCCAACTGGACAATAACATGAAAATTGTTTTATTTTGATTGCATTATAATTTACATTTTACTTGTAATGCATTAGTACATGTTGCTAATGAGCACCCCGATGAGAAACCAATAGCCAATCAGGTCTAATTTAAGTCTGCTTTTTCACAGACTTTACCTAGCACTTTGTTTGTTACTTGTACATGTATCTCGCATTAGACCATGTTTTACCTTCATAAGCATGGACTTTGGTGACAGATACTGCGGTCTCAATATTTCCATCCTGGAAAATGAAACGAGGGTATTAAAGGGTATTTAAGTACTGGTGCACTTGGGCTTTTTATTATCAATACAAACATGCTGGAAGCCCTCTCTGTATGGATAGGCCATACTGGAATTTGGGGACAGAACAAAATAAAACGATGTACCAATAACTCAGCGGAGAAAAGCCCCCATCCCTGTTATCAGTTTCATAAATGGACCTCTCATGGGCGGAAGTACAAATTTACTTGCAAGAAATTTGTGACTTCAAATTTTAAATTCACGTACACCCATATAATGGCAGTGTTTATAGCATGGACCTGCTGTTGCTGCCCTGTTGGTCGTGTCAGTGCAAGAACATAATTGGGCCTATCATGGGTACTGAGATAATTATTGATCCCAGTAAGCAATGGTGGTTTATGTGGGCAAGACAGAACATTCAGAAAAAAGCTATGGCCCACATTTTGGCTCTTATTACACTTATCTCTCTGATTATTGTAAATTGCTTTAATTTCGCTGTACCCCTATTTTCCCTTATTTCGCTTATGGCACAAAGCCATGAACACAAAGGGAAAAAATCCAATGAAATGGCATTTTAACATTGTTGAATAGGAACAGTATCCAAGACAGTGAAATGTCAAAAAAACAAAAACCGCAAAAATTTATACAAGTGAAAGTAAAGCAATTTACAGTACTTATATCCTGCTTTGCTTGGACCCTGTGGATAATCAGAATACATAAACACGATTGAGGATTTGCAAAGTTGTTCTTCAGACATGGTGGGATGGGCGTTTGTCTTTACCAGGATATGGTATGCGGTGCTGTGGGCTCTTTGACAAGATGTATTTTGTTTATGATGCAGAATAGCAAATATCCTGCAAATATGCAAGCACTTTACATGTACTTGAATTAATCTAGCTTATAATTTTTTGATGGACTCCAAAGTGCTTTTTTTTGCCACCCTTTTTTTTAATCACATAAAGTACAAAACTAGAAAAAAATTATCTTCAAAGAAAATCTGTCTGTCTGCTCTGGCTCATCGGGACTTCACATTCCATAAAGCTTATGGCCAAATGAAAATTTCAAAGTCAAAATGACCATGGCATTTGACTTTTAGAGGTCACATGTAAATTACGAAAATGTGCAGTGTTGCAATACATACAATTTGAGTCTGACGTGACTGAAATTGGATGAAAATTGTCCACGTTATGGCTAACTGAAAATACAAAGGTCCAAATGACCTGAACTTTTGACCTTTAGCAGAGATGGCGACTGTCCCCCATCATCAGGGATAATCCCAGAAATTGGCTGAGTTTTTTTACCAGTTTACGGTGTTTGTAACTCATCAAACTGGAGTATTTGCTGTTACATTCTATGTTAATTATTTTTAGTCCCCTATTGTTTTGACAATTTTTGGCTGAAATGACACTTTGAATGTTGCCATCCCTCCTTTAGAGGTGTCATGTAAATTACAAAAATTTAGAGTGTTACAATATCTGCAATTTAAGCCCAACATGAATCAAATAAGATTAAAATTGACAAAGTGAGGGCTAGATAAAAATTTCAAAGGACCAAATCACCTTGACCTTTGACCATTCGAGGTGACATTATATTACAAAAATGTGTAGTGTTGCAATACCTAAAATGTGAGTCCAATATAATTATTTGGATAAAAATTGACAGGTATGGCTTGATACAATTTTCAAAGGTCCAAATGATTTGGACCTTTGTCCTTTAAAAGTCACCTGTAAATCCCCAAAAATGTGCATTGTGACAGTATCTACAATTGGAGCCCAACATGATCAAAATTGGATAAATCTTGACCAAGCTTTGGCTAGAAGAAAATTTCAAATGGCAAAATGACCTTGGCCTTTGACCTTTAAAAGTCACATGTAAATAGCAAAAATATGCAGTGTTACAAACATATTAATTGAAGTTGGATTGTTATCTGTACCTATAACAGTTTTGAAGATATTCAATATTTACATTTTTAAATGTCCCTTATTTGCAAAATGCATGCAAAAATTTTACAAATTCATGTATTGACCTATAACTATGCCATGTTTGAAGTTTCTGAATGTAATAGTATTTGAGAAAACTGCCGAACATTGTTTGGCAATAAGGAAGAACTAAAGAACTCGAGGAAAAACAATATCTGTGTGGGAACACAGGCATAAATATGGTGGCATTTTGCAATATAATTCATGTGTGGAGGAAAACAGTTTTCATTTGAACACCTTTAGTAGAAGATACTCTCATTCGTTTAAATATCATTACTGTTGGTCATGGATTCTTCTGACGACGAACACTAGCATGTCTTACTATTTCGTAAATGATCCTGGATCTGACAAGGTTAGACTGGTATTCGGTTTGGTCTCATCACTATCATTGAAAACTGGTACCACTTCTCTTTTCATGGAACCCTCATATATTTGGCAACAATTTGAACATTCAGGCATTTTCTGCACATATTACAGTGCAGTAAGTGTTCCAAGTGTAGTGAAACTGATGTTGTTTTTTATAATTGTCTGATGAATATAGTTTGTTATTGTGAAAGTCATGTCAGGTTGGCTCAAAGTGTTTAATGTACTCTGTCTCTGTCTCTCTCTTGTATAAATAATTAACATCTAAATCAACTGACTGACAAGTTGAACTACGTCTGAGTATAAATGAAAGAATTTAAAACTGTTACACTAAAACAGTTATACTTACAGTTACCTTTAGGAATTTCAAATGATCCCTCCCTCTCTTTCTCTTTCTCTTCATAAAACCGAATTCTTTCTCTGATAAAGGTAGTAGAATTTTACAATAATTAGGACTGTTTTACAATTTGACCTTTTGAACTTTATAGAACCACGAGTTAGATGTACATTATGCTTGGCCGACTTACAGATGACTTACAATGGCATACTACATTTTCGGAATTCTAAATTATTAGCCTAATAATTGACTTATTAGATGATTTGTGGGATTATATGCTTTCTTGAACATTTTAATGTCCTTTCAAAAATACTTCTGGAAACCAACTTGAAATGTGACTGCTATCCTTACAAATTTTGACTATTGTAATGCATTTTTGACTACGTGTTAATGATTTGAGGCCTAATGTCACTTGCTTCTGGCCGATGTTTAACATTTGAACCAATGTACTTACTATATTTGGAAATTCAAACACTTTTCTTTTTGAAAAACTCTTAGTTTATCTCCTTTAAAATAACATCATATCTTTAACTACATGCCTAAAACACATCGAATTATATAATCATGTTGTTTAGATTCTTATTGATGGTCATTTTAGGCCTAGAGGGCTTTTCTGATGGATTGATGTTGGTGTTGGTGTCGCTTTGTGGACTTATATGGATGATGATCATTGTTGAGATGGTGGTTACAAGTAGTACCTTTTTAAATACTGAATTTTATTGACATTTTCAACAAGCTAAGAACCTCCACTTACATATTCTCTGATGTGCTGCAAATTTTGGTCCCTTTTCATAAATTGTATGGTCCTGTATATGCATGAATGATGCAACTGTTCAAGCCAATTTACTGAAATAGGCCTATAATTTCAAACAAAACTTTTTGCATTCTGTCATGTGAAAACTAGATAAAGTTTTTTCCCCCTATGGACCTTTGCACTTACGTTTTGGTCTCTTTTGGGTAAATACGAACTAGAAATTTATATGTTTCAGCTATACATACCAAGGAACATTGCCTTTGGTCGGAATTGACTTGGATTTGTTTTGTTAGGACTACGGTTTGGATATGGTAATGACACTGTCTAATTTAATGCCTGCAATTCATGTCCAGAGTATTTTAAATAATTCAACACTTCTATACCTTCCACTGATCATTATGTTCAGAGCAATTTAAATAATTGAACACTTATATACATTCCATTGATTATAATATCAAAAGAACGAGAACCATTATCTGCAGGGACAGAATTGAGAATCAAAACACTAAACATATTTTGAAATTCACAGTATGACCTCTCTGAACCTGAGAGAAAATAAACTTTAAACTCTCCGACTCTGTTGATACATAAGGTACAACTGCATGAGATCAAAGCTAGCAGCAATTCAAAAGCTTGAATTATAATGTTCAAACAATATATTTTCTATAATCTGATAATTTTATGTGAGTACTTAATGTGAATGATTAGTTGAATGTATAATGACTTTGTGTTTTACAACGAATTTGCAGGCGATAAAATGCACTAAAAATTCACGAAACTCATTATGCACATACACTTTTTATTTTTTAAATTCCTGCCATGCTCTATGAAATACTTCAATCAAATATCAAGTCTTGAAGATTATGTTTTGCCTGCTATTGATGACTTTAATTCTATGAGAAATAGAAAACTCACTAAAGTGAAATCTTGCCTTGTATGATTAATGACACAACTGCAATTGGAAAACATTGGATCTGTTGGATCCAATCGGACAACATTGGATACTGTTGGATCCAATTCGACAACGAGGAACACTCTTGTATCCATCTGGACCTGCATGGTACAGTACCTTGTTTATAACAACATTCTATTTCACATCTGCTCAAACATATATATGTCAGATCTCATAGGGGATTAGAGTGTATGTGTTCCACAGAACTTGGAAGTTAATTTCTAAAATTATAAAATACAAGTCCCTCCCCTCCTCCAAGAAAAAAAAGTGTCCATCACAGGATGTGTAAGCCTACAATTGATCATACATTGCCTTATGCTGCTGAGTATGGCTAATGTGACTGGATTTCAAAGTCATGGTACATTATTAATTGTTACAAGACTTGAATACTGTAAACACAATTAATTTTGCATGTATGTTTGATTTTGTCAAATTCTTGTTCAATGTTCATGAAAGTGTTGAATTTGGGAAAGTTGCCTCTCCTCGTATTAATAGTGTTGGGTCCCTGTCCTGAAGATACAAGTTTACCCTTCTCATATGTGTAAAGAGTAAAAGTGCGGGAGCAGAAGAAGGTACTGTTCTGGCATTGTCGTATTCGTCAGTGGAGGCAGTCTGCCGGATAAGGCACACAGCCATGGAGGCCTGCTAACCACTCCAGCAACCCAACAAGTTTCTCCATGGGGGTGTGATGTTTGCACAGCTGCACGTGGAGTAGCCGGGAGTTCCTGAGGTGCTCCGTAAGTGTTGACATGGTGTCTGTCCCGCCTGATTGGCCTGACTGCATCAGCATATGGGCCTTACTGCATCGGCAGTACAGGCAGGCTCATGCAGCCAGCACTCCCTTCCCTGCTAATGGATCCAACAAATTGGTGATATAGAAGTCCACAGGCAACCTGATACCAGTACGATTAGCATGGATAAGGGCCAAGGGTCTATACCGCCTGACTTACCGGTGGTTTGATGCCACACTGACCGTCCAAGTTGGAGGGGGCAATACACGAACCCTGCACTGCGCAGGTCCACGCACCTTCTGTCTTGCGCTGTGCTCTGCGCAGCCACTGCGCAACGGCTTTGGTCAGTATAATTAACACAAGTGGTAGAGAATTAAAACAAAGTCCAGCCTTGCAGTTGTAATGAAGATTTGTCATCCCAGGAAAAAGGTTACATCCATCTTTTACAAAAAAACAGCTCTCACCTCCCCCAACCTGGGCTTCATGCCATGCAGCACACAGTTTTCAATAACCAATCACAAGGCAATATCTTATCATGTAAAATTATTTTGTGTTTCCATTGGTCATTTCTAATCATTACATAGCTGTGCCTAGATAGATACTGACAAAGAACAGCCAGTGTAACCCAATACATATATGTAAGGAGCCCAACCATGTTATAGGGATACAAATACACTTGCCCTTGCATATTGATGAGTTTCTAGGCAGGGAGCTAATTTAACTTATCTAACACATCTTCAGTGGAGACAAAGTGGCTGTTAATGTATACATTTGGAACTGACTGAATTATCATAAAAAGAGATAAATATACAACGTTACATAGGTGATTATGAACAAGCAAGATCAACAAAACAAAGAGACCAGTGTTGATTGCCGAGATGCATAAAAATTAATGTATATAACAAGGATCAATTAGGTGCTTTTACACGGTTGTGAATGAATTATGCATATCACACAGGCCTGTGTCCGTCTGCCTCTTACATATAGATGGACTGGTCTTCATCCACAATACACATTGCCTCATTGCTACCAGTGGTGTGATGTTGGGGCTTCTGTTAATGCAAAGGTTCACCTCGGCATCAAGACATTTGTACATTGAATACATCTCAAAGACAGTGATTCCATGTGAGATATTGGTAGCACCGTTGTTTACAGAAATCATTATCAAATACACTGATGCAGCATATTAACTTGCCATATTTAGTTATTTCAGGGCTGAAGATAAATAATAGGTATGTACAGTTACGCTCGCGTTCAAGTTAACAAACGCCAAACGCACCAACGTTTCCCAAACGTTGCCCAAACACTTTCAGTGAAAGTCAAATGTTTTGCAAACGCGTAGCAAACACTTTGCAAACACTTTCCAAACGCTATACAAACACTTTGCCAAACGCTTTCAAACACTTTTCCAAACGCTTTCAAACACTTTGCCAAACGCGTTTAGTGAAAGCCGAACGTTTTCAACCACTTTTCCAAACGGTTTCAAACACTTTACACTGTGCGCCAAACGTATGTGATACATGTACATGTACACTTGGTTATCTAAAAATCCGAAAATTATCAAAAATAGATGCTCTCATATGCGTTTTCCTGACATTTGCCACTGCATTTTCATACGGACTATTTGGATTTTCATGGATGCAAACTTCACTAATCTGGGCTCCACAAATCAAATTCCACTTGATATCTGATTCAAATTAACATGAAATGAAGAAAAGAAAAACTGAGTCAGTGACAAATAATTCCTGAAAATATGTTTTTGTCACCTTTACCTGCCAATATTTATATTGTTACTGGTAATGAACAATATTATGACATGGTCATACCTAATAAAGGGAGAAAATAAGTATAGGTAGGAGAAAACAAATAATATGTCTACATTAACAGGTTTAACACTTCATTTATTATAAAATTACAGATCTTTCAGTCGCAATATACCCAGTCGATATCATACTTTTTCTGAAAATGAAGTTCTTGAAAGAAGGCCAACTTTTAAAATTTCGAATGGAAATACAGCAGCAGCTAAACTTAAGTATTGTTTAGCTTACTAAGCCAAGCAATAGAATTAGCTGCAGTAGAGGAAGCCAGGCGATTCTCCATTGGTCCTTGGAGTAGTTATATATATTTTAATTGAAAATTAGGAACTATTTCAGAATAAATTTATAGGAAATATCATGATCAGATCATGAATCATGATCTGATCGTGACATTGCCTATGAATTTACTCCGAAACAGTTTTTGAAAGATGAAGTATTCATGATATCTTAAATGAAGAATTAAGTCTTTAATTAATTTTTGTTGAATTAGACACTTGGGTAAACGTATTTGGATCGTGTTTTATATAGATATCTACAACCTATAATGCTGGATAAGTGCACATTTACAAGTAGGTACATCATATATTGCTGGACCTGCTGAAAATACGTTAGGAGATTCTTCATCATTTAAATGGAAATGTTTGAAATGCATAGTGTTTGAATGCGTTTGTGAAAGTGCTTGAAATCGTTCGGGTATTTGTTCAACGCGTTTGGAAAGTGTTTGAACGCGTTTGGAGAAGTGTTCGGTAGCTTTGTGAAAGTGTTCGAACGTTTTGTAAAAGTGTTTGAGATTTTTCCCAAACGTTTTCCAAACACATTCCCAACACTTTCCAAAAATAGTCTAAACGTTTTCAAACGTTTCCCAGCAAAAGCCAAACACCAGCAAAACGCGGAAAAGCGTTTGGCTGTTAACTTTTAGCCGGGCGTAACTGTAGAGGCTTGTAAAAAAATCCAAACATCACAGAAGGTTTTGTCTTTGTGGCAGAAAAGAACCTACTCTCCTCAGCTTTTGCTTAGTTTACAGTGCAATTGTTTGGAATATTGTTCTCACACAGTTATGATAGTAGGAGACAAAGAATACGAACGTGTCCCTATATGTGGAAAATATTTGTGAATTTGGTGAAAACAATTTGCCAGGGAAGTTAACTGTGTAGGAAATTTGAAAGTGGGAAACATCCTCCTCTTCAATTCCTCCAAGTATATAAAACATTGCATGTGTAGGTAGGACCAGATCTGTGTTAAAATTTACTGATCATTGTAAAGACCCGAGTTTCACAAGTAATGTTGATAGTAATGTTGACCTTGAGGAGGGGGGTGCGGGGGTGCACTATTCATATTTTAGGGTGAGTAGGCTCCACTGAGGGTATAAAACCCAGAGCCAATGGGATGTTAATCAATGCGATTCATGAGGTTCTTTCGGAGCTGGTATTTATAATGTTAGTTTGTTGGTCACTTCCAATTGGGGGGTGGGGGGCTAGTAATTATTCAGACACATAACAGTATACGGGTGACGATTAAAATGGGGCCTTTGGGACCAATGGTTTGAAAAATGGGGTCTTTGACAGTGATAAGTGCTAACAAAACAGGGGTCTTATCCCTCATGCTTAGTAAATGGAGTACCCCCCCCCCCCCCAGCCAAGCTGAGGTAAATTGAACATGCATGATAACTTTCTGTCAATTGTCAGATGATACATATATTGGGTAAAGTTTTCAACTTTTCTCAGACTGCCGTGCATATTTACTGTAGCTTACCATTTGTATGGGGGCTTTTGAATACATGCGTATGCTAAAACGATCATTGAAATATATAATTTTGACAGGAAGCAACCTGAAATTTCAGTTGAAAATGGGAACATTTATGTTTTCCCCATCGAACAGTAATTGTTGGAAAGCCCAGGATTATGATAGGAAGTGTAGCTTCACCAAGAACTTCTCAACCCAGTAAGTCTGCCCACTAAAAATCTAAGCTACTAACCTTGAATGTTGTTTTTTCAAGCAGAGATATTTTAACAGTTTTCACAAGTTTGGCATTTATCTGAGGTTAAGAAATCACAATTTTCATTGCTACTCAAGCTTGGCAGCTAAAGTAAACAGTTTGTTTTTCACTTCATTGTTGTGCCATTAGTGAACTAATTGAAAATAAATTTTAGAATATAAGGACGAAATGAGTATTATCCAGAGCACCAATTGAACTATGGACTTATCCCTTGCAGCTAGCTGCCCAGTTACAAAAAAAATGTTTATTTGAAAGAGATGATGCAGATAACATCTGATACAGCTTTTGATAAGACAGACCACTTTTCGCCTTGCCACCACCAATGCATGCATAAAGCTGTGCCTGCTTCATCTTTCTGTTTGGGCCACGAAGGTCAAATCACACTGAGCCAGTATGCACTGCTATAATTATCGTGTGAGTTGCAGTCAGTGTGTCAATTCTGATGCGCAGTGCTGGCTGTCTCTGTGTTGGGACCAAGCAGACCATAGCTTCGTAGACCTGACCAAATTCAGTAGTTTCCCATCCAGAAGTTTACCCCATCAAAGTAGGCCTACGAGATGGACAAAAAATATAAAAAAACAATAATAAAATGCATTTTTCTTTTGTTTTTTATCTGTTTTCCGTGTTCTTTTTTCCCCCAAGATACAATCAAGTTTCCGAATCTAATATATTTGGATACACTGGATGCCGAATAGTATTGCTTGTTGTTTCAACAGAAGTTATGTTCTCGAACTAAGCTTAAAACACCGTAAATTGCTTCATTTTCGTGTGTTTAAATTTCTTTTCAATTTGTATTTTTGACATATCACTTTAGTTTTAATTTTACTCTTTTTGCAAATAATTCCTATTCAAACAATGTTAATATACTGTTTCACTGTGTTTTTATTTTCATTGTTTTGAGCCATCAGCTAAAAGGGCGAAAATAAATATACAGTGAAATTAAAGCAGTATTCAGTAGTCATTGCCACTTTGGCTGAAATAAAATAGGCAAATAATTTGGTATGTTCTTTTAAACTTAATGAGTCTGATATTTGAAAGGTTAAATAAGTTTGTGAAGTTCAGGTTTTATGAACCCCAATGAAAATAAGCCTATAATTCTCCGGATATAAGTTGCATTCACATTATACCGTAAACGTGGGCATTTATCCACGTGTATCTGTTGATATGTTTTAACAAATACATATATGTAAAATTTCAAGATTACAATATTCAATCTTTCTGTAGGTCCACATAGAGGGAAAACTCAAAAGTAATTAACTGTTTAGTCTGTTGATTGTTTAAATACCAATAGACATTAAACACAGCCAGTGATGATTGATAATAATAGGCATACTTGCATCATCAAAGCCAACAAAAACATGCTTAATTTCATGTATTCCATATCACAGAGTATGATATGAGCCCGGATGTCACGCAGTAATCAAAATATAACAGGCAGATGCACTTAAGACCCTCTCGACACCAATATGATAACACCTGGTAACCTTGATATAGCTCAAGGTCAATAAAAGCTGACCTCAACCAAGCATCTAGTGACATGCTTCACCTACCCACTGCACAGATTTCATAGTAGTTGCTCAATATTTCAAACATAATTTGGTTGGTAAAGGTCACACCCTTGTGTATGTATACAGTACAATAATCCCTCTTTTGAGAGACCACACTCTGTGGCATCAAAGAATTGGTCACATAAAACTGGTGGTCTCCGACTTACTTTGAATGCGCAGTGCGCATGATAACTTCCCGCCACAAAGCACAGGTTTGGCGCCTGGTGATCATGGGGAACGTGCGGGTCGCATCACTGTCACAGACATACCATATGGTCATTTCTCACATAATTAGCATTTTTTGACAAATTTAAGTTCACAAACGCCAGGCCTATATTCTTCTAGTACTTCCAGGGCCATGTATAAGAAACAAATTCCATATGCCTTTAATAAGGAGTCTGTATTTCCAAAATATAAGTAATACCCTGCATGTCCCCACAGGTACCGACCCGTATCTCGCCATATCTCACCAAGCGAGACAAGGCAATAAGGTATGCAGTTGTGGCCACAACTTAATAAGCATATCTCTTATTCCCATGGTTGATGTTCAATTATTAACTACCATTCCATCTTGCAGACATGTGTTCACTTATTTGTAGGTATTAAAAACACATTTGAATTTATGAACTGATTTTAACAATTTATTTTACCAATATTGTTTAAAATAGGTAGGTATTACCTGTCTAAACTGCAGAATTTCTGGTTGTGTAAGTGGTGTTTGCGGTCAGTTTGTGTGGTCACTAGTCAGGGTCTGCAGGTGGTCTCCCAAAAGAGGTAAATTACCATTAAAAGGCGCTTTTGCACGACAAAAATAGTCGCAAAAGGTAGGTGGTCTTCCGAAAGAAGGCCCTCTCAAAAGAAGGACTACTTTAGTAAAATAAACCATTTTATTTCCTCATATCCAGAATATAGGCCTACTTTCAAGAGGGAGGGGAGCGTACCAAAAGGGCCCTCTCCTTGTTTTTTTTTTTTTTTTTTTGTTTTTTTTACAATGTACATGTGCATGTTTAATTCCTCTACATTGGGTCATATAGGCAAGAACCTGGCGATGATCTACAGTTTACCAATAAAATTTTACTTTAAAAAAGCTCAAAATCTATATCAAAAACACATTGAAACAGAATCAGGAATGCAGGAATTTCAGTGTAAAATTTATAGTTTTGATATTTCCTGGTCGCACCAGATTGCATCAGTT
Source organism: Hermodice carunculata (assembly GCA_964020975.1). Lineage (NCBI taxonomy): Eukaryota > Metazoa > Annelida > Polychaeta > Eunicida > Amphinomidae > Hermodice > Hermodice carunculata. The sequence continues at coordinate 30,096,938 of OZ026620.1, forward strand.
GAGTTAAAGTTTTTCAAACATTTTCTTCAGAGGGGAGCGGAGGGGTATCCTCTTCCTGTACTGACCCACCTCCTTACACTCTTCACTCTGTACAAATCTCCTATGTTTTTTTCAGATTGTTAACATCCATGCCCGCTCATAAAAAAATGATAGCAGTTGTGATTGCCCCCTTACAGGAATTTTGTATAAAACCAATATAATGGGGTTGTTTCAGGTCTGATGGTATGGATTCCGTGACTGCTAGTTCAAGGCTGATTCTTGACAAATCCCCAGTGGCTTTTTGTGGTTAACTGATCAATAAGGATTATGGGTATTTAATTGGTACCTGTAGGATAAAATTTAATGGACCAAACACAAAGGGTTTAGATCAGGTTTCCTCATCCTGCCTAAGAAAATGCATGTTAACCTACACATACACTCAGGCACATGGGCCAGACCAATCCTTTCCTCAAGGTCAATCCAAACAAACAGCTTATGTTCATTGCCAAAGGGAGTTAAGGGGGATCTCAGTGTACTAGAACAGAATATAATTTTGCTTCATTACATAGTAAAGAAAAGCAAGATATTGTAAAAGGATGGATAGTGAAAAGTAAGGAAAATATGAGGCCTTCCAGTATGCTGGTGCACAAAATAAAATGCCCATAGCAGGCCAGAATAAAAGTACCTGCTCCCCCTCCTTCTAGGGGAACAGTGACTTGCCAGATCTGTCTGCCCACAAAACATGTGCTTGTTTGCATGGGGAGAATTCATAACTACATGTAGATACACTCATGTGTGGTGAAGGTTGATGACTTATAAATGTCAAATCTAATTCTTTTTTTCTCAACTTGTTTCTTTAAGTGCAACCCCCAAAACTTCCAATTAATTTTAGCCATACTTAAAGTGTGTGTCAATCCATCAACACAACCTTCTTTACGTGAACATTTTTTCATTGTTTTGAAAATCGACAGTATGCATTTTAACTTATTCAATGTTCAAATTAGGCCATGGAATTTATGTGAATCTTGGGTCATGTTTTTCTTTACTATTGGAATTATCCCGCTGTTAAATCAGCTGGAGTCATAAGGAAACGAACACAGATACAGGACACCATTGGTCAGTTTTAGTTAGCTGGGGAATGGAGGCCTGTAATTGAGACTCATTTTGCACTATGCACAGATGTCAACTCGAACAAAATTAGCTTCTCAGCGAATCTGTTTTCCCCTAAGTAGCCCTGACTGGACTTTTTAATACTTATTGGGAGTAGCAGTTGTTTGACGAATGCCAACATCAGACATTTTACCCAGAGTAGGAGACTGATAGTGAGGCAGCAAATATGTCTGTGTGCTTTCAAAATTTGCACAAATCAAAGTGCTACAGCTTGGTTAATTCGACAGACATACAGCACAAATCAATGAATTGAAATTAGAATGGTACCTCTACCTATTATAGTGTTGACGATATTCAACATTTATGTTGGTCAAGTGTCCCTAATTAGCATTAATTGAAATTCGACAACTTTAGTTTTTAGCTTTGCTGACAAAAAGTTGCAGAGCTTATGCAATTACTCATTTTTGGTTGGCTGTCATTCCATCCATTCATCTGTAAACAATTTGCTTGTCAAAATGATAGTATCAACGAATTTAAAGTTAGCCTCTTGGAATTTTTTGGACATATTGTATGAATGAAAATCTAGGTTCTTTTCATTATCGGTGGCGCTACCTACAGGATTACGCAATGCACAGGCCAAAAAACGAAAATAAATGAAAACATTCTGGTGTCCTTGATTTGTGATGGATTTTTATAAAAATTTTATGGAAACATTTTGGAGGCTGATACGTGAAATCCAAACAGTACTGGGAGCACTCTGTACAGTTGAACGGAAATTATGAGCCAATATGTGTTAAGAGCAATCATGAGAAATAATAAAGCGAACCTAATCAAATGCCACAGCATATGCGTTTCATGTCTGAAAGTACAATATTACATAATACGGGTGACCTTAGCCTACTTTCTCAAGGTCACTGATGGAATAAATTTCAGGAGATGATATGCTCGTGATGTTCATTTATTGTTACATGTTAACACATATGCATTTTGCCATTTCAGGCATATTATAAAGAAGAAAGTTTGTGGTGAGTGGAGTGTTGGTGGCTCTACTGATGGTTTTCAATGGAACTAACATCATAGGTGTAAAAAACACATTAAATTCAGTATCATGATAACAAGTAAAGATGGAGCTTCGAAACTTACACCAACTATGTATTGTGTCAGTAACCAACTTTTCTGAAAATTTGGATGCCTTTGATCCAGTTTTTGGTCAAAATACAAATTACATACGTCATCGATAATTACGAAGTACAAAATATTGATTTAAGTGAGCTATGGTTAATAAATTAGTACAAAATATGCGTTTTACATAAATATTGATTTTATAAAAGATTAATGACTTTTAACCTGCTTTTGTTAGGTCAATGATGGATACAACAACCCACAGAATACAGATATACCACAAACGAACTACAAAAAAAATTAAAACGTTCATAAATATTCGCCTTACTTTTCCATTCAATAAAAAGATATGTATACCTATATTATGTTATTCATCCTTTTGTCTATTAATATTAATTACAAATATATTATAATGTGATAAACATTCCAATAACATCATGTAAATCAAAAGCCACCTACACAATTGACCTTTGTATTTTCGCAAGTTCAGAAATCACTTGACGGATCGCAACTTCAAAATGAAGATGGAGGTGCAAAATAGCCATGGTTCCAGCAGAGCATGGGCCTCTTGGTGGTTCCGAAGATGCGTATACAACACGAACACACAAGTTGAAAGTTGCAATTTCGCTTCTGCCAGTAGCAGTATTGAAGATTTTCAACATTTAATTTATTCAAGTGTCCCTAATTGATATTTATTAAAATTGTACAAGTTTTGTTTGCTGTTCATTTGATACACGAACAAAAAGGGGTGGGGGGAGAGGGCTCTTCTACCTTTTATGGTTCTGAAGTGATCAATTCCCTGTCATAGGTAAGATTTGAAATGTGAGCACTTGGTTGATAGAGGAAGGCTTTCAAATAGTATAACATTTTGCTATTTTTTGCAACAAATTGGACAGTTTGATTACAAACAACCATAAAAAACTCAAAATTTGGCAGGGTTTTATCTCCATGCACGGCGAAAATATTGGCCGTTGATATGGAATAATCAGATTTTAAAATTGGCGGCATTCAAAATATCAAACCTTGAATATCTCAAAACCATTGTTGTGTACAGATCGAGATAGGTTGCTTGACTAAGTCATGTCTGAGTGCAAACCCAGACATTTTTTTATTACAAAAATGTTTTCTTTCTTTCTTTCTTTCTTTCTTTCTTTCTTTCTTTCTTTCTTTCTTTCTTTCTTTCTTTCTTTCTTTCTTTCTTTCTTTCTTTCTTTCTTTCTTTCTGTCGTTCTTTCTTTCTTTTTTCTTTCTTTCTTTCTTTCTTTCTTTTCATTCATTCTTTCCAAACTATAGTAGATATGCACAAAATTTATTGTACATGTATAGGTTTGTGCCACTTGCCAATATAATGGACAGTAACTCAAAGTTATATGGTTTTAAATTATGCTAATGAGGGGCATTCAGCAATTTTAAAAGTTGAATAGCTCCAAAACTATTATGGCGGGAAATCCCATTCCAACTTTAATTTACAGGTTTGTGGCAAAGCCACATCCAACGAACCATAAACCAAAGTTGTAGGATTTTAATTTATGCAAATAAGGTGAATATGCAAAATGTTAATCTTGAATAGCTTCAAAAATATTATAGACAGATGCGTCAGGTCAACTTCAATTAAGAGGTTTGTGAAAAAAACTTATGACCCATCATTCAAAGTTGTCGAATTTTAATTTCTGCAAATTATGTGAATACACCAAATTCAAATCTTGAATAGCTTCATAACTGTTATACGTGGAGCTGTCATTTCAACTTCACTATATAAGTTTGCATTCAATGAACCAAAGTTGTTGAATTTTAATTTATAGAAATAAGGTCAATACACAAAACCTCAATCTTTAATAACTTTAAAATATTTTACATACAGGTACCATTCCAACTTCAATTTGCAGATGTGACATAACCTCATCCAGTGAACGATGAACCACAGTTGTAGGCTTTTAATTTATTCAAATTAGGCAAATACACAAAATCAACATCTTGAATAGCTTCGAAACTATTATAGATAGAGGTGTCATTAAAAATTCAGTTTATTAGTTTTTGACATGGCCACATCCAATGAACCAACAATCAAAGTTGTAGCATTTTAATTTATGCAACACTAATAAGCAAAATTTAAAATTTGTCGAACAATGGCAAAGTGTAGCATTTCAAACCGTTTTTATTTTGAAAGCACCCAGACATATTTACTCTAAAGCAAATCTTCTTTTCTAGGTCATGTCTTGTCAGTACTTTCAAGCTTGGAGTTCACAAAGGCTGCCAAGCATGCTACAAATGATGATGATGATGATGATGATGATGATGATGATGATGATGATGATGATGATGATGATGATGATGATGATGATGATGATGATGATGATGATGATGATGATAGTAATAAAATCTGGTATAGAAATGCACTTTGCATTCCCTCAAAAAATTATAACCTAGATTTATTCAAGTACATGTAAAGTGCTGGCATTTTTTCAGCATATTAGCTGTGCCTGTATCATGAACAAAATACATTTTATCAAAAGAGCCCACTGTACAGCAAACCCACTTACTGGTAAAGATTAGCACCCAACCCCACGATGTCACGGCTACAACTTTAGAAAAGCCCAAATTGGTCTATGCATTCTGCCTTTCAACAAGGTCCCTGCAAGGCAGGATATATTTAGTCACAGAGACAAGTGTCATCAGATCCAAATTCAAGAATGTAGGGCATAGCTGTTGTGTTAATGTTCTGCCCTAATTTGAAGTCACAGAAACTATCAAAGCTTACTGGAATCAATTATCATCTCAGTACCCATGGCAGGCCCAATTATGTAACTGACTGCTAAGACCACCTGTACAGCAACCACTGGTCTATGCTATGAACATCTCCCTCTGTAAGGGTGTATTTGAAATTTGAAGTCACAATTTCTTGCAAGAAAGATTTTACTTACACCCATGCGGGGTCCATTTATGAAACTGATAATGGGGTGGGGGTTCTTCTCTGCTGAGTTATTGGTCCATCATTTTATTTTTTCTGCCCCCAAATTTACGAATGGTAAATCCATACAGTCGTCACTCTCTTGACAGACCACTTCAATGAGAGGCAACCTGTCTTAAAAGACCACTTTTCAGGATACTTTGCTCTGTACCTTTCCTGTTATTTATACCTATCATGAAAGACCACTGTCTTGAGACACCACAATTTGATCATCCCCAAAGGTGGTCCTTCAAGATAGGTTTCCCTGTACTGCTACCCTCATTAAGAAAATGACATATTTTTATAAGACCGTCAAAACTGTTAAATATAATTTGCATTGTACTTGGACATTCATCTCCCAGTGATCTTGAGAAGCTAGTAAAATGTAGGCTAGACTCAGTCTTCCGAGAGGACTTTTTAATGATGTTCACAGCAACGACTCTAAAATAAATGCTGATTACCGAAAAAACGAATGTTCTAAAATAGTGGCCAGTACAAAATACAAAAAAAATAGAGCTTCCAGCATGTTTGTATCGGTAATAAAAAGCCCTAGTGCACCTGTTCTGCAATACTCTTAATAAAATGAGACAAAGAAATCGAGCATGCAAAAAAACAAAAAACTCTGACAATGAAAATGATTGGTTAAGCTATCGTCACTTGCGTGTTGATGTTACTAAATAAGTCAACGAGGCCAAAAGTAATTGTTATGAACAATTGCACAATATTTTAGCAGAAAAGCTCACAGAACCCTAAAAGTGGTGGTCGACCCTAAAGTGTGCCTGTGGGTGGTCTTCACATAAACAAATTTTCAGTTCCGATTTGAACCCATGGATGAAGCCAATGCGTTAAACAATTACTTCAGTTCTCAGCGGAACCCGGACGATGGGACCGCAAGTATCCTTGTCTTGGAGTCTAAACCAAATTACAACTCAGTTATTTCACCATATTGGAGAACGAGATCTTGTCAATATTACGTAAATTACATGTGTCAAAGTCGGGTGGTCCTGACCATCTTCCGAACAAGGTGTCACGTTTAGCTAGCGCCCTACATGTGCATAGCGCATCCTCTAACAAAACTGTTAAATGTGTCATGATCGAACTCCTGTTTTCCCGATAACTAGAAAGAAGCGAATGTTATCAGCCTTTACAAAGAAAAGACAGAGTTTTTCATTAAAAACTAGAGTCCTGTGTCCACTTCTCTACGGCTAAAGCATTTGATATTCTTGTGTTTGAAGACTCTTTTAAACACAGCAATTTTCTTTCAGACAACAATCTTCTTACGGCCTGTTACTCTGGTTTGAACAAGATGTATTGCGCCGTCAATCAGCTTATTTACATTATTCATGAAACAAGTTCAGCTTCAGATGAGAAAAAGGATGTACGTCTCGTGTGTTTTTGGGTGTATCTAAGGCCTGTTACATGATATGGCATAGACATGCATAAGCTTTAACAATACGGTATCTCTGATGCCCTCTTTTTTAATCAAGTCTTGTCTCTCAAACAGAAAACAGACAGAAGAGTTAGAGGGAGCTTCTTCAAACGGGGTAAAGATAGAATCTGGTGTTCCCCAAGAAAGTGTTTTGGGCCACTATTGTTCTGGTATTCATAAATGATTTGGTTGAGTATATAACATACAAAATCTACATATTCGCGGATGACACTTCTTTGATGGAAATAGTGGAAAATTTCAACTCAACAGCAACCAAATTAAATCAAAATTTACTCGTTGTTCAAGAGTGGAGTAAAAAACGGAAATAGAGCTTTACCTTGGCTAAGGAGAGAAAATGGATGTATCCACTAAATCAAACAAAACGAACAATCTATGTTTAAATTTCGCTGGTGAAAGTGTTAAAAAAGTGAATGAGCACAAACACTTGGATATCATCCTTACTGATAATTTGTTCATAGCATTCACTTAAGACCAGCATGTAACTAGGCTGCCACTCGTTTCGGGAGACTAAAGAAATGTATGTGCACGATACTTCTGGAAGCGCTTAAAGGTATTTACATATTATCCATCCGACTGATTCTTGTATGTGCGGGTTCAATTATGAACAGCTGTTCAGAGAAGTGCAGAGTAATGTTAGAATTCGTACAGTTTATAGCTGCTTACTTGTATCAGGTGCCATGAGGACCTCAAGTGAAACAAACGTTCAAGATTACCCTGGATGGCCGAGTCTGGTAGTCATACGACAGCATTGTAAATTGTTCTTTACTTCAAATTAATCAAATTGCTTTGTCCTGCTTATATGTGTAAACTGTTAGCTACGCAAAATATAGATAGGCATATCTATGTGTTAAGGAACAATCCCAAGTGAAATGTGGTACCTTATCGGAAACATGTTTTCTTGAAAAGGATTAAATTCGTCAACAAAGCGTTTGTGAAATTCTGTCCCTTTGAATATACGTACTGTCTTGCCCATTTTTTATAAACCATATTAAAACCTTTTGTTCCCTGCCAGACGCGATCTTTCAAAGCATGTCCTTCGCGGGCCAAACGTACTACTAGATAGCATAAGAGTCGATTTCAGTGCTTTGAATGGCCATTTATTTTCTAGACGCTTGTGTGACACCTAAGCGTGCCCTTGCCCGCTACCAGACAACCTTATATTTTCTCCTGCATTGTCCACTCTATACGGTACACAGACAACTGTTTTTGGCAGGGGTCAATGATATCATTGTGACGTGTCAAACTGGTATTTCATTTCATAATCTCTCTAAAGTTAACAAAAGTAAGTTGTGTTCATTTGGTCATGACCAACTTTTTCATAACAGTAATTGCAGTATTGTTGATCCAACTATTAACCACATTTGCAATACAAATCGTTTTTTAAAGACCCATCAGAGTCTGACAGTGACAACAACGACGACGACGACGACGATGATGATGATGATAACAATAATGTTGATGACCAAGGCCTGTTTTTGAAGGTCAACTCTTTTGTATTTTTTTTAGTTTTTTTACTTCCAATCTTCAACGTGATTGTAACAAACTGAGTAATTATGCACTTGTATACACGAGGAGAAGACCTGCGTTAGCCTTAGGCTATTTGTCTAATCCTCATTGAAAAATAAAGTATATTACAATAACAACAACAACAACAACAACAAGAATAACAGGGACAAGACAACTGTGACATTCCTGTGCCTGGCAGACCTTACACGCAGAGCCAGAAGTGGTCCTGTGAACTATGATATCACGGCGACCTCTGTTTTAGACCACGATCACTTTTGCCAACGTCTACATATCCCCTTGCCGAACGAAACAATATACAGAAAAATCACAGCACTACCCGTTGAACAATTTCAGGCCCAGGGGTCTACAAAAGTGTCCATATTTCATTCAAAAGCGCTTGGATAGGCGGTTTTGGAAAATATTCTTTTAGGATTCGGAAAAAACATCTAAAAAAGAAAAATCAATGGAGCGTGACCACTTTAACGAAATTGGTAGAGACATACTAAAGGAACTTTGCTATCAAGTATGAAGTGAATGTGGTTGACCGTTTGCCAGAAATAGTCCAAAATATGAAAATGCATCAGATGGCTATTGATTTACATAGAAAACAACATGAATGTATACAGTAACTGATAAGTATCCAAAATGAAAATTCGTTGAAAATCAGGATTCCATGGTGCCACCACCTAGTGAACATCTCTGGGAACATTCCTGCAGCCTTTCAGCAAAATCTAAATATCGGCTGTGGAGAAGTCCCAAATAGCAAAAACCACACAAAAAAATCCTTAGAAATAGAAAAAAAGCAGCGCCACCTGGTTGACAAATCAAGAGTTTCTTAGGAGTGTTCCTGTGTAATATCAAAGCAACTGGGTGAGCGGTTTCGGGGAAGATTCTTTCAGATTCAGAAAAAAATCATAACAAATCCAAAAATTTCTGGAGCGCAACCATTTTTAACAAAGACGGTAAGATGTTAGAAACCTATTCAAAGTATACGGCAAACAGGTATGAACTGAATCTGGTTGACATTTTCACATAATAGGTGGAAAATGGAATTAGCATCAGAATTGCCATAGTAATCAATACGAAAAGGTGCATTTACAGATAAGTACATGTAATAAAAAAAATCGCTAAAAATCAGAAATCCACAGCAGTGTCACCTGGCGAACACCTGTGTTTCACCCTTTTATCAGAAAGATATCCACCAAGTTTGTGCCTAATAAGAGTGACCGTTCTGGAAAATAAATCCAAAATGGAGCAAACACACAACAAATAAAAAAGCCATAGAACAAATGTAGTGCCACCGGGTGAACAAATTAAAAACTAAGTGTCCTTAGGAGTGTTCCTATTTGATACCAAAGTGATTAGGTAAGCAGTTTCAGAGCAGAAGATTTTTTAAGATTTCCCCCCCCCCTCAAAAAAAAAACAAAACAGCACAATTCATATTGTTTCAAATCACTGGAGTGTAACTATTTGTACGAAACTGGTAGACCTACCTAAGGTATATACCCACCAAGCTTGTAGAGTGTATCAGCCTGACGGCTTAGGAGGGAAGTCAAAAATGTGAATTGTGGATGGACGGACGGCCGAACGGACTCGGACGACGGCGCCTCATTAAATCTCAGCTAACTGACAAGTCATCTCAGCTAAGAATCCAGTGTTACAGAATCTTATGCTGGTTGTTGTTATGTCTTTTCGTCAAAAAAACAAAAAAAACAATCAGCATATATCTATGGTGATAGTCGGACAGAATTGGTGGTGTACACGACACGTCACAGAGAAAATATTTTACATATATACCCTTTTTGTGGATGCTAATGATTGGATTTCACATATCATATTTATCACTGTACTGTAGTCTGTCTTGGACGGTGGATATGTTTGATGTGACACAGATTTCTACAACACCAAAAGACAATGCTGCAGTTCTTTATTGCCTTACTGGAGACACTGTTAATTATTTGGAGTGTATGTTTAATATTGTAAATGGGACATCAGCATTGATCAGAAATTATTCAGACACGAGAGGATAGTGACAGTCCAATGCTCAGCAGACATATACATATATCCTTGCGATTTATTAAGATATGGCCTTTAACGAACAAAGAAATTAATTTAAAAATCCAAAAATCAATGGAGCATGACCATTTGAACAAATCTGGTAGAGAACCATCCAAGGGAAAATACCACCAAGCTTTAAGTCAGTCTGAATGACGGTTACGGGAAGTCAGAAATGTGAATTAACATTAGAATGCCCTTTGACATACATAGTAATAAATAGGAAAGGTGCATTTACCGATAAGTACTTTTATTGGAAAAAATATTAAAAATTAGGAATCCACAGCAATACCACCCAGTGAATAACTTTGTTTGACTCTCCCACAAGAAACATATTCACCACGTTCTAGCTTTATTTGAGTGACGGTTCTTGAAAAAACGTCACAAACAGCAAAATCACACACACAAAAAAAGATAAAAAGATAAATTAAATTACAGTGCCATCTGGCGAAAAAAAAAAAAGAACTAGGAGCCTCTAGAGCTGTCCCTGTGTTTTATGGAAGCAATCAGGTGAGCCGTTTTGGATAAGAAGATTTTTTTAGATTTGCCTCCAAAAAGAACAACAAAATTTACAACACCACCCCCCCCCCCAAAAAAAAAATTGCTGTAGCCTGGGTATTCAGACTATTTGGCAGCGACTTACCCACGATAAATTGCCACCGAGTTTGAAGTGAATCAGGCTGACGGTTAAGGAGGGGAAGTCAAAAATGTGAATTGTGGACGAACAGGCCAACGGACGCGGACGATGGCGCTTCGTAAAAGCTCAGCTGACTGCAAAAGTCATATGAGCTAAAAATGCAGTGTTACAGAATCTTATGCTGGTTGTTATTATATCCTTTCGTCAAATAATATGTTTAGCATACATCTTTGCTGACAGTCTGACATAATTGGTGGTGTTACATGACATGTACACGAAACGTCAAACATAAAATGTTTTACATATTTACCCTTTTTTGTGGATGCTGATGATTGGATTTCACATATCATATTTATCACTGTACTGTAGTCTGTCTTGGACGGTGGATATGTTTGATGTGACACACATTTCTACAACATTAAAAGACAATGCTGCAGTTCTTTATTGCCTTACTGGAGACACTGTTAATTATTTGGAGCGTATGTTTAATATTGTAAATGGGACATCAGCATTGATCAGAAATTATTCAGACACGAGAGGACAATGACAGTCGTATGGTCAACAGACATGTACATATATTCTTGCAATTTCTAAAGATGTGCCCCCCCCCCCAAAAAAAACCCAAAAAATTTCACAAAGAAATTCACCAAAAAATCAAAAATCAATGGAGCATGACCATTTGAACAAATCTGGTAGAGAACCATTAATGGTACATCGCCAACATGGTTGAAGTCAATATGACAGACGGATATGCAGAAGAAGTAAAAAGTGTTCATAAGCATTAGAATGCACATTGACTTAGATAGGAATCAACTAGAAAAGTGCAATTAGCGATAAATACCCTTTTTCAATAAATCGTACAAAAATAGGAATCCAGAGCAGTTCCACCTAATGAACACCTTCGTTTGACCCTTTCCACAAGAAACATTTCTACCAAGTTTCACCTTAATCTAAGCGACGTTTCGGAGAAGAAGGCACAAATAACTGAAACACATACAAAAACATAAAAAAGAATAAAATTGGAGTGCCACCTGGCGAATGAATTAAAAACTAGGGGTGTCCAGGAGTGTGCCTGTTCGATATCAAAGCAATCGTGTGAGCGGTTTCGAATAAGCATGATTTTTAGGTTCCTCCCCCCCCCCCAAAGAAAACCCGAAAAAAACATAAAGATCAAACAATAAATCAATAAATCATTGGAGCGTGACAATTTGAAAAACAAAAAAGTTGGTTGCGACTTACCCCAGGTACATTGCCACCAAGTTGAAGTCAATCTGACGGAGTGTTTCTTCGCAGTTGTCGACAATGTGCATGAGCATTAAAACGCTCTTTGCTTTACAAAGTAATCAATAGAAAAGGTGCATTTACGAATAAGTACCCAAATTGAAAATGATCATAAACAATCGGAAATGGACAGCAGCGCCACCTGGCCCCAACTCTATTTGACCCTTCCAGAAGCAACACATTCACCAAGTGTCACCTTTATTTGAGAGACAATTCTGGATAAGAAGTTCAAAATAGAAAAAACACACAAAAGGCCCCACCTGGGGAACAAATTAAGAATTTAGAGTGTTTCTATTTCATATAAGAACAATCGGTTTAGCGAATTTTAGGTAAGATTTTTTTAAGATCCCCCCCCCCCCCCAAGCAAACAAAAAAAAGCAAACAAAACCAAAAAAACAAAAAAAAAAACAAAAACAAAAAAAAAAGAGAGGGAAAAGATAAAAATTAAAATATTGCTGGAGTGTGACCATTTGAACAAATTTTGTAGAAGCTTCCCCAAAATATCGTTAAAAATCAGGAATCCACAACATTGCCACCTAGTGAACAACTTTGTGTGACCCTTCAATAAGAAACATACCCACCAAGTTTCAACTTAATCTGAATAAGAATTCAAAAAAGCAAAAACACAAAAAAATCATATAAAATAATAAAACTGCAGCGCCACCTGGTGTACAAATTAAGAATTAGGAGTCTCTTGGAGTGTTCCTTTATGACATCAAAGCAATCGTGTAAGCTGTTTTAGAGAATATCTCTCAAACTCCCCCTCACCCCCACCCCAAAACAAAAGAACAAAAAGTGAATAAAAACTACAAAAATCACTGGAGCGTAACCGTTTGAACAAACTTGGTAAAGACCCACGAAAATACATTGCCACCAGGTTTGAAGTGGATCAGGCTGACGGCTTTGGAAACAAGTCAATTGTTGACGACGGGCGACAGACAACGACGGACAAAGGACCATAAGATAGGCTTAGCAATGACAAGTCAGCTGCGCAAAAAAAAAAAAACACATGAAAAAAAACCTTATGACGACTCATATATATTTCCTATCTTGACGCAAATAACATATGCGGCTACACAACAAGTGAAGCACTTTTAGCGCACAGCTTCCAAAGGGTGCCTACTAACAAGCTGACGGGGTAGAGAAGTTGACCATGCATCCCAGAAGTGGATTTAGAATGTCTTTACCATCGGCCCGACCCACATGATTACTCTCTTGCACGCTGAGGACGGCTATGCGCAAACCTGACACTCAATCTTTACAACAAATCGGAATACGCACTTCATTAATAAAACATGAAGATGTGCAAAAAGATTGGGCTCCAAAATAAAAAAAAAACGGGCATAAAGTGTGAAGGAAGACTCTAACTCAAAGAGTGCATCAATGTGAAAACCGATCTGAGGGCAAAAACTGACTAATGACGTTCAGAAGGACTTCTTTGAGTTAATGAATAATTTTTTGTTCAGAAAAACTATGGGGAATATTGAGAATCGAGTTGACATCAGGTGCGTCGCAAAGAAAACTAGTGGAAAGAATTTGGAAATATAATTACAATTACTATACCTTCTACGAAGTTAAGTTACAGTTCACATAAAGAGGACAAAGCTTTTATGCAACAAACAAGCATGTTGGCCAATGCGCATTTAGAAAGGAAATGCTGAAGTGCGATTTTTACGTAAAATACACCAAATTGAAATTTGAAAAAGCAAAAATGTTGTTCACAGGCACAAAGAGTTTAACAGTCAAAATCCAAATGGAAGACTTGTCACAATATAAGAACCTTCCATTCCCTTCAGGTTGGATTCAAGTAACACTGATTAGCTACATAACACCAACAAAGTCGGCAGCATAGTGACTTGGCGCCGTTCGTGAGTGGAAAATACTTCCTCCCTGGTAAAACGCCGGGAAAAGAAAGGATTACTGAATACAACTAAGAACCTACAAAACGGGTCTCCATTCGACCACGGTTTATACTTCCGGCATTACTTAAGGCAACAAAACCCGCAAGAATTTTATGTGTCCATGTATACTCGTTATTATGTCTGCAAAATTGCCGTGTCATTAACAATTCTTCGACCATTGATGGTGTAAATTTATAGCACGGAACATCATGAAAAATGCGAGTAATGGATGATTTAGAATGGGAAGCTTGTACATTCATAGTTCCATTGTTCCTACTAGGGCAGCGTTATCGTGCTAGGAGTTCAGAGGCACACGCACACCCAGCACCACAGTAAAAACCCAGTATGGGCAAACAAAACAGCCATTAGCTATGCATTTACTATCATATATAAGCATTATCTCCCCTTGGTGGGAATAATGGTGCTGTACATCCCAGTGTAACTTGATTGTGGGAGTACATCTATTAGAAACATGACCATCGACATGACAAATACTGTAGCAAGGATTATGAATACCATAGTATGCTTTTTGGGTACCCCTGACTCTTTAAGCATCCATTCATTTTTGGATCCCCACGGTGCTGCAATAATGTCAATTTAACATTTTGACAAAGTAAACATGGCTTAATAATTCATGTATTTGAAACGTAGATTGGAATATAAAGCCTGCACATTCACTGTTCCATTAATACCACTCGGGAGAAATAACGCTTACACATGATAGTAGATGCGTAAGGAATAGCTCTAATGTTTGCCCATGATGGGTTTTTAAAACACTGTGGTGCCAGGTGTGCATGTGCCTCTGAACTCCACACAATGATAGCGCCGCCCCAAAGGGTGTGTCTTACAAAGCGCAACAGTTAAAATTTTTTTTAATATACTCATCCCTCTCGTGGCAGTCACAAAAATTAACTTTGAAATTAAGCACTAAGATGTTGGCAACAAGTTAATACTAGTTTGGTCTTAATTGCGTTCCATATGACTGAGCAATCAGTGTTTTTTGTAAGGTACTCAACATGCCATTTGCCGCACTTTGCAGGATAGGATTAAATTTCCATTTTGGAATTAAATATCAATAACCCTCATTAGTACACCACATTGAGACAAAGTACAGGTCTTCACAAATTGTTTTCCCCATATTGCACCCCTTGACACGGTGTGACCAATGTACAGGCAGATAATAAGTGGCATTATTGAGGTTAAAATTGTCTTCTCTGAGTTTGTACTTGGTACCTCTCAAAGCAATGTGCTGAGATCTGTCTTGTATCTGGACCGAGCTCATTACATAAGATATCAGTAGTGTTCATTGTGATCTCTCCCAAACAACAACAACAAATTAACTCAGGCATAACTTACACAATTGCCGATCAACATGCACAACTGCCACTTGAGTCAATGACAAGCCACTCAGATCTTGGTTTCTTTACAAAATGGTGGAGTTTACTTCACAATAGAAATCATTTATCATAACAGAATATGCCCGTTTGGGTAGCTTGGATGCAGTGAGGAACTCTTTTGCCATACAGAACCCAAAGGTGAATGTTCCAGCAAGAAGCACCATTTTACGAAACTGCAGAAAACCTGAAGAGAGAGGCACAAGTCTAAATTTAAATAAAGGTACAAGTGGTCGGAGACGTACTTTTGGCACTGCTGGCAACATTCAGGCAGTTAGGGATATGATGGTACAAAACCCTCACACAAGTGCCCGCAGGAATGGACTGGGGATAAATTATACATCGTTCAACGGCATCACAAGACTGGATTTGCAATGGTACCCATACAAGATGACTGTGCGACACCAGCTTCTACTGAGGGACCATAACAGACGAGCAGCGTTCTGCCAGTGGCTTCTAGCTAGACCACCAATGTTCTTGGACAATGTCATCATTGGTGATGAGGCGGGCTTTGCCATATTTGGTGAGGTCAATTAACAAAATGTCCGACAGTATAGCCCGCGCCATAGCACACCCTGCTTCAACTATGACAGGAATGACAGTCGTCAGAAGATAACTGTTTGGGTTGGACTATGTGGCAATGGACTTGGATTGGTCCTTTCTTCTTCCCAGGTAATGTAAATGGGCAAAATTACCTGAATATAATCAATGATGATGTAGTTCCTCAGCTGGCTGCCAATATTCCCAGACAACGCTTGGGAAAGTCTCCATACCTGTGGTGGATGCAGGATGGTGCTCCAGCATATCACAGAGTCACAGTGCGGGATCGCCTCCACGAGCTCTTTGAAGATAGGGTGGTTGCTCTGAATCACCACACTGAGTGGCCTCCACTATCACCTGATCTGACCCCGTGTGATTACTTTTTGTGGGGTTACTTAAAGAACAGGGTGTATGGGACCCCACCAGCCCACCTTGCTGATTTGCAGACTCGCATACAGGCAGAGTGTGACAATCTGTACCAAATCCACGGATGTTTCGGAGAGTAATGGGTGATATGTCTCGTTGAGCAGCAGAATGTCTGGCTCATCATGGAGGACACGTGGAAAGTGTGGGACCTTAAGTTTCATTGGCTGTAACTTTGTGAAAGGTTGACTCAACGACTGTGATTTTTTTTCTTCATGGGAAAGACATTAAAAGTATGCATGGTGTATCACATGTCGATTAGCCTTGCAGTTTCTAAAAATGCAGCACAAGACGTCACTGTACATAGATAGGAAAATTTTTGTTATAAATCAGAGAGTTCAAGTTCTAAGCTGTACTTTGATGCTAAAATCTAAACAAAGTTGTCCTTTCTTGACGAACGCAGATTTTCTGAGCAAGACATGTCACTTCAATTCTAGTGACGAACTTCTAAAAACAATGTTCCTACTCTCGATATAGCAACTATATGTTCTATTTCCTTTGGCCTCGGAAAATATTCAACACAGGCACATGTGTTAGTTCTAGTGATACATTTGTTGGTCCAGTGCATATATGGTACACATTACAACAGTTATAGAATTTAAGTTGATGTCAATTATGAGTAACTCAAAATTTTAAAACTGAGTATCTCCAATGGTAGTATATATATATAAACAAATTTCACTCCTGACTTGAGGAAGGCTGTCACCCGAAAAAGTTCAAAATTACTACACCAACACCAGATTGCCATCCTTCGTAATTCTGGGGCATAAAATGACTGCAAGGGGTAAAATATGTTATCACATAACCATGCATTAAGAAGTGCATGTACTTGAGTTTCACAATTTACAGGAACATAAAAACATGTATGTGACAATTTCTATCAAAATGAACTATTAGGCTCACCTAATCCATTGTAATATATAACATTTAACTACATGCAGCCCTTAGAGAAATCTCTGTATTTAACTATTTAGTGTCACCAGCCTGAATGTGTCAGCAAACATAAGTTGTAAGTTTGCACAGGCAACATCTCACTTCACATAGCTCCTAATAAAAATATATACCATGGTACATGTACATGTTTGACTATCGAGGGTCAACAACCTACTAAAGCTGTGGACATACTTAAGCTGCAAGTTTGCACAGGCTGAACAGGGATGAAATAAGATGAATCTTTGTTGGGAGTGGGCAGTATTTACAAAAGTTATGAAACAATGTTATAGATATTTAAATGGCAAGCAAATGTCGCTGCCGGGTCCAGAAACACAAGAGTTATGCCTATGGGAACTCAACCTGTATGCTCCTATGTACCATATCCCCTAACCAAAATCCTTCTATATTACAATTGGTCATTACAGGTAGCTTGGATCTGTGTTTGAGTGATTTCTGGTAGTAATATCCCTTGACAAAGACTTGCTTAACTTCCGTTCATCTTTCATTGTATGCTGCTATCGTCAGAATGACAGTTTTCAGTCAGCACTAGGTTATTTTGATGGGGAGTCACACCAAGGTGGCTTTAGACTATATATAACCTCTCTGTTCACACAAAGGAGAGCTTATTCTACCAACACAGCCAGTTTCCCTAGGGAGTGAAGATAAGCCATGGCACTGGACAACATTGCCTGCCTTTGTTCTCATATGTATGGAGGCTATATTTTCACAGTTCGGATTATCTCCGGTTGCATAACAGCATGTCAGGAAAGTTGTGACCAGCTTGTGGGCACAGTGGAGACCAGGATATGTCAGCTGCACATTTATTCAGAGGAAAGTCTGGGAATTGAGCATAAATCAAACTTCTCAAATTTGTTTGCATGGTATAGGATTTTGCTTTGGCAATAGACCCACATATTAAGCTTAGAATGGCAACTCTATCTAACAAACTTCAATTCACACACAGGCTCAATTAAGATGAGTAGAAGCGGTTTGTTTTGATCATGTGACGCTGGAAGGCTAACTATTTCCAGATAGTATGGTTGTTCTACCTGAGAAATGTACGATGTTCTAATAATACTACTCTTTTTTTAGAAAACTATGGAAAGAATTCCTTGTAGTGAGAGATCGACCTACTAGCAGTTTTGCTCATGTTTGTGGTTATCAAGAAACTACACAGCTTATTGTTAAGCTGTACGAGGAGAATGAGAAAAGCAATTCTTTATTGTGGTTTCGAGAGTAACTGGAAAATGAAGGGGAGGTGGTCGCGGGTTCTGGTGAATAGCAAGTACCCATGGCTGCTTGTGCTGATAGTCACATAGTTTATCATATCAGTATGTGTTTATATAAGCCATCAGTCGATCTCATGACCTATTTGTGACGCTTGTCATATTTAGTGATCAATGGCAAAAAACAATTTATGGACACTTCTCAAAATAATTTGTTGACATAAAAATCATTCAGTGGTCAGTATTTTTCGGTAACATCAATTATTGTGTCAAACCAATTTATGTAAACTCTGTTCAAATGAAGAATTTGTTGAAACATGCTTCAGTCAGAATTGTGAAAATGTTCCAGCCAGATTTCAATATAGACACCAGTGGTGGGATTACCATCAAATGATTCATGCAACAGAAACTAGAATAATTTTCAGCCTCCCTTGTGTTTTCTGTTGAAGAAAGTTTGGAGCTTTAACCACCACTGTACAATAAATGGCTGTTTAGGACAATAAAAAAACCTCATTTGCAGTCTGTGTTGCTTGCAACTGACACACAAGTCCATTTAACAAGTACCAGTTTTGTAAACATTTCAGTTTAAAAGAAAACTGTCATGAAAACTACTATGTTGTCCATAAAAATATGAAAATACTAGGTTTTAGGGCATTTATTTACTTGACAACATTATGGATATGACACATGTTTTATCTTTGCTGTTAGCTCCTTCAATTCGACTTCCAATATATGTACATAGTGATGTGGGCAGATGGAAGACTACAGTATGTAGAATAATGCCTTATCAAATGTGTAGTTTGCATATGGTGCGCACGTTGTGACTGTTAAGTATCAATTCCTTTATCGCAGACTATCAAGCTCTTAAGCTAATATCACTGAAACAAGGCTACCTGAATTTGTAATACAGTAACACACACACACTCACACACACACACATACACACATACACACACACACACACACACACACACAATTCTTGTGCAATCGAACAACTTGTTTTTCTTTATTCATGCTTTGCGAAATATTACATAAAGTTCGCAGTATCTTTGCTAGATATACACAGATAAATAGACCTGGTTTTATCGTCTTAGTTAGAAGCAATCAATAATTTTGCTCAAATCATTTATTAATATATTTCTTTCTCGCTCAGATAATACACTAGTGGCACAGCATTAGCAACATTGTCGGTAAGTTTCTTGTGAAACAAGAAACAAGTTAAACACATACAAATCATATTATAAGGGAAATTGTGGTCTCATGATATCTAAAGTGATATTTTTGGTTACAGTTATGGACTTTTTTTGTTCTGAACAATAACCAACTGCAGTTTTGTATATAAAGTTCAACACTGTCATCCATGGTATCTATTTTATCAATGGTGAGTCGGTGTCCTTTGGAATAAGCAAATGAAAGAGTGTATGTACAGCAGTTACTCAAGCCCAGACCGATGGCACCTCTCATTGCCTAGTTTCATAAGCTTTAATCCTGTGTGTGTACAAACGAAGCAGATGCCCGACAAATCTCCCCAAATGTTCCATATCAACGTACTTTTCCTCTGGATTTCCGTCCATGACTATAGGCTGAGCATGGAGCACAACCGTAAAACCATCCTGTAAAATAACAATGACAAACACCAAGGTTAAAAGATGAACATTTGGTTGTTTAACATTTTGATTTGCCTACGGTTGCTTTTCCTTTCATCATATAATGATAATAGGAGATGCTGGTGGTGAATTTGATTTTAATCTGTTCGCTGCAATGCAAGGGTACATTTTCTGCATTCAGTATAAGGGCTCAAAAAGTGAATTATTTAATAAACTGTTAAATGGAGCATAACCTTCTTAGCGCAATATCTGAACACTTGTGCTTCTAAATTAAATTGATTTATGTTTTTCAGCGTCATATTCTCTGACCTTAACTATTATGAAGCCAGCAAATTGCATAATTCAATTCCTATTCCAGCCCTACAGTTTGTAAGTGGTTTATCAAATAATTACACCATTGAAAAAATTTAAAACCTCCACAACCCCAGGCACCTTCACACAAGCGACCCCCAAACCACACCGGTACTGCCAGTGATTGATCACCAGCAATATTATAGATGGCCACCAATTTTGTTGCCGGTCGTATTGGCGAGTGCATATTGGCTTTGCACTTGTCTACCACTGACATGTTCGAAATTACCAGTCTGTCTTCAATGCCAAACATTCAAACAACTAAAATATGTGCAAAAATAATCCATTAGACAACAGCTGAGATGAACTGCTTGTAGCTGTTAATCACTCATATAACTGCACAAATAAATATATGCGTCTTCAGGGTTAACTGTTGTATACACTGTCCTTTGGATTCCCAGTGTTATTTTTTTTCCCAAGGGGGCGCTAACGCTTACATAAACAGATTTGTGGTTTTATGTTTAATTTGTCATTTCTTAGTGCCAAGATGAACCACTCAGCACTTTAAAATGTGTAAATGTGTGCTGCAATTGACAGTTTGGCAGTTTTCTAAAACAAATTGAGTCCACTCCATGCAGCATAGCCTACTGGACTGGAAGTATGTGCTGTCCATATATTTGCGGTGTGTGTCTGCACTTTCGGTCCACACTATAGTATTTTTAATTGTATGGTTAATTATGTAAATTTTAGATGCATTTGAAGTTCAGGTTACCCCTGGCTCCATCACCTCGGGCTGTGACAATCTAACGCAGTCAGTTCTGGGGCTGTACCCGCCATCGTTCAGCCCTACACCAATGGCCAATACAAAGGTTTAGTAATATGGAGCATCACTGCAAAACCTGCACTAACCGGCAATCCACCCCCACCGAGAAAAAAAAATGCAAAGGAGGTTCAACAAAAAGACAACCAAATCTTAAAGATGCTGCAGGAATTTAAATGAGACTTTGCCACCTTATCTTATCATGATGGACCACCTAGAAGCTGACAAGGTTCTGGCACCTGACCCAAATTCTGACACTCTGATGACCCCGAGAGCCCCATCAGTGGCCAGGATAAACTACTTGTTTTTATCGCTGACCTGGGAAGCAATGGTCTCCTTCAACACAAGGTTTTCGCATGTCTCGACGAACTACAAACCTTAAAAGTCCACTTCATTGAATGGGTACCACAATTAGGGAGTTGGTGTTTAGGGTGGTTGGAAATGATATACAAAAACCAAAATGTTAACTTTCATTTTCAAACAGTGTTTTTTAGCTCCAAAAGTGCACCACATGTGCTACATGAAAGTGTGGGAATTTTCTCCAATTGTTGCCCGATGTGGGAAGGTATTAGTGACGTCACAAACACAACCCGCTGGCCAGGGTGAATGTGTTATCAGCCAGAGTGCCTTCAGTAAAACAAAGAGTCATGGCGGATACAGCACAACATAGTGATTCTGGAGAGTCTGAATTGAGTCTATCATGTATGGGATCTGATGACGATGAAACAGAATTAATAAGAAGCTGTAGCAGCAGAGAAAAAATTAATCCAGCCTTACATATATGAGTGGGACACTCAGAACCCTGCAGTCACTAGTCTAGTACTGCAGGGACTACAGCCGTGGGACAGCCAGACGATCCCAACTTGCATTTGATGTCTGGGCAATGACAATTTGTTTCAAAAGAGATATTTCTGGCAAATAATTACAAGACTTCATTTAAAAAGAACAGGCATGCATGCAATAAATTGGAATTTGCGTCACGATGGGCCAGGGCTTGTAGTGTTTCAAATTCTAGCTTTCATGGAAACAGCTACATGCAGGCTATGCCTACGGCATGTAAATGTCTGTACAAACAGTTAATTATCATGCAGGAAAATCAAGGAACTTCAAGGAGCCTATGGAAGACGGCTCTTCCCATCTGTATGGCCTATGGATGATTAAATATAAGTTTGCAATTGCGAATATTTTTTAATATCAAAACTTCTACCTGCCAGTAGCCTTGCGTCCCTTCGAGGGCAGTATTTTTCGTTTCTATATACTCTGTCGTCAGTACATTTTCTTATGATCCTTCATTTCAGATCATATCCATTATGTAACACAAGTTAACATTTTCTTCTGGCCCACTTCTGTTCTGGGTCCATATTCACGACAAAGATAGTATGAGATGAAATGTTTAGACCCGATTATTGGGAGCTGTCCGTGCCTTGTCACCAATGGTGTACATGACTGAAAGAGATCAAAGGCCAGCCACCCACTTGGTAGCTGCACAGATGAGGCGTGAAAGTGGTAGCTAACCAAACAAGTGTTTTCTGGCTATGAGATTAAACACCTCGCAATAAACACTTGTAATTGGACATACACTTTACAGCAGACACCTAACTCAACCCATGGACCCGTAATGGACTGTTAAACCCTAGACATGGGTATGGAACAAGATTGGTCCCTTTTTGTTCATGTTTCTCACCCATATTATTTTCGATCAATTCAATCGAAATGGTGTAACGCACTAATGTTTTTCGTAATAACTTTCCAAACCACCTTTGTCACTGTGACAATCAATTGATAACTATGTGATACTTTGTAACAGTTGTAGAACTACTAGATCTATATTTTGCCAAAATGAAAGCTTTGAAATCAGAATCATACTGACGATAAAGTTATCAATACTGTAAAAGAAATAAAAAACATTGTTCCTGCACGGTTTAATCAGTAATGCCTAATTTGGCTAGTTTCATGAATCCTTACATTGTCCACCGATTGGAACGCACTTGGCAACGGCAGTATTTTTTTCGTCAAACCTATCCTTAACATCGTCATATTTGATGAATCAGAGTCACTTTCCACAAAGTGTTCACCACAGAAGTGAGATCGGTTTCAAGCGCCTTGCCACTTATCCCAATAAATTTTGGCTGCACGGATCTGCGCTCATTGTAATTTCAAGTAGGGGGGGGGGGGGGATGTGAAGAAGCTGTGGAACTTGTATTGCTACAACACATCCACCCATCCTGGTCCAGAACAGGGATGAAAAAGGAGTATTTCTGCATGCATTTTTAATCTTGTTGGTGAATATAAAATATGTTTAAACCAAGTGACACTTGGAAGCAACAGCTCGGTAGCACAGTCGGAGTCTTCTCTGTCAGCCAGCGGTGTTGAGTTTGTGACATCACTAACCTTTCAAGCCTTGTGGGTGTCAAAAATGAACAGAAATCGACGATTGAAGACACAGTGAGTGGTTTTTTTATCAGAATGTGAATAAAAGTAATGTGTTCACATCAATTTTTGTAAAGTGCACCGTATGGTAAGAAAACCCCATGAGGCACCTGTGTATCCATTTGAAACATGCTTAATCAAGAAGACCTTCAATTGGGTGACAGGAGATAGTTCTTCAGGCTCTGATCAGGAACAACCCAAGGCTCGGGCTTGCTTATATAAAGGATCAGGCAAGCAAAGATTCTCAGTGTTTTTGTTCACAAGCACATTGATTGGCCACATTTCACCATGAATCGCGGGCAAGACTGCACAGAGGCCAAACGTCAAGATTTGTCAGTGCAAGAGCACCTACCACGCTGTGAATCTCCAACACATGGAGACGAAGAGGCTAATGTGGCAGGACAGCGAAGCTATACAGCACCTGCAGGGCGCTTATGCCATGCGGCCTACAACTGACAGACCAGCGACATCATCCACCTGCGCCCGCCCTATAAAAGACCCTGGTTTTGGCCTCCATTTTCATTCAGGCACATGCACTAAATCCGGAAACCACAACAACTGGGGAGGGGACGATTCAAACACATCTGCGCCTATTGTTTGAAAAACATGGAACACGACTATAACCATGCTGAAAGTGAGTGTCGCTGTAAGAAAAAATCATGAGCCAAAACGAAACTGACTGGTCAAAAAATGAGTAGGCGCATCCACTGCCATGCACATACTACTCTCACCTTCACAAGTCTCACAAACGATGCAACTGGCCGACTGCCATATCCACATATGCACTATAAATCATATAGCCTCCAATAGTGGCACTCACTTAAAGACGCTGGGTCATACCCATGACGCTTGGCTCTCTGATCAACATGATGCCTGGGATACACCTTCGGCGCATAGGGATAGCTAGTCCACTCATCAGCAACGGAGTTCTGACACACTCGTATGAAAGCTACATTTTATCATCAGGTATTGCAACTTGCCAGACTCTTTGTCAACAGAATGCTTGAGACTCTAAGAACTGCTAATAAAGCTCTAAAGCCTCGTTACATGGTCCAACTCGACGATGGGTTTCAGCGAGACTTTTTACCTCGCTTCAATCGGCGTTCATCATTTATCTTGAAAACACATTCTTCACTGAGGAACTTGACTGGTGCAAATCGGGGTGCCATGGATTTCCTAATGGACAGGGCGGACTGTACATTTCTTATCGATAACATGGAGACAGTACATGTCCTCATTAGGATGCACAGCTGCCCCCAGTTTCAACAAGAATTATCCCACTTGCCTACGTTCCGACGAATACACATGGTTGCAGGACGTTTTCAATTAACATCCAGCTATTGATTGCACCGTGCCAAATATAATACGTTTCTTCACATGCAACGACCTTTGAAGGCTTCGCAAGGCCTCTGTTATTTGACACTTTCATTTTCGTTTGCAGGGACTTCAAAAGAATTCTGCCAGCTCCAAAATGCCGCCAAAAAAGACTGGGCTAGACTTACGCCCAAGGACACACGTTAGTGACGGTGTTCAACTAAAGAGATATATCAGCATCTATATTTTTATTTCAATCTGGATTACATTCAATCGTATGTCTCCATGGTGTGTTTGTATATAAAATGTCTGGCAAACATCTCAAGTAACCAGCTTCAGTAAAAATCTTCAGTATATTACGGCTCATGCATGCCGCCCTTCCTGTGGAGTGCCACGCCTTGGAAGAACACCTGATGCTACGTTCAATAACAATAGAGAAATCTGGGTTAGCTCTGAATTCGCCTAAAGGTGGTGCTGCCCATCCTGTTCACAGTTGATCAACCGCCCACATATTGTGGTCACTTTCCATGACCTCACTTTTTCTACATACATTAACAAGGGGAAATAGCACATAAAGCCTTCACCTCTATATATGTTGTCAAATAAGCATTAAACTTTCAATATATTGCACATGTTTGAGTTTGATGACAATGTATACTTCAGGCAGATTTGAAGCTGATAATCCAAAAATCGTTCTCATGTGCAGGATGAAACTTTCAACTGTAATGTAATGGGCCTTGATAGCCCACCTGACCTCAATGGCATGGGTTGCTAGGTGTCACAAACATGCATCATGGGAAGAAAAGGCTGTGTGTCAAAAAATTAAACCTGGTCCCAGGTCACCTCTTTTACATTGGATCATACACTTGTACAAAAGCTACCTATCACAAAGGATATATTGCTGCCTATGTGTGTGTTGTGTGAACGTTGGGGTCTTAGCGGTGCCGTCATAAAATGCGCTATTTTGTTTGGATTCTTCTGATTTCTGCCACAATCTAATCACACGCATCAGCCCATTCTTTCGACTGCTTTTGGCACTCGTGTTGGGGCGATATCATATTTCACCCTCCTGGATTAATTCTCCTGCAAAATGGTCAAAAACGCTTCAAGACCACTCACACGTCAACTTAGTGCCTATGCCGGCTATATAAAAAAACTCCCACAACATGCCCCTTAGGGATGCCTTTAAGCACATGTGTAAAATTCTTCCAACGAAATCGTCAAACAGCCCTGATTGACCTTACCGGCAAAGCAAAGTTCAGCTATCCTCACTAGAGGCCAGCTCCATCATTAATTCCAACTTCTGTTATGTGCCACAGAGCCGAACCCTTCTAGATACTCACTGCACTCAGAGCCTCCTACACACACATCAAGCAGCACACGGGTTGGAATCTTACTCCTTTTGGACTTACATAACTATATCGGACTTCATTGCAAAAAAATGTGGTACAACGGACTTTTACACATACATGCACAACTAGAGCTCACCTGCATACACAGACCTGAGAAGTACCTTGTTTCCCCTATAACTTATCCTTGGTTAACTCCATCGTTTTTACTTGCCTCACTACTGTATACGCTCTTGGCAGCCAATTTTTCACCCTTTACTCCTTTTGGCAAACTCTGTACCTAAAAACTTTTCACCCTATTTCACTTCAAATTCAAGCCTGTTTCATTGGTTAAAAGCCTGGGGAAGGGGGGGGGGACTTAGGTAACGTACTTGAAATGCCTGTTTCGTAGCCCTAGTTTCTGAATAAAACCTAGAATCTTTAATTTGCTGCCAAGCTGCTTCGTCGTGTTCGTTTACTGACATGAATCTGAATCGTAGTGTTACTAGTGCAGAGACAAATGTAACCCACATTAGTGAAGTGGCGTATTAACCAGGGAATTATCTGTTAGGTATGGATGCAGCTACTACTTAGACCCTACAACGGTACCTTTTATCAGCTTGAATATGATATAGGCCACAGATATTTATTCAGCCATGTAGATTGCTGGTTATAAGAGCATTTGTGTTGGAATACAAAATATTTGCCTTCGCATGGAGGGAGGTGCTTATACGTGAAGCACGTGGTACTTACGTACTTTATATTTCTTGTTTATCACATAGCCCACGATATATATATATTTATATATATATATATATATATATATATATATATATATATATATATATATATATATATATATATTTATACATATATATATATATATATATATATATATATATATATATATATATATATATATATATATATATATATATATATATATATATATATATATATCTTTCTGTCAAATGTGTAAGGCCACCATACTATTTTTGTTATGTGATATACAACTCTACATGGTGGATCTGTATGTCGAGTGTGATTTTGAACACGTATACATTTTACCTATGGCCATATCTGGCCGAAAGACATTTTCATCATAACGTCGTCTGTCTATTCGTCGGTCCGTCCAACCAAAAATTTCTTTGAACGCCATATGATATATTTACCTCTTGAGTATATATCAAGTTATTACGAGATTTCATACATTAGGTATTGGTTATTAAAAGCACATTCCGAAACATTTATTTTACATACAGACCTTTGATATCGCCATTCCTGCCAACAGGGGCCAGGTTTCTGTGTTTTCGAGTACCTGTATCCTCAGGGATATCGTGGCAATCAATCACAGACTATCATGAATACAATATCTATGTCAGCAAACATTATGCAATAACAACAAACCTTCATTTTGCCAAACCCACAACCGTCTTCCAATTTGAAAGCTATCTGGTGATTAAGGCTATAATTGAAATGGGGCTTGCATGGCGTTGTTGATTTCTATTAAATAAATGTCAATTGAATAATAGTATTTGAATATTCTGTGTTTAAACCTATTTTATCCTATCTAATTGGCCATGCAGGTTATAATATATAATGCAGCATTTTAGAGTGTGAAACCTTTTTTTTTAAATTTCTGAGGCTGTATCAATTGCACGAAAATGATGTTCAGCTCAGCTGTATCGCACTAGAATGCTACTATATATATATATATATATATATATATATGTATATATATATATATATGTATATATATATATATGTGTATATATATGTGTGTATATATATATATATATATATATATATATATATATATATATATATATATATATATATATATATATATATATATATATATATGTGGGGGTGCCTGTGTGTGTGGTTGTGTGCGTGCGGTGTATGCATACCCAATTAGGCTAACACTAATCGAACTGTGAAACTCACTTTTGGAACGCATTATTATGTGAAAACTGTAATATAGTGTCGTTATTTTCAAGCGAAATATGATGACATGCTTACATTATAGAGGTTGTCAAACGTAATGGGCACTCTGACAAAAACCGGTTTCTACCTACCGTAAATTCTTTTATGAATACATCTTCCAACTCAATCTTTCCAATATGAAGAGATTTTGACTGTGCGTTTTGTATGATGGTTGCCACTTGCCGTACGACATGGTACACATCTTCCAGACTGATATAGGTACCGACAGAAAAGAAAGACTGAAGTGGCCTTTCACGAACTTCGTCATCCCCAATCATTTTCACTACAAACAGCAATACAATTATACTGTCTGCACACAGAACAAAAATCGAGGAATCAAGATTGAAACCTTGGACCTTCATATTATTTCGTGTGTTACCTAAGGTGGACAGTGACGTGCGTAAGTCATTTCTATCTTTCTCACTGTAAAAGGTTAATAATGCAATGTTAGGACATAATTACTAAACAGACACCACTGGACTGACTCGATGTATTAGACTTATTATGCAGTTACACGTACTACTTATAAACCGTTTATAGTTTGAATAAGCTTTATTGACACAAAACATTGATACATAATGGATAAGGTCACCATTGACACTCCTGTGCTTCAGGTTTTCCTCATATCTTGTACATTATTTCATGGGTGTAAACATGACACTCCATACTTTTGAATTCCCCAAGGTCTTTATACACAGAGCAAGAACCTTGTACTACAGCTTGCACTGCATCACCTCCCACTATTGTTACTATCATTAGATGATGTTAATCTCACTCTTCCACCTGTCTTATCAAGCCTTTTGTATAACATATCATAGACAAACGATATACTGCCAGTAAGCACACCTTCCCTTGTCCTGAATTGTGTATATCAACAAAGGCCTACTTGTTCCCACGCAGGAATAGACTTTAAAGTACACACAAGCTGATACCGTCATTTTTATTCGCTAATGTAATTTGCACAAAATAATTGAGCCTCTATTCTAGTAGAGTACAATGACTCTACAAAGCGGGAAAGAGAAACAAGCAAAAAAAAACTGGCACACGGGTCATCCGTGCGCTCCAGCTCCTTGGAAGCACACTCATGCCTGCCAATGGGGACTCCATGCATCACCACTACACACAGCAAACATATCAACTTAAGCATGTGATCAATGTGTCATGTTGGTCCCATGCCTTTGCTGAACGCACAATCCAAGGGTCGAGAAAAACAAATTCTCCAAATTTTCTGATAATAGCAGATCTTATCTCACGGACATTTTGAATGAAGCTGGAAAATTAGCACCTTTATGAAAATTATGGAAACATGCGTCTAAAGGTTAGAACAGAAATGCCTAATGTCCCTTATCATCAGGTGCAGTCCCTGAAATTAGCTGAAATTTTGACCATTTTACCGTGTTTGTCCCGCATTGAAGCATATTTTTTAAACTTTGCTTTGTTAGATATACTCTATCAGATATCAGAGTGACAAGTTCATGTGGGACATCAAAGATATCTTAAGTGATGTTCTAACATGGAGATTGAGGTAGTCAGCCGCTCTTTTTGTCTGATTATATGCACACATCTGTACAGATGCCTGTCATAATGTTGAAGAGAACAAGCAGACAAGAAGCATTAAGTGGATCCTAAACCCAATTCATGTAATGGATTAAGAAGGTCGCAATGTCACCATATAAACAGCCCAATATTCGTAGACGACCGATATGCTATGTGATTTCAGTGCAGATCCTTAAAACGAATGTACAGTCCCAACTGTCAGAGTATATGACAGGATTTATCAAACTTTCATCCTGGTCATATATCCATATTCAGTAACAATGATGTGCACAACTGTTGCACGTAAAATGCAAAATTCGGTGCCGTACAAGCTGATAGCACATAGACAGCAATGCCCTTTCAATGCCAGTCAAATAATTGTTAAACTTAAGTTCACAGGTTATTTTAGGCAGATTACCATTCTATGAAGAGTAAGGACTTTGTATACATGGGATACTCTCTCACTGATGAAATACAAATATCATAGTTTGGGTAGTTAAAACGTTAATTAAGAGCCATTTTTTTTCAGCAAACTCAAAACTGGGCTATTTTTCTCTTTGCAATTTAAACATTTCTATCGGCAATGAATGAAATCAAGAAACTCGTACTGTTCATTATGGATAAAAATGAGAAACACGTTTTAAAGAACAGGGAGACGCATCATTTGTACATTTCATTTTACCTTCCCATATTTATTATTCATGCGGAAATGTAAGAGATGAGTACCAAAACCTTCAATGGCTGCTATCGAATTGTGCACGCAATGTAACGTTTACAGCTTCTGAAATAAACTGCCCGATGGTATATATTTAACAATCAGCAGAAGTTTATATATTGCCAACATGATTCACTGAAAGCATAATCGAGCCACTTATGGTATCTGGCCATCAAACAACAGGCTTGTACCATGTATATGTACAGACAAATAAACAGGCACAGAACTCAGTTGGTACAAAAAATTCTAAAACTGCTGGTCTGCACCAAGCAATTCTGACCATTTGGGGATGGGGGGTGGGGGGTGGTGGTAGGTATGGCTCCTATCTGTTTAACAGATGAAAGGATATTTGCAACAATAACAAACACAACAACGATGAAAAAAATTGAATATTTATATTTACAACTTGACCCAATGATAAACGTAAACGTGTTATACTTACTGACAGTAATAGTGGTTGGTCTTCCTTGATCCGAATTGCTATTTTTCTCTTTTTTGGGACCCTGAAAATAGTCACATAGTAGTGTGATCATGAACTGTGGCACGTCTTGGTTCAACATGAAATTGCATTACAGCAAGATAATTATTTATTAAACAGACACCTTTGGGTAACCTGAACAAAACAGGTTTCCTATTCCAGTAAAAACTTGGATTCTGTTAAAAACTTAGGTCGTCATTTTATAAGCCCGTGGTATACCTTTGCATGGTGTCGTTGGTATAAATATATATATATATATATATATATATATATATATATATGTGTGTGTGTGTGTGTGTGTGTGTGTGTGTGTGTGTATAAACCACTCAAAACTTATAGCTCTCCACCTTTTCAACAGAAAATAAAGCACCCACTTGAAATAAAATGTTTAAAAAGACAATGTATTTGTAAATTGCAAGTACCCTGGCACATAATCCATGAGTATTCACTTGATTTCAGATTCATGCTTGGCTATACATGCACTTATTCTAAACCAAAGCTGAAAAAAAGACTCTGCAAAGAAGTGTTTTGTAGTGCATTACGTGTGTGGTTTCCCTGTCCTCATTTAAGTTCTTCCTAACATTGTTTTCTTTCACTTTACAATGACACGAGTGGATGATTAGGACAAGAACAGGGACAGTTAAGAGTATAAATTGTGGCACAGCTTGAGATCAGGTATGGGTTCTCTATCAGCTTGCAAACCTGCTGGACGAAACATGCCAAGACTCTCAACTGTAGACCGGGCTAGAGCTCTTGGCCGAACTGAGGCTGTAGAAAGCTGTCATTCTGTGGCAAGGGCCCTTGGTGTAAACCATCACACCATAAATGACCTACGGCAGAAATTCCAACGCACTAATATCGTAACCAACTTGCAAAGGCAGGCAAGATCAAAAGTGACTACCAGGCACCAAGACCAGTTTATCGTCACAACAGCTCTTAGGTCTCAAACAACTACGATCACTGATATTCGAGACATGCTCCAAGCTGCTTATCCACATCAAAGAAGAATATCTGATCAAACCATAAGAAATAGGCTGCATCGCCAAGGTCTCAGATCCAGATGCATGGTCCAGAAGCAGAGCCTCTTGCCTCGACACAGGGAAGCCAGGATGGATTGGTCAAGAAGTCACCTTCGCAAATCCAGAGCAGAGTAGGCTAATGTCTTGTTTA
Source organism: Hermodice carunculata (assembly GCA_964020975.1). NCBI lineage: Eukaryota > Metazoa > Annelida > Polychaeta > Eunicida > Amphinomidae > Hermodice > Hermodice carunculata. The sequence goes on from OZ026620.1 coordinate 30,129,117, forward strand.
CAGACGAATGTCGCTTCTATGTCCACAATAAAGACGGGCGAGTGAGGGCTTGGAGAAGAACAGGAGAAAGACATGCTGAATGCTGCGTCAAGCCCACTGTCCCATTCGGAGGAGGCAGCATCATGGTGTCGGGAGGCATATCAGCAGACGGAAAGACAGAGCTGGTGTTCATTGATGAAACCCTGAATTCCAGGAGGTACATTACTGACATCCTACAACCTCATGTTATCCAGTATGCTGGTGCCATCGGGACGAGTTCGTGCTAACGCAAGACAACGCCAAACCACATGTGTCCCGTGATGTGCAGGGCTTCCTTGCTAATGAGGGTGTTGAGGTGATGGAGTCACCAGTCCGTTCCCCGGATCTGAACCCGATAGAGCATGTCTGGAGTCAGCTAAAGCAGAAGGTATACCTCAGATGAACGCTGCTTCAACTATTGATGATCTGCGCCGTTTAGTTCAGCAGGAATGGGACAATTTGCCTCAAGCTTACCTTCGTAAGCTTGTATACAGCACGAGGAGAAGGTGCCAGCAGTGCCATAGCAACCGAGGTGGTTACACAGAATATTGAATTTACCATGGTTCAACAAGCATACTGTGATGCATTTATGATCAAATCATAGAGAAAGTCTTCTGTGATAAACAAAAAACTTGATTACCCACTTCAGGTTTCATTGAATCTAATGTTGCGAACTTTAAATTTTGACTTTCACTTAATCCCAGTCATGTGCAGCGAAGCATGGACTGCTTAAGATGGTCATTTTTCTGTAAACGCTGTACCAAGAGTATGAAGATAAAATATATGGTACTGAAATTCCAAAATATTTGTTTATTTAATTATGTACAAGTAAACAAGTGGAGAGTTATAAGTTTTGAGTAGTTTATATATATATATATATATATATATATATATATATATATATATATATATATATATATATATATATATATTCATATATATATATATGCTGTAGTACACACAACAAAGCACATGACAGCGTCATCGTGTTGCCAACATATACCCGTATCTTCAATATGCATTTTGCTACTTAGCTACTTATTTTCCTTAATGACTTACAGCTGGTTCAATTTGTGATTAACTGCTGTTTTGCATTTCATTCTTTGTAAAGAACCGTAATATAAAATGCTTGTAACGGCTTAAAACCTTTGCTTTTTCTATTGAAAAGGTATCAATCAAACTGCACATCAACATACCTTACCCATTGACGAAATAGTATACAAAATTGGGTTCAAGGCCGAGTTTACAGGAAGGATGAACACTACTGTCCAAGCATATATCTCCCCAGGAAGTGTCATCCCACTCAGAGCCAGTACCCCTAAAAATTGAATGCTGTTTTAACTGCTGTCAAGATTGCTTCGAAGAAACTGTGTATGAACTCTCTTTGGCACATTATAAACGGTGTCAAGTATTTTCAGCTTGCTTTCAGCACAAAGCACAATGAAGAAAACAACTAGACGGAACAAATCTGGATATATAGATTCAAGATTATAAAAAATGTACTCGAAAGTCTAGAATCGTTTATTTAGGAATAAATCATTGTAACAATTCTGCTTGGCACGCACTTTCTCAAACAAAATCTACAAATGAGTCTATCTGCGGTATTCGCATTTTCAATTCTTGATAACGGGATTTTTTGGTTTGGTTTTTAGAGTACCAGTTTACAAATGCAGAAAATATTTGTACATTCTTTACTTGCATGTATATATATATATATACACATATATAACCCGTACGACCATATAAAATTCATTGAACAGATAAACCAAATCAGCGAAAAAAACAGAAGAAGCGAACCACCGCACCAATACAAAGGACGAGCAAAACCAAAATCTCTTACATCTAAACCTGAAGTTGATGTTGTGGGTGTTTATGAAAGACAAAAGTATAATACTGAGTAAAATGTAAAGCCATTCAATACTAATATTGTTTGGCAGATGTGTAAAAGAAAACATCTTGTTCACACTATGTGATGTAACACACAATTCCACATTTTGTGTGACTGCTTTTTGTGGAAACTCCCCAGTAAATTGCTGAATTTTTGGCGTAGCTCCCATTTTATTGTGTGGGCGTGTAATTTTTTGACAGCCGGCAGTTTTATGCGCAGTTGATCCATGGTTGTCATTATATTGTCTTGTCTACTGGCAGTTGATCTGTCTTTCAAGGGTTGTTCTCCCATTCGAGCAACATCCACTTGTTTAAAATTGCGGACCGCGTCAAGCAAGGTTTCAAAGTAACACAGGCTTTGCATGGTGCGAACCCAAAATAGCATGTGTGAAACAAGTTGTTTAGCAACAACGTAGAGACAATCAAACACCAACTTTGGAACTAACCAGAACTTTCCCCATTGATAATAATTTGGTTGTTGGGATACCCAGGAAACCAGAAAATATTGCTCAAGATCTTGTCAATTCTGCAAAATGCACCACCATAGTGGTGCAATCACACTGGACACATGCAGGAACTGTCGACCACTCCATCTGTCGCAGTTTCTGTACCGTCAATGCTTGCGGTACTGGTACCAGGCTGTTTACACAACAATGTTGTGTCATGTTCATTGCTAAAGGCCAAGGACGATTATGCACAGGCAAAACTTCTAAACTTGCTTCCAATTATTGGGCATTCGAATTGAACAAGGCAATTCCAATCCCGTTTGTGACAAAAATCTGGGTTTATTGTGCACAGAAATAAACAACTCAGCACAAACATGGATGGTAATTCATTTACAATGTCAAAAGCGAAATAGCGTCTGACAGGCAAAAGGCCACAAAGGATTTGCCACTTTGCATCGACCTCCATGACGAATGCAAAAAGGGCAGGTGCATCTTTGTGTTTTAGTGACATGTCACAAGCTGCGTGCGTTCTTGCATGTGACAAAAGGCACCTAACTGTTTTGATTTTTGTACAAAGTTGTAAATTTCATTTTGTTTGATCCTGTAATGGGAATTTCCCTGACTGTCATCAGAACTTATCTTTCACCCAGTTTTACATCTAAACTCTTAAAGTTCTAAATCTGATTTTAAAATGAATGTTGTAAATAGTATGTGTATTAGAGGTTTGTCAAAGGCCAAAGTCAAACATGTCTACGATTATAACCTATCTAATTTAAACCGCGTTTTCGCCCTAACTTAAAAAGTAATCATCTGGGGTTTTTTTGGGTTTTTTTTTTGAAACTATATGAGTAATCATGTACCTACGGACAGGGACATTTTACTTTCTTCCAGAGGAGGCATTACATTTATTACGTTGTCTCCTTACTCAAGCTTTATTACGCTCAGCTAGCTTGTCAGTCTGCTGAGCTTATAGGCTGATCTGCCCTTTCTCCGTCCGTCCACAATTCACATTTTCGCCTTCTTCTTCAAAACCGTCAGTCAGATTTACTTTTAACTTGGTGGGAATGTAACTTGGGTAGGTCTCTCCTAAGTTTATTTAAATTGCTTTGCTTCAGTGATTTTTTTGTAAATTTTTATGAATCTTTTTGTTCTTTTTTTGGGGGGGGGCAAATTTTGAAAATCTTTTCCGAAACCGCTCACCCAATTGTTTTGATATCACACAAGAACACTCCTAGTTCTTAATTTGTTCATCAGGTGGCGCTGCAGTATTTTCTTTTTTTTTTTTTTTACATTTTTTGTGTGCGTCTTTGTTATTTTTGACTTCTTCTCCAGAACCGTGGCTCACATTTAACTTGGTGAATGTGTTCCTGGTAGAAGGGTCGAATAAAGTTGTATACCAGGTGGCACTGCTGTGGATTCCTGATTTCTAACATGTTTTTTTTTTTTTCAATTTGGGTACTTAATGGTAAATGCACCTTTTGTATCGACTACTATGTACGTCAATGGGCATTACAGTGCTGATTCACACATTGCAATTCTCTAACGAAACTGTCAATCAGGTTGACTTCAAACTTGGTGGCAATGTAACTTGGATGGATATCTATCAATTGTCTTCATATGGTCACGTTTCAGCAGTTTCTGGATTTTTTTAGGAAAATGTTTTAAAAATTTTCAATGTGGAAGTTCAACATGGGAATTCCTTTTAACGGTTATCAATTAGACAGTTTTGGCCAGATTCGTATCAAACTTGGTTGGGATGTACCTTTGATAAGCTCCACATATTTTGTGCAAGTGGTCATGCTGCAGTGATTTTGGACTTTGACCTCATTCCAAAGTTCACAGGACAGCTGACATAAAATATACTGTTCTCTTGGAAACTTGAGATATAATTGAGTTAACATCTTCATGTTGCACATGTTAATGTATCTCTATGAGGGTCACGCCTAGACAGTGCATGAGTGACTTTGTTCTCATTTCTGGGGTAACAGTACACATGAATTTTACTCTTCGCTATAACTTTAGAACTTCTTGAACTTGGAGTTTGATCTTGCACACCTTAGTGTTATTCCATAAAGGTCAGACATACACAGTAATGGGTGACCTCGATACTGTCCAAAGTTCACAGAGCTTCCCGATCTTGTTTTCATGAATTTAAAACCACCCGAAGTTTCTGATCACCAACATTTAGGGTTAACAATTTGCAGTGATCTTTCATGGTCTGACCATATAAAAATCGAACAAGTAAAGGAACGGAAATGGTGAATATGCTTAAATATCTGCTGCTTCGCATCAATAGGAAATCCTTGGAGATTTTTTATCTTGTATTTATCAGACCTCTCTAGGAGTATGGAGCAGTGGTATGACACAACTACACGCTGCAGAAGTCTCAATAACTAGCAAACGTCTAATTGGCAGCAGCCCGGGTTATTACTGGGGCCACTCCTAGGACTTGTCTTGATTTAATTAAGGAAGAAACAGGTTTTTGAAACATTATCTCAGCACCGTTTAAAAAAGCAAGCTCTTCCTTTTTTACAAGATCATGAATGATGTAGCTCCTCCATTTCATGCAATGTCATTCTTAACTTGGTCAACTAAAGAAACATGTACAATGTCAGATCAGGAACGAATTTCTCTGTTTTTCATACATGAACAAACCTGTTTAAAGCTTCTTTTTTCATCGATTGTTCAATTGTGGAATAACTGGCCTGCTGATGTGCGTAATTCCGAAGACCTTCCATCTTTTAAGAAAAAAAAAGGCGAGGGGAAAAATGCAAACAAACTATATTAGAGAGGTGACAGAAGGCTTGCCTTTTCCCATTCACGTGTGAGTATGAGGTGGAGCAAGCTAAACTCACATCTGTTCAAAAATGATATTACAGACTACCCTCCCCTCATATATATATATATATATATATATATATATATATATATATATATATATATATATATATATATATATACATACATACATACATACATACATACATACATACATACATATATACATACATACATAATTGCATTAATACATATATCGTGCAAATAGATAGAAGGGCAACAAATAAATATCAACAACTTACCCATTATGTTTATTGGCATCCAGCACAGGAAATCGGTTAAAACAACAAGTGTCATCTTTCTTGCAGCTGTAACTTCCTTCTTTTTGCTAGATCTTGCCTTACTCGTACTATGCCTGATAACCCGATACATATATGCATAGGACAGTGATATAAAGAGCAGTGCAATGAAATTAAGGCCATGAAAGATGGCAACACTGTATTCCCACCCTGGATTGTAGCTTTTCGTGATATGCAACGATACACACACCCCTGATCTAGAATAAAATTGACCACGAAAATAGGTAGATGGAAACACAGGTATTACGGAAATTGTAATAGTGAGCATCCACATAATGCCAACAGCTAGTTTTGCCTGTGCCAGTGTCATTTTGTCAAATTTAAATGGAAAAATTATATTTTTAACTCTATCACCAGTAATAATACACAAGGTGAGTATTGATGATTCACTTGAAATAGAAGAAAGGGTGCCTAAAAATTGGCAAGCTGTGCTACTTTTCCAGAAAGCAGAATTCTCAATGTATCTTCCCCGGTATACTATATCTACCGTAGCAATAGAAATGAGGTACACTCCCATAAGAAAATCAGCAAGTGCCAGATTCAACACCAGAAATGATGACACACTTCCCATGGACGCTGAACCATGCTGATGTGCACGACGTCCAATGACAAATGCATTGCCTAATAATCCTACAAATCCCAGAACCCATAAACTTGCCCGAAGAACTATATTTTGCATTAGGTCACTGCAAGAAGAGAGCGCGTCTCTTGCAGGTTTGCAGTCAATCTCATTCACGTGATCCGATACAAAGCAGCAGAACATGAAATGGTCACTTTGAAGCTTTCTGAGGGAATTTAATGTGCGGAAATCTGACTTCTCAAAATGAATTATTTTGTTCTTAGATATGTTCAGAGAATATAAATTATATGTTCCATTGAATGCCTCTCTTTCAATGGAGTTTATAGCATTATTTGATACATCTAAATATTTCATGCTTTCAAGTCCCACGAACTGATTTGACCTTAGAGCCGCTAGCTTCATGCCGCATAGGTTAAGGTTTGGTAAACTTTTAACTCCAATAAAGGCACCTGCAGCAATGCTCTGTAAATTGTTGCCTGCAAGGTATAAGTGTTTAAGGTTCCCTAGTCCTTCAAAAACGCCAAGTTCTAGAACTTCAAGATGATTGTGTGAAAGATCTAGAAGTAAAAGGTTCGATAAATGGTTAAATGTTCCTGCAGGTAGAACATCAGCTTGATTATTGGAAATTATCAACTCGGCAAGCTTCGTGAAGTTTTCCCACATTGTTCGGGTTAAGTGCAGTAAATTATGCTTGAAATCCAGTTTTCTTGACAGTCTAGGAAGATTTCGAGGGATTGCTGTAAGATTCAGGCCTTCACATTTAATGCTCAGCGTGGAACAATTGCAGTGCAAAGGGCAGTGAATGTCGCAGTATACTTCATCGTCTCCCTGTGGACACTGCCTATTACCATCACATCTCTCATGCATATATATGCACATGGTTGCATTTCTGCATTTGTACATTCCTTGACACACATATGTATCTGAAACAATGACGAGCAATGTGAATATTCATAATTAAACATACAGAAGGAGGAAACATTTAAAAACAACAGGGATACATTACAGTTAGTTTTTTTACACAACCAGGTTCCCTTAGGTATGTGCGAGTCAGTGCATTTGTCACTTAATAAACATTTGTTATAATTTAAAACAAAACATTTGTAGTTTGTTTCACTACCTTATACAGTGGTCATGTATCTCTGTTACAAGGTGGAAATATCTGGCAATTGTGTTGCTGTTACAAACTTACAGAAGTTTACCCAGAAAATATTATGCAAGACGAATATGCAAATACAAGAGAAAGCAGAGCACTTCCATCCAATGGAAAAACAGAAAGGCAACAGTATTCCATGTACTGCTGTACAAAATTTCCATAGCAACTTTTGTACAAATGAAGATAAATTATTTCTGATTTAAAATGGTGTTCTCCAGACATCTTAATTTTGTATGCGGGCAGATAAGTATAACCAAACGTATGTGATCTAGCTGCCATGGGTCAACTTTAAAGGGGGAGCTTCCAATTATAAGATAGTACACATATTGTAAGTAACAATGAAAGATTTTTCGTGAAATAGTATCAGATTTGTCATTACCTTTTTCAACAAAGTTCAGGGTCGTACGATAAAAATTGAAAGGTATGTATCATGTGATATACTTGATAATGTTATTAAGAAGTTACGCTCTTTTATTCTTTTCTCATCAATTATTGGTGGTACATCATCACCTTGATTTGATGTTTCGCTTTGCCTACTAAAGCTCAGATATAGTTGTCATTGTTATACTGCCACTATGCCTTTCGCACCATGATTGTCCTGAGACACTACAATATCTTTAACTTACGCTTATAAAGGCCATTTCGGGTTGAACTTGCAAACTGTCATGTTTCGTGACTTTGTTTGGCTGTTGGACGTGCATCATTTGGAAACCACGCCTCTAGCCAAAGCATTTTCTTTGTACCAAACTGAAAGATTTTATTTTGGAGGGAGGGGGTTACAAAACGCAGCAGCAATTGTATTGTCACTGCCGTCTCCAATCACAAAGATGGTAGTATATCAAACAAAGTATAAGGCAGATTTACATACTGGTTTGGTGTCATAAATAAACGTTACTAAACGCTTTCAATCGTTAACTTTTTTATATTTCTGGTAGGTATTCTGCATTAGAATTAATATATTTACCGCAATGTATTTCATCTTCGCCCATGGGACAGTCCATGATACCATCACACCGCAGACGCCCAGCTATACAGTAACTTCTAGGACACTTCAGTTGGCCAGTTAAGCAGGTATGGTTCTCTTCATATACAAAATATATCACACAAATACGGCAAGTACGATAAGCAAGAATGTTGTAAACAGGTATCACAAGCTAATAGCATGTGTGCTCACCAGGATTTAGAGCCATTTGGTCAGTTTACTCTCTAAAAATGTTAGGCAAAAATATAAGCTGCTGAAAAGGAATCGTTGTTTTACTCACACAAGGCAGCGCTCCTTGCTACAACTTTTGCAGCTGGCTACGAGAAAGAAGGAGTTCTTGTGGTGTTTATATAATAGAACCTTCAAAGTTAATCTTGAAGATGAGCTTAACATATTTCAGCAGTGAATTTTGACTAAATAGAAATATACAAATTATTAATTTTCCATTATGTAATTGTGTAGTGCATATACATATATATATATATATATATATATATATATATATATATATATATATATATATATATATATATATATATATATATATATATATATATATTTGCTTTGTATTATCTTAATCTGGCTTTTTTTTTAAAAAAAGCGGAACATTACCACATTGCTTCAAATTGGATGCATCTCTGCAACCCATGGCTATGCCGTACTGGTCTCTATCAAGCAAGCACTTCCACTTGGTATCCGAAAACTGCAAGTTTTTGCATTTCATGTTTTCAAGCGTCTCATCCAAGTCTGGAATAAATTTGTATGTTTATGTTTAAGCAGAAAGTCGTTTCTTGTGTTCTGTGAAATAGTGTTATTGGTTCCTATTTTTAAAAGGTCAGGATTAAGCCTGAATAACTCGTTTAAATATCGCCCTACAACTGTCTGGTATGCATATTGTAGATTGATAGAGTTGTTCATTTGCATACCAATCTTTGTCTATGATAATCAGCCCTGCTTAATAGAAAGCAGAGTAAAGGTCATGTGTACCGTTTGATTTAACAATATCATTTCCCTTAAGCCTAAAAGACTTCTATGTTAACGTGTAACTTACACAACATCTGGGTTATTTGGGAACACGACGGGGCAACTGACGTTACTGAAAGCCTGTTTCTTTACAACGGGTATGAAAACCAATATCAGGTGTGAAATGTAGAAATGGGTCTTTTGTTCAATATCAAATAACTTGGCACCAGTCAGGGGAACATTTTGTCTTCCACCCTGCTCCTGAACTGCAGAGGCCAACTATGGTATTCGCATGGGTAATTCTACACCTAATAATTTTGTGTATACAGATGACATAACTCTCATCTTGTCAACTATGTCCTGTTTCGAATCAACAGAAACAAATGGGTATGCTGACAATTGACAATTTTCATTTGCCCCCACAAAGTCTGAGTGCATGGTAGCTGACTCTAGTCGCCTATTCACTTTACTCAAAATTTCTGTCGCATCAGTGGGTTTTGGGACAAGAATATTAACACAGTAGGCCAGACTGAGATTCTTGGTATCTCCTTAATGCTCCAGGTTCATTTATTTCATAAGTAAGCAGCAGATGTGCTGCGTCGAGATGGGCAATCTTTAGGTATGCTTGAGTTGGTATGGTATTTCCGACAATTGATCCCATGCCAAGATGTACATTTGAAATCCCTTGGCATTAGAAGCCAAGAGCCGGAATGAGCTGTAGGAATTTAATGAAGTACAACTGCTGTGCTTGACTATACTCAAGGAACAAACTATTAAGCAAGCCCTCAGGTTAGGCAAGCACCATCGTCAGAAGATCCCATTGGCACCCTGAACATTTCTTTTGTTCCAACACAGTAAAGCGAGACATATATATATATGTATATATAACTCTGTGGCTAGCTCCATATTCTTTTATGCTCTCTCGGATAAGGTGCTTGAACGGTAACCTTAGAGTGCTCTACCAGCGCATTTTTGACAGTAACACACCTGTGGGGTCACTGTTTCAACGAGGATGGACCTGTGCCCCAGTTCTCTTCAATCAGTGACACCAAATGGCGTCTTTTATTAGTTGAGATATCTCATAAACTATTATGTTTACAAACCACCATGATTCTTTGGAACACCGTTTGTCCAGTTGGTCACCCACGCCCTTTGAATTGATTCAGCGATGAGCAGTATGACCAGGCCTCGCTGTCACCTATTTCAATTTATATTACAAATATAGCGTGTTGGGCATGGCTTCTGCTTCATGTATATGTTCATTGTCTAAAGGTTTTTGTTTCATTGCTATATATCTTAGTTCCCCATTATGGAGATCCATCATTGTTGTCCTGTGCATATATATGTAGGTTGTGTAGATGAGTAGCTGGGCGGGTGGATAGATGGTTAGATAGACATTTATTAATACTTTATTGCATTTACTGTTCGTAAAGACATCATTCTGTATCTAATTTCATTCAGCTTATTTTGACATGTGACCAACGGATGTCAAAAACTATTTTTTTCCAAACTAACTATCAACAACATTTTCAAAAAAGAAAAAATGCACTTTATGCAGATACGACAGGTGGAGATATACTCGTATCAGATCTGCTACTAGTCCATGGCAAGAAATGTTTAAATTTACTACGGCGTTTGAACAGACCTCTACATACTTTTGAATTTACATTACATAATTATAAATCACCATGGGTTAATTGGTTAGTTTTGATTCCTGAGTGTTTAAAACGATTGCCTTGTGAATAACCTACAACTGACAAACATTTTAATATGACGTACAGTTACCTTGGTAACATTTAAGTGGTCCCACCAAAAACTTGGCTACCTCATAGGTATCGTCTGCATCATGTATTTCTATAGCGGTCATCGGCAGTTTATCCTTCATGTGTATATGGCCTGCATCTTGCAGGTTCCACATAGAGTCTGTGGTACAATGGCAACTTTGAAGCAGAAACGTACATAGAGGTCCAGTAAATGCTATTGTAATATTTTTACGCATTTTTCAGCTATAGGAAATATCATTTTAATTAACATTTTCGAGGGACTTTTTTGTATAGATTTGCAGAAATAGACACTTAACATATTTTCTCAACTCTTTGGTCACTGACGAGACATTCGTATGTACAAACATTAAACAGATTGCGTATTTCCTTAGAGTGAAAGTTTAATAATTGTACTGAGAAAACCTATCACGTCTTTATGAAATACACTTATTTTAAACACAGTTACTCAATGTCAGTGGTTATGACAAAATATGAAATAGGTGATTCAATCATACTGTGCAGGATATTTCCTATCAGAAAAAACTTCACAGTACCGCGATAAGGTAAACTTTTTAATACTTTGGTACTTTGAAACATTTCAATAAAAATGGAGCAGCATCAAGTTAAAATCTGAATAATTATACTTATTCGAAAGCTTGACCAAAACAAAATCTCCCATTAAATATACTGTTGAAATTTATCACAAAAAGCACTTTAACTCATATTCTTATTCACCTCTTTCTGCCTTCTTGGCAAGCTTTAGGAAGCAGACATGAACAGTTATCACCATATGATGGATCTTCAAATGGGACCTTCTCTCTGTCTATGGAATACCAGGACCCGAGAAGTGCCTTGCTGTTGTAGCATTGGACACTAAGGAACTGTTCGCAGGATGAAGACATGTTTTTTATTGTGCGTATGTGAGGGTCGGTAACGAAATAGGTTAACTGCTTCTGGTACTTCGGCTGAGATTCAACTGTGATCCTGTATTCTGCATTGTGGTGTAGAATCGTTGCTACTTTATTCGACACGCTGCTCATGTCACATTCTACTTGAGTTAAACCTGAAAGCAACAAATAAATAGAGTAAATTGATGGATATAATATTAACTGTCAAAGCAGCCAGTGCTGAAAACAAAACAATTTAACCCTAATGATAGTAGGTACCTTTTCTGCCATAACAACATTTATCCCCGCATGTCCCTACCCCTAATACACCCTTTACCTAATCAATCATCACCCGACTTGTTGAACATGTATCTGGAGTGTCACTTTTCGGATTTTTTGACCCACCTTTTAATATTTTTCAGTGGGATCGGATGCATTATTTACAGATCCACACTCTGCAATCTCTTCAGTTTTTTCTTCTTTCACACATAAATATCATTACATAGTTGTGGGATCCATAAGTTTCAAACACTGCTTGGCCGTGAAAAATGTCTTTTCCTAATTTAGAAATACACGAATAAGGAGGCTGGGCAACTCCTACTTTGTTAACGTTTTTGTTCATATCAAACAGTATTTATGGCCATGAATAAATCATCAGAACAAATCAGCAAGCTTTGGAATGAATTCAATAAGCTTGTCTTTGGCAAGTGTGACGATAGGAGCAGGTTTGATAACCATAGTCCGTGGTCCATTTTTAAGCAAAAAAAATTTTGTTTCTGAAAACTCATGATTTCTCAGGAGATTGGATCTTGGGTGGCCATCTGGGGCATCATTGCATCAAAATGATAAATCTTGCTAAAAATGTACACCTGATATCTTATCAGGAACCTTAATTTGCTTGTTTGTATAAGTTTTCACTACTTAAAAATACAAAATTTCTCAAAAATTGACTAGTTAATTCACACTTTGTATAAGTAATTACGATCAGAGCGTCTAGGCAAAGGCATTTAAATGGCAATCCTTTTATACCAATGTTAGAGTTCCAAAGTTGCTTTAAGGACTTTTTATTGGGGGGGGGGGGGGTAATTTTAACTTCAGTCTGTAAATACAGGATCATCATCATTCACCCCACCATCCTGCCCATAAACCAATGCATCATAATGCACTCATACTAGATTTGAGCCCAGATGATTTTATAACTGGCAAATTCATACTTATTCAGATTTAGAATAAATTTATATATCGGAGTGGTTTGTGGATGAGCATTTTTGTTTTAAGTGCATGATTGATCCTTAATTATTAGAGGGCACAATAGTAAACCAGTCGGAAAAGCTTGGCAAATCATGGAATATAGGATGTGGGTGATGATGGATCTTCCACATTACTTTGCAATCAGTGATATCGCTCCTAACATTTACTGATTCATATCACATTGCAAATGTGACTTCTTTTTTTAAAGTTTTTTCAGTTTTGTTGTTGTTGTTGTTGTTGTTGTTTTTGTTTTTTGTTTTTTGTTTTTTTTTTTGTTTTTTTTTTTTGTTTTTTGTTTTTGTTTTCTTCTCTTTATTTTACTCACATCTTCATAATATTTAATGATTCATATATATGCGTTTCCCATTTTCGGCTAGGTGACGGGTGCCGAAAGTTGCTGATTCGAGACCTTTCCGTTCGTGGTCAGAAAAAGTATATCATATTTTTGCTGCATCTTGATGCTGGTGGTCTTACAAATGTACAGTCCCCGATCTGGGAACATTAATATTACATACAATTAGCTGGGTGGTGTCGATAATGGCATTCACCCATACCGGTCTCCAATGAACCATTCGTTTTAGGAATGGGAATTTGGCGCTGTTGGTATGTCCGTTTCCCAATTTCAGCTAGATGACTGAGGCGTAGGGTTACTAGTTCCAGACTCGTCCCTTCCGTAGTCACAAAACATATATCAAATATATTTTATTATATGATTAAATATATTTATTCTATGTTTGACAGTGAATAAGCATTTTCTTGAGTGAAATTCAAAAGTAGTAACTCACTGTAGATCACATGACCTAAGCATTGTTACAAGTAAATTGTGACGTGCCTGCATCAGTGACATGACGCAATGACATTTAGTCAAAATCAAATGTAAGCGAGCGATGTTTGATCATGCGTCGTGCGTAACGTGGAATAACTGTGACGTACGTAAATTAAAAAGGCACACCAGGTCGGCGGTAAAAGTAGGCGTATAGCATCTTATTTGCAATGAATATCTAACTAAACATAGAATAAACACAACCTTACAGGGTGGGAGAGTGAGTTATTACTTTTCTCTCACTTGGGATCGTGGTTGGTGGGGAAAATAGCTCGTGAAGTGTAGTCACTCATGATTTTTCAAGAACAGCAACAATCCGTCATGAGAGATAAAAAGTAACTCACTCTCAGCCATGTTAAACTCTCTATTTAATGGTGGCATGAGATGAACATGTGTCAAAATGGACTTGATCATTTTATTAGACACCTGATCATAACGTTAAACAGTTAAAAATATAATAGTTCCCCATCCCTTTCCAGTTAACAGTGACGGGGCAGTCTGATTCGTTGGCCAGTAATAATGAACTAATAGTACAGAAAAACATGATCCATATTCATTAATTCCAAACCCAATAATGACAGCTAAGAGATTTCAGACTTGCCAAAGCATCAACATTTCTCTTCCAATACCAATATGAAGAAACAAATTTCATTCCTGACTTGAGACAGGCAGTCACCCATAAAAGGCAATTGGTGGTTTTAAACCGGTCCTCTCAACCTTAGAAATATTCATCATTAACTGCAAACACTAGTTCTTTTCCAAAATCTATAGGCCTAACCGCCCAAAACACAAATGTCATTACTTCTGCCAAAAATAAAAAGAGACCAGTTAGGCCTATCACCTTTTAGTTCTCCCGCCTTGTCAGTCAGCTAAGTTTAGAGCAAAAGAGTAAAGTAAGCCTACATCGTTTTTGTTAAATTTATGAATCTGGAACATTATAAACACACTCTACCTCCACTTTTTTCTTATTTCACTTATAAAATACCATTTTTTCCATAAGCAAACACAGGAATGAGAAATGGTTCATCAGTGCCCCCCCCCCCCCCTTTCCAGTTACAAGTGACGGGAACAGTCTGATGTGTTGGCCAGTCATGATGAATTAAGCATTTTTTTTTTTACATATTGAATATAATTTTTTTCGACAAATCAACACAGGAATGAGAAATTGTGGACAAATTTTAAGGAAGACAGTGCTTTGACACCAGACTAAATAGAATTTGGGTTCTGATGTCTTTTGACAGAACAAAGTACCTTGTTACTCCTCTCAAACACGGACTTTGTTCTAACAGCATGGCTGATTAAAATATCTTTACAAATGTGTATTATGATTAAAATCAAATGGTGTTCTAATATAAACCAACCTTCATCAACAGTTTGACATAAGATTTAATAAGCAGTACCAGTTCCTTTTATTTCTCACTGAGGAATAAGATGTGCCTTGAATGGGGCATAAGCAATACATTGTCACTCCAAAAATGCAAAATGCTAGGGGTTTTTTTTCAATAACCAATTAAATTTATGAAGTATGTGCTTATAATTTAAGCTTGATCACCATGCGCAGTATCAGGAAAGAATGCATACTGTTTATATTGTCGGCTATGGAAAATTTTACCACGAATAACCCATGTGCGAGTACACAAGAACAATGGCTTGATTGGCCTCTTAATAGCTGAATAGACAAGTCACGTCCCAGTGGTCTTGCCTGATGTCCTGCAAGGGTGTGGATATTTTACAAAGAAATACACTAGAAATAGGTACATTTCCCCTAAAAACTGCCCACAGAAACCAGGGATACACTTTGTATGAAAAATGCTGAAAAGAAAGTTTGTCAGTCACACTTAGTGCTTTACATACTTAAATTATGAAATGCCCCGTCAATGGTGGAATACATGCTTTATTCAAATTTGTCAAAGTTTGCAGGACTTTCTATTGTTCTTCATGTTCACTCATGCATTTCACGCACATACACTATTAGAAAACTCATATTTACACTACCTATACCTGGTCATAGGCCGTGCAAATGGCATTCCAGTGGGGCCACGTATTGTCATGCTGTAACAGGAAGATACTAGCCCGCAGGACGCAGCCACTGGCTCCAGAAATAGTGTCTCAATATACCATAGCTGTCGTTGTGCCGATGATAACTTCCTATGTCGTCTCATGCTTAAAGGTAATGGGTCACATGCCAAAACCAATCCGCCCGCGAAGTCGATCAGAATTTCAGACATTTTGCAGGTAAAATCTGGTATTTTTTGCATCTTATACTCGTATTCTACCGGCATTGCGTCTCAGACACAATAAAGACTCATCAGCGAAACACAAGTTCTACCATTGGTAAGCTCCATGCCTTGTGAAACCAAAACCATTCCATCTGTGGGTGCCGTATGTGAGCAAAAACAGAAAACCTGCTGCTTGTGTTTGGGCCCATCCCGCTCTGATGCACATGGCCACAACCCCTATCATTCTTTCTTAGAAAAGTGTCTTTTTCCTGCCATATGTTACATATGTATCTTGGCTAGCGTCTGTTTAACCATTTTAGCATACACTGCACTTAAAATGTCTGTTTTGGAAGCAAATGGGGATAGTTAACAGAAAATGGGTTTGGTGGACTCCAGAGATATGAAAGTAATAGCGGAAGTACTCATTACATTATGTTCTTTGTTCCCATTTGAATTTGACGCACGTCAGGTCAATTTGCATAACTTATGAATTGAAGTATGTAAAGCAAAATGTTTACCTAAACCATTTGGGTTAATACTATATATCCCTGATTTAATGTAACCCTTGCGTCTCCAGTCCAGACAAGAGTGGTAGACGGTTCGGACACATTGCAACTCATCCTCCTTGTAAGATCCTGGGCAGTCCACCACTCCGTCACACTGTCGCCGCTTAGACAAACACGAGCCATCTGAGCACTGCATGGCAACATCTGTATTGCATTTCTCTGCAAAGGAATGTCATGTATGTTATCATAAACTGCGTACTTCCCTTGTGATAACTACATGACGTATATGAAGCTGTTATATTCACCCTCATGAAATAGTTTGAATTTATTCACACACAGGGCCCGTTAGGTACCTCAGCACAAAACAAACCTTGCCCAAAACCTACACCATAAGAAATGAATCTTGTCCGTTGGGACACATGTCAAAAAACTTTTATGGTAATTGTTAAATAGAGTTAAATATAGAGAATCGCTTTGAAATGGCTTTCTTTGTTATATTTGGTGTATGTACGAATAGCACTCTACGGAAAAACAGGGAAAACAAGATCCATGTCTTCAAAATACCATGAGACTTATCGGTGTCCCTGAATTTGTTCTTTTCTGCATCAGGTGTAAAACTGTGAGACTGGAAAATTAAAATTTGCATATCAAAAGCTTAATTTTATAATTGAAGGCTTTTGTCCAACATGGGCCTAATAAGGACAATTTGTAGGACACTTATTTGGTTCATTGTGTTTGGAACAAACCAACTACGTTTTGAAAACTTCAGATTGGTTTTTACTGAGAATCAGATGAATTAAAAATATGTTTCCTCCTATATCTAAGTCTTTCAATTTGGCATATTTATTCAATTAGAACAATATTCCGTTGAACTGTATGTACACCAACAGAGCAAGACTATGCAATTTGGACACACTAAGATTTTGAAAAAGCAGCAAAAACGTACACGTACATATTTGTATCTCGATACTTTAAGCTACTTAGGAAGTTCAACTTTGATTTTAGAAGTCTAACTGGGGGTATGTATAGTACTCGAAGCCATTACTTTTGATGAACTTTGAAGAAATCCCAGCAATATCAACAGGGCCCACACGTACCTGCTTTTACGGACGCAATATACTGATCCTACTCACATTTACAGTTGGATCAAATTAAAACAAGTTTGGCATGATAGTTTGCCATTGCATGTTGACCACAAAATTCCTTCGTGTCATTTTAATTTCATTCGTTTGTATGAATGACCACTGTGTTCATTTTGAGCATGTTCATTTACATTTACAGTAGCTATTTCCAAGTTAAAATATGTAAAGTGCTAATCAAAGGGAACCTGACAATGACATCTTTGTCGTTTATATAATTTGTGTACTTAATGTTGGCACTGATCATGTTTACTACCGGGGAACAGTGTTAACTTTGATCAATGGTATGCAGCGTAATTTTTACAGCTGTACGTACCACACTGCAGTTCATCTGATCCATCTACACATTGTTGTATAAGGTCACACTTCTGTCGAATGGGGATGCACTGTCCGTTTCTACACCTGAACTCGTTTTTCGCACAAGACTTTGGAATTTCTACAAACATATTTTGAACCACTTTAATGTTGGATATTTTAAACAGAATCTTTAGGCTGAATATAAAGTAAGTGTTTCCTGATCATTTACCAGATCACCTTAGAACATATACTCTCAATTCAAGAATTTCACATGATAAAATATAGATCTTTTTTACCATTTGATCATATTGGGTTATTGTTGCATTCAGTGTTGACCTTTTGTGACGTGAAAACCAAAACTGAATTCTTACTGTTGTGATGATTTCCTCTTTTCCTTTCTCACAAGCAGTAAAACAGGTTTTGAAGTTTTATATTTAAAACTTATGTTATGTGTGCTTTGCCACATCTGTGTGATCAAGGTTGTATGTCTGTAGCTTAAAGCAAAAAAATGGCATTTGCTTCCACACTGCTACTTATTTTTTTTTTTCATTTTAATAATTCAAAATACACATTACACTGAAGGGTTTATTTATAGGTCACGGACAATTGTGTTTTTTTGTTCAAATAGATTTACATTGCCATAAAATTTTCATGCACCATTATTAGCCTTGTAGCAACCAGATAGTGTAGTTGATTTAACACCTTTCGTAGTCCTGTACCTTTAAGCCTTGATCTAGTTTTATCCAGGTGATTTTGGGTTTTTGTCTGTTTATTTGTTTTAAATTTCGTTTTGTGAATATCAACAATGTGTCTGAAATCATAGATAATGAAAACATAGTGCTAAGACATCAAATACGTACGACAATACTGCTCATCAGAATTATCCAAACAGTTCCTCATAAAGTCACAGGTATAAGAAATGCTGATACATGGATAAGGTCCGTCGGTGCAACGAAATTGTGAAGAACTGCACTGTGTGTAATCTGAAGTAGAAGTTTTAACAGAGCACTTAAAGTTAAAGCGCTTCTCATCTTTGTATTTTATTAACCTGTTTGCTGCACGGTTATAAGATTCAGCTATACGGCATCGCTGCCTATGCAACTGGTAGTGTGGTGTAAAATTTGCAGTGTCATAGAGCGTGAGAAATATATTATCAAATGAAAGTGTGTGTGTGTGTGTGTGTGTGTGTGTGTCTGTGTGTGTGTGTGTGTGTGTGTGTGTGTGTGTGTGTGTGTGTGTGTGTGTGTGTGTTAAAAATTGAAGTAAAGCATGTCTCAGTGTCGTGTATACATTTCCAGTTGCAGGTCGCAATGAAGTATAACATCTCGCCTTTCATGCATAAGTAAAAATGAACAAAGCTTATATGAAACCATTAATTAGAAAAACCTGCAAACGTACTCCTTGTGGAGAAAAAAAACCCTTACTATATCTAAATCACAACACGACCTTTCTGCAAGTCGGTGTCATTTAGTCACGACTGGACATTGAAATTATATATATGTTTTGCCAGAAAACTGGTTGGGTGCTACTATAAAGCTTTTTTTTTAATTTTCGAATCATCAATATGAACCAAAGCAACATAAACTGAGATGATGATTATGATGTCGACAACGACGACGATGCTGAAGATTAAAATAGTACGATCTTTATCCAATGACACTTATACAACCTACAAATTGATTTTCAATATTAAATTTGATACTTTCTATCGACTGACTACACTGCTACAATCAGCTTGATATAAACGAAATCAACAAAACGCATTTCGTTTTTTTTGCTCTCTTGATTAAAACTTTCTAAACAAGAGATAGAGTCCCGTTTGAAATACAGTTTCTGAAATGAATATCTACTACCAAGTTTGGCTGCATAAAAAAACATGCACCTGAACAGTTCTAAATGGTTTCAGGAATACCTTAAATAAAACGTGTACGTTTTCGCAAAGCTGCTGATGAATGATATATGATTTCGTACCCGACTGGGAATGAATATCAATTGCCACATATAGCTGTTTTAAAAAAACACGTGCCTGGAATATTCTATACGGTCTGAGGACTACTTTGATGAATTGTGTATCTTTCTTAAAGCTGTTGATGCATGACACATTACTATGTTATCGACCTTGCCTGTTTTACATTGTGACAATTGCGACATTTATACATAAGGTGTTCGCGGGTGACCCTCACGCCCCTGATATGTTATAAACGTCCAAACTTACTGCAGTTATACTCATCACTTCCACTTCTGCATTGCTTTACACCGTCGCAGAGATGCACTTTAAGAATACATTCACCACTGTCACATCTGTGCAGGTCTTGGGGGCAGCCCTTTCCTCTTGGAAATGCCATTGCAAGCGATTCTTGGTATCGTATTACAAACAAAAGAGCGTTTAACAACCCGAAAGGCAAATGAGTTCAACAAATAGTCTACAATGATGCTTCTAACATTTAAACTGTTTCACACAGCATGTCCTATGGAACAAAAGAGTCAATAAGACGTGACGTGCGTTAATTTACTAGTCAGGCTATGATCAACACCTCAGTATATTTCGCCCTAAATGTGAAGCATGGCAAGCAAAACATAGGTCAATTCCCTGTATATGATGTATGTTACCTGATAATGTATTCTATGTCTACAGTTAGTTTATTTCCAACTTGAGGCCACTGCGCTTAGTTTATTCTATGTCTGTACAGTATCATGATTTAATAACTATGAAAATTCACTTACGAAATATTTTGAAGGATGGTGCTTTGCAGATAAACCTTTTGGATTTTTTTAGGGCACATGGAATATCATGCCAAGTTGGCGTGACACGGATACTATTCAACTGAATCACACTGCAGTCTTCAGAATGAGACCCATCTGGCTGTTGCGTGCTGGAGCTTTGATGCCTAAAGCAATCCTTATTTGAGTCAATAAAACTACTATCAATGATGTACATAATATAAAATTGAATGTCAATTGCGCAATTTGTTATATTTGAAAAACGCGTGTTAAGTTTTGCAGAAAGCGTATTTTTCCAATTTGAATTATTTCATCCAACAGCAAAAGGCAGAAGTTGTGATTTATATTAAACACACAATTATTGATATTACACCTTACATCAAACAAAGTTCAGCAATAGCCAGAGGCTGGCTACCTATGCAGTCTCATCTAACTATATCATGATTCATCAACGGCTCTGAAGCCACTCAATACACCAGCTTGTTTTTGCTGACTGAATTACTCTCAGCAGATACTGAATTACTCTGAGCAGATGCAAATCTATCTATCTATCTATCTATCTATCTATCTATCTATCTATCTATCTATCTGTCTGTCTGTCTGTCTGTCTGTCTGTCTGTCTGTCTGTCTGTCTGTCTGTCTCTCTGTCTGTCTGTCCGTCTGTCTGTCTGTCCGTCCGTCTTTCTGTCTGTCTTTCTGTCTGTCTGTCTGTCTATGTATCTATCTATTTATCTCTCTCTCTTTATATATATATATATATATATATATATATATATATATATATATATGACTCACAAACATAAGATTATGCACAAAGGATTAGAGAGAGAGAGAGAGAAAGCAGCTTAAAATATCCCAAATGGATATTTTGTTGCAAAGTCATGTTTTCTTAACCGAGTTAAAATTGTTTTAAAATTGGTGTTTTATTTTTGACAGTTAGTTATAAGCAGGTGTACGCCTGTAGTAGTGGTCAGCTTGATCAATTGGAATGTGACGTATTTTTGTCTGATCTAAAAATCGTTGAGAAGCAAACACGTCTTAGCTGTGTATGTCTCTCTTTACCAATTGCTGTATATCAATGGGGATCCATCTACCCAACGCCATGCGCCTTCATGTGCTTTGTCAGTCAAACCTACAAGCATCAAGGCAACAATTATCTATACGTTTCTGAAATGTCGGGTTTATCTACTACATACACCATCTAGTTTAAATTGGTAAGCAACGAATTAAAGGAACAGGTCCTGGAACCCGTAAGGATAACTTAATTCACTTCTACATACAGTGTAAATTTTTCTCTATGTTTGCCAGACAAATATGACCATAACCAATGCTTTTTGGAAGTATACTATTTACGGTTAATATATATATGATAAATAACCTTCTTAAAAAAACATTTTATTCTAAATGACCTGATTAACCTCACCAAAGCGCCGGAGGAAAGTTGGTGTGTCAGTCCCATTCGAGCCACGACTGGGAACAGCCTTTTGGGGCATTTATTTATGCTTTTAATCTTATCATTGGTCCACAAATGGTGGCGAAATGTCCTCCTGAATAAAAAACCGACTAGTCCGCAAATAGTGTCGACATGTTCGCCTGGTCCAAAAACCTTAGTTTGTAAGCTTGTTAAGATAGATTGCAGTGTAACACCTTCGAGTCCAAGGAAGAGTTATTTCTTTTTTTTTTTTTCTGTTGTTGTTGTTTTTGTTGTTGTTGTTGTGAATTACGGTAAATTTTGACCGAAACGGACTGGGCTGCAAATGTTTAAGACATGTCTGCCTGGTCGAATAACCTTGTTACGTAAGCCTGTTAAGTTACATTCCCAAGTCAAAGCTTTGACTTCAAGCTGGAGCTAATGTCCTTTTTTTCCTTGTAATGATTTGCGATAATATATATCTGAAACTGAATAATGTATAAATGGCGCCGGCATGTCCGCCTGGTCCTCAAACCTTGGTACATAAGCCAGTTAAGTTAGATCCCCATGTCATGCGTTCGACTTTCAGCTGGAGCTATTATCATTCTTTTCTTTTTTTTATGTTTTTTTTTCTTTGTGTTTCTTTTTGGGGGGGGTGGGGTTTTTTGTTTTTTGTTTTTTGTTTTTTTTTTTTTGGTTTTGATTCACGATAATAAATGATCGAAACCGATTGGTCTGCAAATGGTGCTGACATGTTTGCCTGGTTGATATCCTCTGTGACGGAAACCGATTGGTCCACAAATGGTTGCGAAATGTCAAAACGTACCGATGTAAGCGTTCCTGTCCGCATTGTCATCCTCCAATAAAAGGTTATGCAGAAATATCATATCAGTTTCCGACATGATACTTGTCAGATTTGCTCCATTTCTTTGGCATCGCCTACTAGCATCCCACCAGGTTGAAGGTGTATCCAAGCGAAAGAGCTTGTAGCAATTTCCTTGGAAGTACACCCAGTTATTTCGACATTCTGGAAAGAACCAAACACAATAACAACAAAACGCATGATACCGTAACTCTTAAAATTGTGTATGTTTAGGGTGCTTGTAGTTTATCGTATGATCCATCTGGTGGAATGCAGCCACAATATCACCAAACAGCGACAGCGACTGAGTGATGTTGAACCGCGTTAAGTGATAAAAAACGCTCTGCTTCATGAGCGGTTAACCCCATTCATCGATATTCGCAACGCTGCATTCAAACCCAAATCATCATCATCATCATCATCATCATCATCATCATCATCATCATCATCATCATCATCATCATCATCATCATCATCATCATCATCATCATCATCATCATCATCATCATCATCATCACAGCAGCAGCAGCAGCAGCAGTAGCATATTTACTATTATTATTATTATTATCATTACTATTATTACTATTATCACTATTATTATTATTATTATTACTATTATTATTATTATTATTATTATTATTATTATTATTATTATTATTATTATTATTATTATTATTATTATTTACGCGACCAAAGCTCAAGGGTTTGTCCATATCGACAAAGCTCTTTACAGAGGTTATAGTGTGTATTTATTCAGAAAAAAACTTGGAGCTACTCCTGCAGCTGTTAAATTGACTTTTTACTAAAGGAGGTATGGAGAGTATGAGTAACATTAATCCCTTTATATGTAAGTATCCGAGTATCTTGACACGAGAAATTAAAATTGTTAATTTATGCAGTAGTAAATGTCCAGAAGTATATATAGGAAAAACTTATGAAATCACTAACTCAAGAAATGTTCAGAGCTTCGAGTAAGTCGCTGTGTTGTGAGCATTTAGACAGACCTAAACAGTTTCTTGATCGAGTGGCAAGTCGTTGCATGTCTGTACCTGTGAGGGGGGCAGACTTCATGCCGTATGTAAGCACGGGGACTAATGATAATCTGACATACCAGAGTGTTCCTATTGTACACTACCTAGCGACAGCTCTGTGGGAGGGGGAGGGGCAGT
The DNA here is from genome assembly GCA_964020975.1 of Hermodice carunculata. NCBI lineage: Eukaryota > Metazoa > Annelida > Polychaeta > Eunicida > Amphinomidae > Hermodice > Hermodice carunculata. The sequence goes on from OZ026620.1 coordinate 30,153,334, forward strand.
GATATTTATAGATTGTTTCTACCGCGTGTCATTAAACATGGGCGCGTACTTAATTTGCTGAACGCGTGTAGTTAATAATAGCGACTGTGTGGCTTTTTACACTCACACAAGTGCCTCCCGCTGTGCCCAGGTGACAAATTAAATTGAGATCAAAGGAGGCAATGTGTAAACAGGGGAAAGAACATTGATTTAAATCATGTTTCAACAAATGTCTGAGTTACCCAAGGCCTGACAAAAATTTATGTGTGGTTCCGGTAACCTGGTAGACCCCACTGAAAAAGCCCAACCGCAACTTTAATGGACCCCCCCCCCCTTAAAAAAAACACCATTCCTTTATATCAATTGACTGACCCTAGCTAAAAGCTTTGTTTTTCTGTACTATTTGATCAAGAAAGTGGCCGTCGTGTGCCACTATTTTTGCTGTAATGTCAGTTCAAACACAGCATTTTATTTCAACTTGTCTGGACGGTTTACCTGGGAAGGCTTATCAGCAGAGCTGTAAAGCGGCTGTTGTTAGGTAAAACAGAGTAGCCCTAGTTGTTCGGTGAACTGTTATCGTAATATTTTGCAAGGATGCAAGTGTCCGTTCTCTGAGTTACCAGGGCAAACGGTTGTTCAAGTGTTTTTAAAGTATGACTTACTGTCTTAACTTTAATCTGCCCACCTCCCGGTTGTATATGAAGCAGTCATCATCGTCAAATACAAATCCTGATGCGAAAAGACGGCTTGAGCAGCCTCGGGGCCATTTTGAACATTGAGCAATTTATTGACTGCGGGACAGTTGCACAAAAATACATTTGATTTGGGTATGAAAATAAATTGCTGCCACAGCATATATCGTAATTATTATTGATGGTCTAAAACATTTGCGAAATATATCCTTTCGGTTTCATATATTACAACCCCCCACACCCACACCCCAACCCCCACCCCCACCCCACCCCCGATTGTCCCAATACTCACTGACAAACCATAGGGTGTGGAATGCACAATTTTCAACATAACAGCCAAGTCGATTGGATATTTTGAAAAGGTAGTATCCAAAATATGTGTGTGATTAGTTGTAATGGAAGGTTAATTTGTCGAATGAATGTAATGTAGAATCTATAGTGGGACTTTTCCAGAGTTATCATTACCTGAAAATGTAAATACAACGCGACACAGTTGCCATGTGTAGGCCCAGAATAGGGATTTTGTATGAGAAACTGAAGTCGCCCCAAGGCTATAAATTATGTACCAGCACAGGGCACATGAGGCTGGACCACCTGCTGAGTCAAAGATAAGGCTGAGTGGAGAGAGAACATTGCACTAATAGTGGATACAGGTCCGAAAGTACCAGCGGGTTTTCATATCAGTACTAATTAACTAAGCATTGGCATGCTAGGAATACACATAAAGTATCTCCTGTTTGATGATTAAGATATGTGTAACCAAAGTTCTACTAGCGCTAACAAACGTAAGAGGCAGCAAAGTGACAAAAATATGGACATTTCGCTCCTATGTCGTCATGAGCCCTGTGTGCTTATTATATTTATCAGACACGTACAATTATTAAGTGCACATGTACGTGCTTTGTGACATACATGGAATTTTATTAGACACCTTATTATATAATGAACACGTCAAACAAAAAATATTCACGCGTGCTATAGTTCCAAAACGAACATGCATGCTGAATCGGTGCCATAAATGTAAAATTTTTAACGCATGCATTTAAACACAAAAGCGTGCTTGATAAAATTTTCAATGCATGCCATTAAACATACATGTATACTAATTGGACGCGTGCACTATCCAATCATTAAACCAATTATCCTACTTCTCAGAATAAAAGAATATGAAAATGGCGAAAGATATGGACGGGATTTAGGACAGGCAGCCTTGCCACATTCCTACACATTTGCTTATCTGAACGAGCTTCAGCGACCTGTTTCCATTACCACATGTGAATACAGGATATAACAGAAGGGTAAAGCATCCACTCTACTCAGTATCTAGTCCATGGGTTTGATTTTCTCTGTCACACGCTGCTGCGCATGCGCATATGGGCGGCGTCATTGACTTTTTTACGCATCCCAAGTAATTTTCCCTGCTTTATTTACACCAGTCTCAATCTTACCGGACCTTATGGAAATTATGTCAATTATTTATGTCTTTTTCAGAAAATGGTGTCGATAAAGTGTGATAAATGATGATAATTGACAAACTAGCATTTCCGATACCTGAGTGGGAACTGGGTCTGGCAAACTCACTTCTGGCACCGGAAATGGGTTTCCGCCTTATAGAGAAACCTGTATGAAACTGCTGTGAGGGTAATCTAATTAAATATCACAAAGTATGTAACATTTGTTGCGCATGTTGCGTGATACTTTAATTAATGTCTGCAGTCACAAGTGACCAGGTCGCTTCTGGAAGCCATCCAGATCGAAGCTCGCACTATGTCCGTCAGAACCCCCAAGCGCCATGTTGCAAATGAATGCTCAGATTTTGGTGTTGTCACGCCAGATTTCAACAATCACTCTCCGTACCTACTACATCTCTGCCACAGGATTTGGACATTATTTCAATGTGGCTATAGAGATCTTGAGCACAGTACTTAAATTTGTGGAACAGTGTCTAACAAAAGAAAGGCTATACGACGGATGGGTTCATTCAGCCGCTCAATGTACTACGGCCTCCCCCTCTAGACTGGTCGAGAACATGGCCACTAGAGGGACATAGCAACCAGGTGCTACTGCCTGATCCACAGACGTCATTATTGATAGTTTGAAATACTGACGCTCACATCTTAGGCTATGCCTACAACATATAAGCAAGCGTTAGCCAGCTCTTATGGTTACGCATGCGTGATCACAAATATACCTTTTCTGTGGTATATCTATGAAAAGTCACCATTTTGTGAGCGGCGCCATCTTAAAATGAGGGCTTCTGTCAAGAGCATGGCCTTCCAGGTAATAATAAAACATATTAGCAATAATATAATTCCTAACATTCTTTTTTGGGCAGCCTTTCGCTCAGTATTGCTTTATAACAATATCCCGCTAAAATCGCAATCATACTGGACAATTTAACGAAAATCACCTGTTGTGAAAAAGCGGTGTCACTGTTTACCAGATTGCACAGGGTTGTACCGTATTTCACAAGTTTTCACTGGATGGTACCGAGATTGCAACACCAGATTTCACACAATTGGACCGGATTGAACTATAGAATCTACAATCATGAACCAGAAAAAGACATATAGTTTATGCCTATACTTCAATGCTTTCCATAACTGTATTGATCAGAAAGAAGGGGAGATGTAGGCTTTCCCAAAAACCTTATGGTCTTGAACGTGAGGTTGATCCTGAGAGGCATTGAGCCATTATTTTGGGATAGTTGACCAAAAAACAAAAAAAAATATATATTGAACTGATAGAAATACGAATATTGGCATATCGACTAACCATAGAAATCGTCGTTATGATCTTCACACATGCGCAGGACATGAACCCAGGCGTCAAACCAGTTTTTAATGGATAATCTCCACCACTGCTCGCGCATCCCCATGTTTCATATACGGGCATGCAAATCATGAGCACGCCTGCTAATTTACATAAACGCGCTTATGCTTGCGTTTATAGCACAACACACACTTGATTATAGGTCACGTTTAGTTCTTGTGTACTAATATTTTGTGGGCACCAGCAGATTACTAAGCATACAACAGGAATTGTCCTAGTATTACATTTTGTAAAGTCGAATGTAAATCTCTATGTTTTGGAACAACATGTACATAAGTCAATTTAAAGATTGTTCCCCAGAGAGTAAGTCGATTTAACGACTGTTGCCCAGAGAGTGTTTGGAACATACAAAATTTAAGCCATCGGCGAAGACAAACAACTTTATTATATCATTTCCACGTGTATATTGTCCAAGCTGACATAGGTGGTAAAGAACATCTGTGACATGGGACTCCCCTGGTGGGTTCCCCTGCCGACCTCATTTTGAAATCTTTAGCAACTGTTCAATCCCATGTACTATTTTATACCAACTATACCAGCCATGGCATGGACAGAAGTATTTACCAGGTACACCCCCATCTTGAGTTTATAAAATAACCCTTCATGCCAGAGAGAGTCAAAGCACTCTTGTGCATATGAGGCTCGAGTATCAAGAGGGAGCTGGTGCTTTCTATGGAGCTGTGCGGTTGGTTAGTAAGACACAGCCGAGAGCTAGTCGCATGTGTGGACCGAATCCCAACTGGATATTAGAAATGTCGTAGTATGAAATTAGCAATTCCATAAGTACTGACAATGTCGAGATCAAAGTGAGGAAAGCCAGACTAGATTCTCGGTATACTGAAAAAGTAAATTATAGTGCGACTGCCGTAATATTGCAAGTTCCTTGGTGTGTTTTTTCGTAAATTCGTAATGTAATTGTCATAGTTCCACTCAATTCCCGGCGGTACGCTCCAGGAGGGCACTACAGAAATCTAAAATGGTTAAACAAGGAATGAACAAAAATAAGATCATACCTGTAGAGTTTCTGGACCAGGTAATATCTGGTGGTAGGGCCGTGTTCTTTGCCCTGTATCTAGCCTTAAACCCTTTCCTGCTTCCGACAGAATTACTCTCCATTGCAACACGTAGCCTGTGCCAGCTGGAGTAGAGAAAACCACGCGGGGGTCGATTGGTGTTGCAATACTTCCCCAACAAAGTCTCCTCATTACCTGAAGTCTGTGTAAAATCACTCACTGACACAAAATCTCTGGGACAAACATTTTCTAAATTTTCCAATATGTCAAACGTTATGAAAATAAATTCTATGTACTTTGAACGGTCTATTTTAATTTCCCATGAACATTTTAAATTTGGCTCGTATGCCGTCGGAAATCCGGGGCTAATTACATATCCGCACGGTGCTGTGCACTTCACTAATGAGCATGGCTGCTGTACTCCACATCCCGCACAACCTAGCGAAAAAACAACGACATCATTATTATGCCTTTTGAAAGCGCTAATCATATTAAAAATGAGAATACATAAACTTGGAGATACATTTGAAAGCTGCGTACCTCCACACATATTGTCGGGCTAACATATGCAAACAGTCAACAGCTTTCGTCGGTGCACCCTACACACAGGAAAGCTGTTGACCCAGTTCGATAATATGATCAATCAAGAGTTACGTGAATATTATTTTGTTAATTTTTTTTTCGGAATTTTTTATTATTATCATTATTTTTCACTATTTACTTACTGGTCATGTTGGTACAATACCTCAATCACCTTCTCTGAATGAAGCAAAGTGCATTCATTCAAAGTACACCTCAGATTCTTTAATTGTGAATGGATGATTGCATCGATTACAAACACATACTTATTACTTTTAGTCTGACAAAGCAGTCCGTGGGGTGACTCTTGAGGATAAAAATACAAGTACATGTTGAAAATAGCAAATTTAGTCTCATTACAAAAGGGATGTGGGAAAAATATATATTCTAATCATTCCATGGACATATATATATAAAATTTACCTTTTAGTTTTTAACATCTCCTTTATGAATTTCCCATTGTCTAATTATTTCACCTCAGTTAATTGCATTAACTTTATAAATTTATCTGCCGAATCTAAATTTTCCAAAGCAAAAAAAACAAAAAATAAAAACAAAAAAAACGAAAAAACAAAACAAAACAAAACAAAGCACAAAAACAAACAAACAAAAACAGAACAAAACAAAATGAAGAAAACAATTTACTAAAGGGCATCAAACGTTTTTCGTCAAGCTTCGGTAAACCTCTTCACAGTGCAAACGTCGGGAAGAATCGGCTTCCACACCCCGGCATAAATATCAAATGTTAAAATGTTATGGATCTAAATCTTTGTTACCGCACGGTATGCAAGGAACATAGAACCCTACGTGCATCATTAATTGTAGCATGACGCGTGTTTCTCAGTTAATACATATAGGGTCTTAGTCTGAAACTTTGTGTAACATATCATGTTCATATTATGTTTGTATAGGAAAGTGGTAAAAATTATATGAAATGTCTTGCTTACGAACAAATGATGTGTTAATTCTTAAGCTCATATTCCGCGACAGTAAGTTCAAATCATTCCTAAACAGGTGACATGATCTGATGGTGACCTTTGCTTCACTCCCAGGTGAAACAAACTCGCGACGATCCGTGGTATAAACTGGTATGCTTGATGGCGCATCGCTGTAACGCACGGCTACCTTGTCAACACAACTGCCAACCACTACCTTTTGTTTTCCGTCCTGAAGCGCAATGTAAAAGAATTTAACAAGATTCAATATTTTAAGTCTTGAACCATTTACATTCATGGGCTCCTGCTTAGCATCCGACAAAGTCGCTATTGCTTTATGTTCTGGATATTCAGCAACATCAGAAAAACAGTGTTCGGCTAAATCGGTCGCCTGATTGACACATTTAAATAGTTGAGAAAGAAACTTAGGTGGAAACCGACACAGCACAAGTCATGCCTGAAGGCTAAGATTCACATAAAGAAACACTGCGTCCATGATCCTTTTTTCAGCATTATTTCACACCCAGCAGAAAAAACATTGAATTATTCCCAGGCCAAAAATGCTGCTGTTTCACAACCAATCAGTGGTTCATTTGAAACGCGTCTCTCAAAGGTGATAGCAATTTGCCTTGTAAGATGTTAGGGGTGTAAGTACTTCAACTGTCTAGAAATTTAAAGGGTCCTGTCATAAGATACATATTTGCTGCGCACAAAGCCTGTTCTCTAAGGCCAAGGTATAGGTACGTCATCAAAATGTATCGGTTTGTGCTGCCGCAATAATTGCCATAATTAATATAAATAATTAACTTATATAACATAACCAAATCGCAATTCTATAGTCTAAATTCTAACGTGAATAACTGCCTGCGAAAGAATGTGCTGATCGTGTCAACAACAAGAGCACACCAATCAGTATCTATGAGCCTCTCAAACCGCTAATTATGCATGTTTTCATCTATTTTGGATAATACTTACTTGAAAGTCTACTTCTCCCTTTACCAATTTGATTTTTTGTATAAGAAGTTTAAGATAGCGACCAGGAGGCGCTGATATCGTCCATGTACATTCTTTGGTGCTGTCGAACATTCTCAAGTAATCCCAATCGTTAATAGATAGGCCTTCCTCGGTAATGTGTCCTCCACATTTTGGAACTGGAACGCAGAAGTAAAGGGTTCAAATTTTGGTGGGTATTTTGATATTCATTTTCGGTATTTTGATTGTGTTGGAACAATTATTAACTCTGCGGAAATCCCGTGCAGATTTTACCTGCGAGTTGATTTAAGTTACGTGTTTGAAATGTGTTTACGTGGTACTAAATTATCATTGAAAATGGAAATGACACCAACTCATTAGAAATTTGACATTTTGCACATACGATAAATGGCTCCAACCCATTCATTATATAACTGAATCGACAGCTTTTCCCGAAATGCGTCGGTCGCTTAACCGATGATTCCATTTCAAGGAAAGGTGATGACTTGGGGAATGTTATCCTGGTTGGTCTCATGTGAAATGTTCTGTTATGATGTTTCTATTCACAATTTTTTCAGACAAAAACATTGAATGGATAGCATTCCTTTCAGTTTGGGGTAATTATGGCTATAAAAGAAAACTGTGCGGCATACTTTGTATGTAAAAAAGTACCTCAAATATATTAAGTGTGCCTTTGATGTTTTGCGACTTTTCGTGTTTAAAAGAATTGCAAGTTATAGATTAAGTATAAATCTCACTGGACAGTGGAACACAAGCCAAATCCATAGCCACCGTATTGCCCGTACTGTAGTTGGAGAGCAAAGGGGGTGATAAGGGAAACACGCATGCCGTTTTCAGGTAGCATCTTGGTACAAAAAGCTGCAGCACGGCTGTGGTCATAACACTATGCCAAATAACGTAAGTTTGGCCATCTGTGGTGTCATTTGCGAGCGCCCTGTTGTTGGAAAACTCCACGGATCTTAGATCGTTGGATTCTTGCTTTGCATCACTATTATTGTTTGAACCAGGCCACCAAGTGAAAGATATACCTGTCCCCAGAGGACATGTCAGACAGTTCGCGCTCTCACAGAGCCTATGTGTTATGCGATTTGCTGAAAAACAAACACATCCATATTAGATGTCCACTTTTTCATGTTTATAGAAACTGAACGGTAAACGGCTGCTTGTGAAGTTCCATCTGTAGTAAAATATGTTTTTCTTGAAATATTGGTATTTGCTTGGTATATTTAAAATTTTGACAACCTGTAAGTTGACATGATACATTGTTAAATGATAAAGCTGAGTGAACAACGAGTAGCAACATATATGTTGCTCTCATACATATATATACATATATATACGGCAGATGTATATGTTCGTTTATCAAAACGACCAGGAACTGAGCTTTTCAAATCTGTCATATAAACCAAGAAGCATTTTACTGCTGCTGCCACTGCTCAACAGCGGCATTGCCTGACACAGGCAAATCTAACTGGACCGGTCAGCTGACTTCACATCCTTGCATCTACAGTGCCATTTCGTGATAAAGTGAATATACGATTCTGTCTTTTTTTTTGCATCCCTATGAACATAATCCTTACTTATGCTGGTTCCATGAAGCTTTATTTCCGAAAACCACCAAGCGGAGACTTTATAGCGACGAAGTATCACCTGGCGACCAAAGAGATTTCGCGCACATGTAAAACCCAGCATTAGTTGTTTTCCCAGGATGACCCTGCGTTGACATAAATCCCAGGCCTTTGGATTATGTGGCTCTGCATTCGGATGTTTACTTGTTTCGACAACGGCCTCATACCTATAATTTGCTAAAAAGTATCGAGATCATACATTGTATTGACTATGCGGGAGAAGGTTTTTATTTTGAACAAAACATATTCTTATTTTCACTCTCTAGTAGAACGTTTGGCAAGATTTTTATACTGTTTTTCAACACAATTGATCTTAAAACGTATTAAACAGCGTTAGGGAAACTATACCTCTAACATTTGTCTGTTATGTTTCTGAAAATGTCATCATCGATATTGGCAAGCAGTGATATTAGTGTTAAGTGTATAATAATTCATCAGGCGTTTTCCTGGTATGTTGTTGACATTACTGACGGTGGTAATCAAAATAATGGAGCTGGAAGGTATTACTTTGCCAATAGCCTACTTTGACAATAGCCAAGTTATTATCAGTAGTGGTATAACATGACTAAAAGAATGGATGATCTACTACTGTTTACGGCAAAGGTGTCAAAACAGGTGGACAGACAGAAACTTTACAAAGAATTAAAATAATCGATTCAAACTAGTTAAGATCTAACTTGAACACACGACGTCGTGCAAATGTTCAGAGAACGCGTTGCGAAATCAGATCGGGGGAGCACAATCATTCCAAGATAAATTCTCAACATGGTTTTAAGCTGAATATTACATATGAATTTACTAAATATATTATATATCCTGTTGTCTTTAAAAGGGATCACCATGATGTATAGTGTCAACATTATTTTTGCCTTTTATATACAGATTGCAAGATTTTTTTGACTCATTCCACTATAATTAAACCTTTTTTGTCCGCTAATATCTAAATGTTGTCTGATAATTGTATTTTACAAATTTAGGGATTATTTTTCAAAATTTTGGATAAAACGTGCATGGAAGTTCATTCCAAATTATACGCCCATGGTCAAAAGCTTTCCGTGGCGCGCTCTGGGCGCAATGCGCCCAGAGCGCGCCAAGGAAAGATGTAGACTCGATCTTCTATCAGGGTGGAATGAGTTGATCAAAGCACATTGATGTGTCTGTTATAGAGACTCACCACAATATGGAGCACTGCAGCTGTCGTTATTTACTTTCTTATCCAGAGTGAAGCACCATATCCTTTGTGAAGGCAGAGGTGAGCGACAATAATTGTGCATCATTGACAAAGTTTTATCGGCCTGAAATTCAGGACTGGTCTCGTGAGGCCACGGTGTCTGTTGGTCCCACCTTTGGCAATCAAAGCCACTAGTTGTGCGGTTTATCGGTCCAGAGTAACTCAACCCCATATCGTCGAATAGTTCTTGACACATACGGAAATAAGCTTAAATGAATATATTAACCTTTATTGATTTTAAATACATTGTGGGTTTTTGTTTTTAATTCAACAAAATGCCAAGGGTTTACAACGGTGCTGTATCATATATGTATATATATATATATATATATATATATATATATATATATATATATATATATATATATATATATATATATATATATATATATATATATATATTAGATTACCTTAGATTACTTATGAATAAAAAAACGCAACACAAATCATCGTATAAAATAGTGAATTAACCCTTTTGAGTGTATTCATAATAGCATGCTGTGCACTGGTAAACCTTCTGTCGTGCATGAGTTATCGTGAGCTTCTTGACTAATTAAGGTCCCCTTTCGGCTACATATAACCACACACTGTTCAGTCGTACGGCCTCTCTCCTGTTATGGTATTCATATGGTTCCTGAGATTAAAATTATGATTATATTTATAATGGCTTTGCTTCTTTCCTGTGGTACATTATATGCTTTGAAAATACACCCTTTATATTACATTTATAAGTAAACACTGTATACTGGTATGGCAACTCTTCAATGTGAGTCATTGCATCCCTCTTAAGATTACACGCTTGATTAAATTATTATGCCTTGCACACTGGTATGGTTCTCACCAATCCGAAGCAGCATATGCGTCTTGAGAGCGTCGCTTGTTCCTGCATCGATAGCTACATGTTCTATAATGGTCTGGTTTGTAGATGTCAATATTATCTGTGAATGATTGATCACATGGCGCATGTCCAGAATTTTTCTTGCCCATGCAAGGCTCGCATTTGTGATTCAAAATTAATTTGGAAACATCATCTGCGACGTGTACGTTTTTGTTCTTCTTTACTAATTGAGGTGAGGTTATCTGTTGCACTGAATCAGCTTTGTCACACTGTCTACGTCTTGAAAATCAGTAAATTCTTCCTCTAGTAGGAGTAAGATATATCTATTCTGTAGTTAGTTGCGTTCTTCATCGTCTGCTCTTCCAAGCATGATTTTATTTTGTTTTATTTACGATGCATGGAAAGTAGTCACGGGCCAACAAACTCAAGAACTTTTCTCAGAAATGACAGTGAAATTGAACTGAGGTCCAGCAATTTTGGATCATTTTGTCAGACACGGAGCAAAATGTGGCGGCTCCTTGTAGCAAGTACAACACGAAGTAGCCAACAGGGGACACGCGATATCATCAATACCTTTGGTCCAAATTAGCTAGTACAGTGAGTTACCGCTGCAACGCAGCGATCGCACCCGCGCTCTATACTTGGCAACTGGCCTTTCTCCGCTGCTGGGTAGGTCACTCGATCCTCGGACGTCTTTTACATTTCTGCCATCGGTTTGCTGTGCGTTGTTTTTCTGCAGTCGTCCAGTTGCTATACGGAAATAACCTGGACACTGGGTGTTCTGGTGTCGGAATTTTACTCCCAACAACATGTCTTAAACAAATTTTGCCAAATTTGCCTGTTTCACAATCTTGTGGTCTTCTCACATTATTTAACCACTCCCGTCGTTTCTTTTTTTTTTTCTTTGGAGGAAATCCGTAGAAAGCTACGCCTTGCATCCAGGGGTATGTATCCAATTGACACAGTTTCTTATGTCTGACTTGCAGTCAGGGATTTTGCAATTAAGCTTGTGAATACTTCCGTCTTGCGTTGGAAAATAACGATCAACTTTGGCGACGTCTTTTCCCTGTACTTTAACTATGGCGCAATATGCCTGCTATATTGAAACGACCTAACCTGCCGCGAGGTGCACCGGGAAATGACCCTGGCGCCGTAGCGACTACCGGCGGTACTAGCAATTTTGAACTTTAGGTACTATGCTTATGCTCTATTCCCTATTATTTTTGTCGTTTTGCTGATTAAGATTGTTCTTTTATGGCAGTCTGGTAGTTACAAGCATCACCCTGCTTCAATACGCAACATGTAAATAGAAGTATCATTTTGTTATTTAATTTTATATCCCTGTTAGTTATTTTCTTTTCCTGTTTCTTTTACGGGGTTGCTTCTTCTTATTTTTGGAGGGTGTACCTTTTGGCACGTATTCGGGTGTCTATTGACCCCCTCCCCACCACCCCCTGGCTATGGGCGTGGATACAACCTATTTATTGGTTTGAGCTTCAACAACAAAATACAGTGACAGAACTGTGCGGTAACTGAAAACATTTTACCGAGAACAGAGATAAACAAAGCTTCAGAAGAAAGTTATGAATGAATAACCCCGACGTTACATGATAAAGCTGCCAACCGAAGGGTGAGGAACAACAGTGGTCTATCCTACATGTATGGTATCAGACAAACATTCTTTGGCGCTAGTTTGGATTGCGGTGCAGATATCGGACGTGACAGGGGAGGTTATTGCAGATAATGACCCAGTGTCTGTATATAATTTCTTAATTCCTCTCAGATGTCGGACGTTACAAGAGGAGTTCCAGATGAGGGTTCCTCAAAGGCCAGTGACTGTTTTTAATTTTCACACTGAGGTTGAGGGGAATGTATCATGGCACTCCTGACCAATGTTCACTACATTGTGACAAAGGAAACCATTTCGGTTAGAGGCCTTATTAAGTATATTTCTATGGGTATGGTTATTTAATAAAAAGATTACTGATTCCTGATTCCTGATTCCTGTTTCGCAGTTCAACATTTGAAGTCAAGAGTTGCTATATGAACTTCTCTAAAATCTGAAAAGTCTGGCACTTCAGTTGACTGCTTTGTTTAGTCGAGATCGATATTAATATTCGCAGCTTTTATTTATTTATTTATTTGTTTGTTTGTTTGTTTGTTTGTTCGTTCGTTCGTTCGTTCGTTCGTTCATTTATTTGTTTATTTATTTATTTATTTATTTATTTATTTATTTATTTATTTATTTATTTATTTATTTATTTATTTATTTATTTATTTATTGTTTTCCTTTTTATAATCCTCTGTAAAGAGGCTTTGTGTTGCCTGCTGCATTTGCCCCGACATATTATAACAATGATCAAGTTGTGATTCCTGGTACTTTTATGGGCAATAATGGCGAAAATCATTTGACAGGATTGCAAGCGTCAGAGAAACGGTAAAAAGACAGCCGCTCTTTCTGTACGGACTTGGTTAATTTTAATAATAGTTATAACAATAATAATAATAATAATAATAATAATAATAATAATAATAATAATAATAATAATAATAATAATGATAATGATAATGATAATGATAATAATAATAATAATAATAATAATGATAATGATAATAATAATAATAATAATAATAATAATAATAATAATAATAATAATAATAATAATAATAATAATAATAATAATATCCATCGATTCAAGACTCCGATACTCCAAGGGCAATATCATACTATATATATATATATATATATATATATATGAGAGTTTATGAGTGTTTGGGTGTAGGTAGGGGTGCGCTTGTGCCAATGTTACCGCAGCTCTGGACAAAAGCGGTCACTGTCTAATAACCCACATGAACATGCAGGAAAGTGTTCATTTGGGGGGGGGGGGATGACCCAATCTCACATTGGCCTGTAAGATGCCAAGAGATGGGTTATTACATCAATAAGACACAAATACTTCATTCTTTGAACTAGTGCAGTGTAACATAATAAAAAGAGGCTGGTCATAGAATTATCACCAAGTTTTGATATAATTACTCCATGTTTAAATTGAAATAGATACAAATAAAAATCAAGAAAACTCTTATGTTGTTAATTTCAAGGATTGTAAATTAATAATATACTCACGGACTTCATTGTAGTCTATTTTGGCAACAACGCCTGAAATTAAAAATTCATCTCCAAGATCTATCAGAATCCATGGATCGTATTCTAATTGAGTGCGTGAGGATGTCGTTTGCCGATTATCCACCAACCTAGAAGGGGAATACCCAAGAAAGGTGCTGCTCAGATTCACGTGTCTGTGCAGCGCTAAGTTACCTAGAAGTATAATTGAAACAAGTGACATGAATAAAATTGACCTTTCAGGAAACATACTTTCCTATAGCTTTAATCGGTATTGAAAATTTTTAATTTTCTAAAATATGTTCAGCCAGTTTACATGCCTTTTACTGCTGCGTTTGCATCAAACTTTTGGGCAACATTATAGATGTTTGGTTTTCATTGCGAGTTCTATGATGAGACCCCGTCAGGTAAACGCTCTCACCCAATACCTTATTGAAGCTTTGAAAAAAGAATTACCTTTTAGGAGCACTTGCCTTTATATGTTCGTCCATGAAAATGACCCCTTTGGAAAAGTGAGTTCATTAGGGATAGATCTTTTTACAGCTGTATTTGAGAAACAATTCAATTGGTGCAACAATTTTGAATCTGTCGTACCTCACCATTGTCAGTTGTTATAATTATGATTAACAGGTCAGCGGGGTCTTTATTTGCACTGTGTTGCGTTCTATCACTGTCCAGCTATTTCTTTTATTTGCATCAGTATTCGAACTATGTTGGCACATCTTCTATCAAAATTGAGAGAAATGTAGAATATCATAACAGTTTTCAGTTTAGGGCTTAAGATTTCTTTGGCTTTTGATTGTCCGAAAGTGTGGCTGTGGAGAGTCTCGACTATTTCACGTAATAGTTAATTGGACCCAGTGACGGTATGGAAAATTGAGGTGTAATAAAGAGGCAAAGCGATAACTTATGGTTGTCAAAGGGCTACTCAGGTTTCCGACAAATTCAATATTGTTTTAGTGCTAAGTTTTGGACTGAGTCCACAGCCTTTCTCGGAGCGCTTTGGACGTATTGCGCACAAAGCGCGCCGAGGAAAGCTGTTGACCTGGACCACTGCATTCTATGAGACTATATTCGTGCTGCAACTTAAATGGAAGTCGTTTTTACGTAGAATAGTAATTGAGTGTGCATTAAATAATGCAAAGCTAACCTTTAGTATTCGACTTCAGTTGCAGTTGGCAGTGAAAGAGTTTAAATACATACAATATCATGTGTTCAGTGGAAATGCATCGTAATCCGCGGAGCAATCAACACAAGTACAAAGGCTGTCTTTTTGGGTGGTGGTGATGGGGGAAGGATTGATATCATGTCAATGTAAGCCAACTTTTGCTGGGGGGGGGGGGGAGAGGTCCGAAGGAAAACTGAACCACATTTTTTATCACAAGTGGAATCTTTAATAGGTGGGCCTACCACCACGGCACACATCATCAACGACAAGGGCGAGCAAAGTACTTTTGGGAGCGAATACTTCAGGAAAACTGGCGGTTCAGGTATAATCTAACTGCAGTGAATTTGACCCGAAATATTAGAATCAAAACCGCGTCCACCTGTGATCTATGAAGTACGAACCGATCCCTACTCCACAGATTAAATATTTTAGTAGGCCTACTCGTGGAATTCACATTTACCTGTAATATCATCACACCCTATGATTCCTATTCGAAGACAAGGTCTCCTTGTGAAGTCCAGGAGGTGGATGCGCACATGTCGAGCGAGAAGTTGATGTGGAAATACATGCATCTCAGGAGGTGTGCCAATGTCTTTATTCCTCTTTGTGAATACCTAACACCATTTTCAAGCACAATAAGAAGCCTTCAAGATCGTTTCATAACACTAAATATACTTAATACTACAGCATAATACTTAATATAGTATTTTTGATTACAATGTGTACTTAAGTTTTGCCATCCAAACCAGGTAAATTTTACCCAATGTGTATGCATTTAGCATTAGATAATTCTAGGTGAATTTATATAAATATAAGATGACCGACTTAAGCTACTCTGCGTTGAACTAGGTCCGTATCAAAACCAGTCCCTGTGTCTACGTTATAACAAGCAATTTGTGAAGAGCAAGGCCTCCTGCGTTGTGACCTGTACAATAACCTGAAAAATATTTCTTTCGCGGATATTGAATAACATCACATGCAATTGCAATCTGCTCAATTGGAGGAAAATTAAAACTAAAACTGTACATGTAGCCTACAGGATAGACAACTCATACAATGGTAAAATTTGCACACTCAAGTATCGTACTTTGTAAATATTAAAATGAATAAATAATACATTTTACCTGTTCGGAGATGAAATTTTCTGTTCATAATTAGTAATGTACATCCATGAGCCCCCCAAGGACATAAGGAACATAAAGTTAACAAATTTGCTAAATGAAATACAGATGGCCGACTTTACATTTTGTCGATTGAAATGCAACAAGGATGACTGCAACTACTTATGTTGTTATATAGGTTTTGAAATACAAAGTCCCGATCGCTTTATTTATGGCGACAAAGTACAGTGGCCAAACCGCCAACTTTTCGTATTCTGAGACGTATAAGATATTAAATTGTTCCTGTAAACCTAGCATGGAATATGGTAGTATTTGGTTCTTCTTGAAACAAACACAAACCTGAAACTTAATCGTTAATACACGCGCAATATATAACAAGTTTTAAGTCTGTGTTAATATACAATTTAGGAAAAATTATGCTCAATGTCTCAATTTGAATGACCCTTGTTAGTAATCATACATGTACCTTTGTATTATTAAGTATTTCTTCATAGGGAAGCATAAGAGATCTATCAAGACCGTACGAAATGGTAAAGCTTGCCACCAGGCCTCTTGATCTCTTTACTCCATTTTGCGTAACAATAGCATCAATGAGGCGGGGCTGGAGCAGGTCCACCTGTAAAACGTAACAAGCTCAGGATGTGCAGTTCACACCATCCAAAATCGGCGAATGTTGGGAAATGTTGTTACACAGCTGTTGAAATATTTATATATAGTTCCATCATGTGTTAAGGGAGTTTAAGATCAATAAGGTTCCGCATCGTTCAGTGCCGCTTTGTTATTAATCGTTGCAAATAGATGCCAAGATTGCATGCCTATAAACCTGTAGGAATATATTTTTACTTAACGTGTTATGGTAAACATACAATCGCCACAATGGAGCCCCATTAATAGTCGCAAAGTTATTATAATTTTGCTATTTTTCACCCCAGAATGCAATCAGCCTCTCCACAGAAACGACATTGAGCATCCGTGCATTATGACATGCATTAATTAATTGTCACTGAGTCTGTTTTTTAAAGTATGTTGGCCTAAGCAACTGGATATTATGACATTTATTGCTTGTACAATAATGTAATCATAGATGCTAAGTAAATCAGAACAGTAAGGCAATAATTGATTTTGCATCTACAAAATTCTATACTTTTTAATTTCTTTAAAGGTCATAGCTTCATATTAGAGACTCTTTATGGCAGTGTGCCGATGAACACATGATCCACGTAACATACGTAAAAAAATCTTTCTGGTCAGACGTTCTACAGATAATTCCGCAGAGGATAAGGGGGCTGCCTCCACAGAAACAGAGGATAATGCCTCTTAGGCAAGTATATGTTACCAACTGGGAATCATCTGTATACTTAATGACGACGCTCAATCTTTCATTGTCAGTTACAGAATAAGTCAACACTTTTTCTCAGTGCTCCTTGGGCGCAGAGCGCACCCAGTAAAATTGTTGACTTGCACCAACTGCTGACGTATTGCTTTGAAACTAGGCATGCTGGTGCTGGATGGAAATGCTCTTTTTTATGAGTAATAAAATCTGGACTAATAACAATGACATATAAGTTTCACTTTTCTTGTGACGAGGGAGTAAAGAGATAAGCTGTGTGGTTAATCGTGTTGTCCCTGTCTATGACTTACGTGAAGGAATGGTTGCTTGTCCCAGGGAGGTGCGCACCAAGGGTTTCCATTATATAGCTGTGGATACCCACTTGACCATGGAGGCTCTTGTATCTGGCTGCTGGGATGAAGGTCATTGATACCGAATGGAAAACCACAAGATCGGCCTCCAATAGGAAGAACACATCATGAGAAAGAAAAATTGAATTTTAGACACTCATCATTCTATCATCTGGTAAATCCATGAAGATCACAATGCAGGACAAACAATCCATCGCCTTGAACATAATTTTAGAATACAATTTGTAGTGTCGTATGGTTGTTTCATCAACAAATGAACAATAACCCATGTACTTTCTTGGTTGTTTAATGGTGACATCATAATAATAACCTTACATTGATTCAGCAGAGGCAGTCAGCCATACTGCGTTATATATAAATGTGTTTATAAGGACTAAATACTTTCGTCGGTCTTGATTACGACACAATTAAGTATGGTTTTCAGTAACTAAATCGACATACTTTCATATTGTGCAAACCAGTTTATGGAAATACTATCAGGTACATAAATGCGCTGGTTAACACACTTGTATTGCGAGCACGTCAACATAAACAGGTCCATGGTAGTACACACAACAGAATCTAAATATTGACTGGTACCGATTGGGCAACGTCACAAAGAGGAGCTTCTGGTGTTGGTGACCAGCAAAGAGCCAGAGAAAAGGTTGCAAACCCAGTTATATCAGGGCTTAGCTTGTCTTACAAAAGGGCCATTTTTGGATCATTCATAGAATTTCTATCGGTACTGAGGTTATTACAAACAAATTCAGAAAGTAATCTGAAACGAAAGCATATGTATATCGATGCTATTGATACGTTTACCTGCTTTATAGAAAACTTCCACTTCACAGATAGGTAGGCATTTTTTCTTCCTTAACGAATGACCAGCAGGTAAGTTATCTGTATGAACGTAGGTTTGAATGGTCAAAAATTGTCCTTTTGTAGGTTGGTCACAACCAATCGTGTATTTGTCCTGTGTAGAAGGGGCACTGAAGTTCCACTTGCAAAAGTTGGCAGCACTGGTTCTAAAGTCATCTCGTGACATTCCCACCGATATATCAGCACGCAACAATGGACACAGCATGTCTGAATAGAATAGAATAGCAGACTGCATATCTGTATAGAACAGAATAGTAAGTAGCCAGACTGCATATCATAATAAACGAGAATATGATAGAACACACAGTCGTGTAACAGCAGACTGCATATCTCAATAGAATAGTTAGTCGCTTCAATAACATGAAGCAATAAATTTGCGCGAATAAAATAAGCAACTCTCGACTATTTATGGCCGTGATAACAACATAAAATGGCCGTAGTAATATTTCAGTTGAATTACATTAATGAAAGGCCTAAAACAGCTCTCTCTCTCTTTCTCTCTCTCTCTCTCTCTCTCTCTCTCTCTCTCTCTCTCTCTCTCTCTCTCTCTCTCTCTCTCTCTCTGTCTGTCTATCCATCTGTATATCTTATTATCAGACGCCATGTCAAATAGAAACCGGAGGCAACAGCCTTCAATTATTTTGTTCAGAAAAATCCTACGAAAACATCAAATGAATCAACATCAGTTAACGTTTAATGTGCTGAATTCTTGAATGATGAGCAGGTGTGCTTTGAGCACTTTGCGCCCGTTTTTAAGTGCGTCAATGAAAGCTGTTGTCAGGATCATTAGTCTGCTGAAGCTATTTTTGTTTGACCTGATCACTTTTGGTACTTGAATAAAGGGCATTTCATGTGGAATTTGAATCATTGAAATGATATATGCAAAGACGAATATAATCGTGGACCGCATGGAAAGATTTAAATCACTGTCGCACCACCGGTAACGTCATCAGTCGTCTGCACGTTCTAATGTTCTTTTAACTTCCCCTTTCATCAAAAAGATGGATCGGAAGTTTCCAATGAGGTCCGTCAGGGATAGAAAGTGTAAGTCGTGTAGACAAGAGGCAGATGAGACTGTGGCTGTTGTGGTGTGATGCATATAGAGAGATAAGGGAAGATTTTTTCAGAAAGTTGCACAGAGAAGATTACAATTACAAGGGTTAAGAAGAGGTTCAGGGTTTAGAGGAAGAGAAACGTATAGCATGGATTTTAGGTATGAAAGGTGGCTTTCTGGGAGGCAGGAAAGGTAATAAAATGTACAGGACTACCTGGTAGGATGCTGGGAGATAAGCAATGAAATAATAAAGTTAGAAGGCAACAGGTTAAATTAGAATCCCAGAGTACAGGGAGGGGAAGGAATGGGAATGGTGGTAGCCTTTATAAGGGCTCCCATGGGGGCTCCCATGGGAAAAGCCTGAGCCTTAGAGGCGGGGATAGGGTGTGAGAGGGATGGATTTTTTTTTTTTTTTTTGGCCACCTGTGTCACAAAGTGACACAGGACCGCGGCAGACAAGCGAAGTGCCACCGTATTATTATTATTATTATTATTATTATTATTATTATTATTATTATTATTATTATTATTATTATTATTATTATTATTATTATTATTATTATTATTATTATTATTATTATTATTATAGATACAAGCAGTCAACTGCCGACTGTAAATTAGATGGCGTGCTTAGTGAAGATTTTAACTTGTTAATTTTTCCCCAAAACTAATCACTAGTAATTTTGCATTAAGTAGTCTAGAATGCCTTGCAACACATATGCGAACCAGGCGTGTGCACAATACCCAGTAGAAGTAATCAAAGCAATGCAACTATAATGGCTTAAACAGGCATAATTTTTTTATAATATTAGCATTTTGATACATGTATGTGAACACCTTACAGCGGGTGTTGCTACGTGTATAGGAACAGCCCAGTGCAAAATGACTAGCCGTCATAGCAATAGGTCGCAATGCCACGCCCCGATGCCAAGGTTAACCTTGTACCGACGTTTAGCTATCAAGGAGCAGGAAACTATGTCACATCTCAATACTGAGTGCTCAACATAGTAGCAAAGTATCAAAACAGCACCGGGATATGCCGCAAGCACATCGTATTGTCAACGATAAGCTGACATAAAAAAGTATCCCATATGCTAAAATTATAAAAGTCAACCTTATGAAGTTTAGCGAAATGTATCACTTATTCTTCTGAGCACTTTATTGGCGTCTGGATCGCAGCCATGTGCAAAATAACAGAATGGATATCACAGACAGGCCATTTTTCGTAGTGATCCTTTTTGACACTGTCATGTAAAGCAGCTTTACCAAAAGCTTCAAAATTATTTCAGCTGCATTAAAATCAGGGAAGAAATACTACAAAAGGTCACCTCTCGTTTGTCAGAGGAAATACCTAAGACAAACCTCTACCAACTTCTTTGACGAGGTCATGCTTCAGTGCGTTTTAATTAATTAAAAATATACTATTTTCTATTTTTTTTCTCATGGGTAAACTCTTCATTTTCCATGGAAAATGTTTTAAAGCCTTCTTATCTCAGGTTGCATGCCAAAAACGGGGATTTCATGATACGTGTCGTGTGCACAAAATTATACCGCTTTCTGGGACGCACAGGCAATATAGATATCTATGCGGGCACATATCTCCACTTACTTGGAGTCGCAATTGCAAATCTGTAATATACCTTCAACATATTATGTAATGGAGACAGATTACTCCAAACACAAAAGTAACATGGTTGAAAAAATAACAATAATTTTAAGAGCCACATTCATTTTTGTTGACATTCATTGTCTCCGAAATTAGTTTTTTTCTATCGCCGCAATATTTGTAATGTTTTGCATTTCCAGGAAAACATAATGCCTAAACATGCGAATGAGCGTACAAATCGGGCTTACATGACATGAATGGCAAAATGTGGCAGCATTTTCAACTTCAAGTCGATGTCATACTGCCTTAGAGAAACTGAGAGCAAATAGACCTTGCGAGAAATTTCGTTAGCACTTTTACGGGTAAAATTTGGCAAAACAGTGTAAAATTACACTCGTTTTTGCTTCAATAGTTATGGATTACTTGCTGCAAACATCACATGTTTGGTATCACTGGAAAGTTCAGCACTTTGTCTGCATCAGTAAAATGCTTTCTCGTTGGCTGAGTGTGACAGCAATGCGGTTTATTTAGATCTATGCCAAACAACGCTGCCTTACAGGTTAGAAACATTATTTAGACGATCATTTCTATTGGCTGATATAGGTGTCGTCAGATCGTCACATGTCTTCAGTCCCTTCCCTGGACTTCCGCCCAGGTCTCAATAATGATGTCAGGCACAGCAAAAATGGCCAGTATGGCTCTTTTGATGATGCTATAGTGTAAAAACTATGATACATTCTTTAGAACTAAGAAAGTTCTTCCGAAGCTTTCTGTTACGATTGCAAAACATACGCAAGGATATGCATTGTATATTTGATACCGATGAAGGCAAGTTCTTGTGCCATTTGCACATCGGAAACATTGTTTTTACCAAACATGTTAGTTTGCCTTCAATAAAACTAGCCGCTAATTGTAAGGAACTTGTAAAATAAGCAAAAACGATACATTTGACGCTGTGGAAATCAATCACATGTGGTAACAGTCTTCCAAATATATTACTGCAGAATGCATATGTGCAATTTCACAGATGTATTGTGCACAAGTTACGGGACTGCTACTTGGGGCCCACAAATGGTCAGCATAGAATTAGAAGTGACTGCCACTCGAAGAATTAAAGGATACAGGAGTCCATGCACAACGACCATCGGAAACAAACTGCAACTGAATGCTGCTTGTGAGATCGTTGGAAGCGTCTACACCGATGATTCAACTTGCTCATGTTGGCACTAACAAGATTGGCAGTCGCCATACTGTTCACAGTTGACAGTTACGAGTTCATGTCTAGGCTAACGCGCGCCCTCTATATGCAGGAGAGCTAACCAAAATTTGCTCGCATAGCTTGGCAGGTGGGCAGGTGTTTTTGGACACGGTATCTTGTCATCACCGTATTGCTTCGACATGACATGGGAAGACATCTTGGTGTCTCTAATTTTTAATGTGCTAATGCGAGTTTCTTCGACTAAATTCCCAGGGTCAGAGCGATTATGATGTGATCAATTATATTCAATCAAGTTGGGGGGGGGGGGGGGGTTATTCAATAAGTGTAATTAAACTCAATCTTCAAAATACTTATTGGCGTTTTGTTTTCCTTTGGGTCAACGTGACATGTTTTGAAAGGTCACAAGGCTTCTTTAGTAAAAATAATTCAATATAATTCTTTATAGCTATTTTAGCTTGCAGAACCGCATATCCAAAAAATGGACTGATCTGTATGCATCTTAATCTTGCACACGCGGTCAAGGTGTGAAAATATATGTTAAAACTACATTTGCAGTCGGGTCAGACTATTTGCCACCACAGTTTGCATATGCAACATGTCATTGTGCCGGTGGTTGAGCAATTACAAGCAACGCTACTACAAGTGTATCCAGTTCTCGACGGCATTCCTTCAGAAGACGGACACACACACACGCATATATACATATATATATATATATATATATATATATACATATATATATATATATATGTATGTATTTGTGTGTGTGTGTGTGTGTGTGTGTGTGTGTGTGTGTGTGTGTGTGTGTGTGTGATAAAACAGTGTTATCAGGTGTGTATTATATTAAGTTTTTGTCATTTCACAAATCCCCTGTCATTTCCACTTAATGCAATGTTTCCTTTCCCTGCTCCGACTGTTTGCCGAAAGCCCCAAAGATTAGAGCAGTTATACTGCATCAAACATACTTTAACTACTTCTATCAATTAACGCTACGGGGACCCTTGTGGCTTAATCACTGTTCAGCATCTTCAGCTTTGTAATAATCAGTTCTATTGCTTTAATTTTGACCATACAATTTACCATTCTGCTCTCCAGCAATGAAAACCAAGTAGTTTTTTTAACATTTACCTTCGTGTGACTGACGAATGTACTCGACAATCAATGGATTTTAATTCTGTCAAAGGGGCAAAATATATCCATCGTTGTCTAAATCAGTAACTTTATATCTATACAGATGAGCTTATTTTATACGCAGGTGCATGCCAACATGCAAGTGTACTGTTAGCGATCTTAATTGACTGTATCAAATGTCACTTGCACAATATTATTCGAGTTGTTTTTCTGCTTGTCTACTCGTCAAGCGCGCGCACACACACACACACACACACACACACACACACAGAGTTTACCCCAATACTGATTGAATCCATACCCAAAGCTTGAGGCTCTTAGCCTGAACACTTAAAGGCTATCCCTGCTTGCTGGTATACCATTCCCATTCTTACTTTCTACATTGCAATTTGATTAGAGTTCTAACATTGATAGGAGTGATATAAGGCTTGCCCAATTGGTTGCGTTTGGCGTCTTTTATGTATTTAAATTGTCCTGAGGGCAGTGTACGGTTTTACTTTTGTTTCAAGCAGGTTATTACCATGTCTAATTAAATATCATGCTATTGAACATTTCATATTAAAACATGGTTTTGTCCTTACTTTTCTTTACCTTAGCTTTCCTTACCTTATTTATGTTATCTTATTTTTGAACAGCCGCGGATAAAATGACAACATTTAGCAAGGTGAATAATATACAAAGCTGGTCTACGCGGCGTTTATAAAAAATGTTTAACATACTGGAATACAACCAAAGTATACAAAGGAGCACAAACAGAGAATATACATGCATTTCAAACAAACGGATATGTGTCCTTGAAATGTAAGAAAAGACAATATCTACATCGTAAATCAGAAAACTGTGAGAAGGTATGTAGCAAACATTCTATGGGATCTCGGGCGTTACCAATTTGCTTAGCTTTCGAAAAAAAAAACAAAAATACAACAACAACCTGGTAATCATCACAGACGGCCACGTTTATCCGTATTCGTCGAGAAATGGTTGCTACATATTCGTTACAGTGTATAAAAGTGGGTTGATTTGCTGTTTGGAGAGAAATATCCTTTATATGATGGAAAACTTACCATCTTTCACATGAATAATCACAGCAAGAATTTCACGAACAACCAGCAAGTCCACTTGCCACCATGGTTTCAATGAAAAGCACTTGTTCAAACAGATACATGTCGTTGATTCTGTAGTTTATCGACAAAAATGATAAGAAAAAATGGTTTGCTTTAACAGCTTAAGCTAAGAAAGCGGTTCAAGTGATTTTGCCAAGTAACAATTCAAATTCTTCAAGCTTATTTTAACTCGGGTTTAATAAAATCTTGCACCAAGTTGCGAATAAAGCCTAAGAAAATGTATTTTGCAGAAATTTATATATCTGAGCTATATTCGTAGAATATCCAACCAATCTCATCCCTTTTTGAGCAGTGATTCTAAAAAGGTAGAGGACCTAACCAATCACATCCATCTTTTAGCAATGATAATCCACTCCCTGACTTTTAAATGATTACAGTACATTTGAGTTCTCATTTTCTTCTGATCAAATATAGATGCATCGTGTGGCACACTATAAATTGATGTTGTTGAGTGACCAGAATATTTTGTACTTTTGGGACTATATTAACGCGTTAGTGTGTTAGCTGTAGAAGCATATTGTACGAGGCCTTGCATATCTGCCCGTTCGTTGTCAGACAATAGGCATGACCAAATCAGTAACCTTTATTCTTAAAGTCACAGGAATATCTCAATACAAATATCCTGAATTATACTGAGCAAATAATTTAATAAACGGACCTGGTGAGCTTACAATGAAAAAAACACGACCCGTGCCATAATGTTAAGAAAGATAAGTTTGAATAAAACGACGGATGACAAGATGTAGTGCGGAACACTCACGTGGTTTCCCGTCGATGGCTAGAGCTGCGTCTTCAAACATATCGCGCCAGGCTGGCTTTCCAGGGGACACCATAGGGTTACTCAAAAGCGATGCAGCTGTGAATCCATAACTCCATGTACTATGATACATTTTAAAACATGTTATGTCATGGTGTCGATGCTACAAATATAAGAGCTTAGAAAAAAGAGCAAATAGTCGATATTTTAACTTGTGAACTCATAATAGCTATGTTAAGGAATTTGAGATACTGAATCCCTGTGATCACCATGGCAAAGTTTGACTTTCAATATGTATATATATAATTTCAGCCACCTTGCATCTCGTGCAGTATTTTAAAACTTCGCATCTCAGAATCACAATTGTATTTTTACTGAAAATCCAACAATTTTTCGTTTGATCACATGTCTGGTTTTTTGAGCAACCATTCCTTGGGCAAAATAAAATGCAGGAAAATGGTGCAATTTGAGAAGGTCAAGTTTACGTGAAAGTATGGCCGGAAGAACTAGTGCCATAGTGTTAACTTTTGATGATGTTTGCAGATGACGTGGCAGGGAATGCAGCCAGTTAAACGTCAAGCCACCAAATCAGCGTGTGATATATCGCATTGAAGTTCATGTTAAATTAACCTGTTTTAACCACTAGCTGTCAATGACAACATAGTCACTTTTTGACGTTCTCTGGACGCACTCCACCTAACGCTGCCCTTGAATACTCATTGGGCCCGCGTTAAGTTCCTTTTTTCTAGTTTATGACCAAAAAATAAAGAAAAATGAATTTAAGACCTATTTTTACAGTACAGTCTTTACATTCTATAATTATCTTTTGAACCACCCTATATTTGACCTATGCTTTACAGAAATTTGAACAAAAACATATTTAGATTTAAAGATCAATAATGTTCTTTGCTTAAGTGTTGTACGTATTCCAATTACAAGCAATGTTTAATGACATGCCGTTGTGTGCAACATTGAATGCAGTGTTTGTTGAAAATCAGTACAGTGAGGTATCGATTTCACAAATTTATCTTTGTGGATTGTGGTCGATATGCTCTGAAAGTTTACTAAAAGATCCATTGGTGGATTTGAACTGGATTCATTCCTTTAGTTCAAATATGTGAAATATATTCAATAAAAAATGTCATATGCGACTCACATTCAGTTACACTCCTATATCAACATCGCAGAAGTGGTCAAATAAAAGCAAACAAAAAACTTTGCACAGCGGCAATGATTGGAGGATATAAAATTACTGTTAATAATTCCCCTTTCATAAGCCAAGAGATCTCATCTGCATATAAAACCCAGAGATAAAAATTAAAAAATGACAATATGATTTTTATTCTTTGATTTCATTAAAGCAAGATCCGAAAGGAGGATATTATGCAACAAGGATATGACCTTCTCTTTATTGATTGATTGATTTATTGATTTATTTGTTCATCTGTCTGTATGTGTATATGCATGCTTGTATGTATGTATGTATGTATGTATGTATGTATCTATCTATCTATCTATCTATCTATCTATCTATCTATCTATTTAAGTACCTGCTTCCGAACAGTCTATCTATCTATCTATCTATCTATCTATCTATCTATCTCTCTATCTATCTATTTAAGTACCTGCTTCCGAACAGTCTTCCGTCTCGTTGGAGTCACCTACAAAAGGGCCTGGGCCAAGCAGGTGACAGCTTTCTGGCACTACATGAAATTGAAAACAAACTTATAAGCCAAGAACTTATATTCCTTGTGATTTAGCATGTTTAGGTTCTACGGATAACCAGAAAGCAGGAAGATGTATGTTTAGGTGGAAATGTATTTAACAAATAGGGTCGCAAGTAAATGTAAAACGAGTCAATCTACATATATAATATATAACATATTTATATACATATATTTATATATATATATATATATATATATATATATATATATATATATATATATATATATATATATATATATATATATATGGGTGGGTGGGTGGGGGTGGGTGGGTGTGGGTGTGCTTTTAAAAGTCAGTTTCTCATTCTGGACAGCATTGATGCTGATGGATACCAGTGTTCACATGTTAACAATTGTGCAAGTCCAAACAATATCGCAACAGGAATTTGTGGGGCTCCTCCCTTCTTCCCGATTGCCAGTAAAATATGTTGAAACCAATACTCATGAATCGAAATTACCTGCTTCGGCTGTGAATATGGCTGCAAGAGTCTGAATGTGTCTGTCCGTATTGTGACAGTATTTGCAATTGAAAAATTGTTTTGCTGTCTACTTTTGAATTCATAATATGACCACCACGGTTTATGGTCCACACTGAAAGTTGAGTCACACAAATTGGACAGTGTTATATACATGTCAGTTATTTTACATCTCATCAGAGACGCGAGTACACGCCAGTGAATGTATGGAATGCTTTGGTTTTGTTGAAAGCATTAAGTGCAGAATCACATTCAGTTCATGGACATAACACACACAAACGTTCATTTTACTGCATTTTCCTGCATAATAAAAGGACTGCATCAGTCCTCTGGCCAGGTAACCTTGCATGCACATATTTTTTATTGCTCCGCACTTCCATGGCTGTCTGTGTTTGTGTGTCTTTGCACATGTACTCCGGTACGGACAAAGCCAATGTACAACCTCACCAAGTCCATGCTAAATTTGACGAAAAGAGTTGGGAACAATGTTATATGTACAATAATACCTAAAAAGATGTCATCCTCATTCATGCCGACTGTTGCCGCCACCCATTGGATCAAACATAGAGCTTACGGGCGTCCCCTTGTAAATGTTCCCAATGCTAAATGGCTGAACAAAAGTGTCCTCGAGTCACAGTACCGATAGGTGTACTGCCACGGATCTGGAGTTCGGAACATTTGGTTTGCCGAACAAATCCTCAGGGCTCACACTTTGAGCGATAAATGCTCCATCATAGGGTCATGGGTTTGGCCGGTCAAAGTGTAACGCTGCTTCGTAGAGGTACGGTTTGGCAGGCTCGTGTTTTGACCAGAAACGTATACCAGTACCCCGCGCTCATTACAAGCCTACCATACATTGAGCTGCACCACCTAGAAAACAACTTTGGTGCAGACTTAATCAATTTACATTGACGCCATATTTGCCAACAAGTCAGCTGGTTACTTTTTAGAAGACACAAACTGCAAAAAAAGGGGGAAAAAAGAAGAAATAACAAGAACAAAAAAAAATTTCAATTACAAAGATAAAATTGCTGTATCAATTGCAAACGCGTTTGGCCTATTCGTACGCAACTTTCGAACAATCAGTCGAATGATTTCGAGGTAGTAGCCAAATAACCCAGTTGGTAAAACTTGCAGATTCAAAGAAGCATGACCAATAACATACTTGGCAGACACACGCGCATCGAAATTTCCCGGCTGGTTTAAAGATCCAGCAACAAGTATCAAGAAAAAGTGAATGTGTCCTTATTGGTGCCAAAGATTGCTTGTTCGAGCCCGGATCTTTCCATGGCCACAAATCATATCTATTATCGGCGCCTCTTTGATGCTCCTGGACTTGCATATGCACAATCTCCGATCTTGGACAACTTGTTAAGTATTGAATACATTTATTGGAAAATGGAAATGAACTAGGCCATGTCGATTATGGCATTCACGCATATATATATATATATATATATATATATATATATATATATATATATATATATATATATATATATATATATATATATATATATATATATATATGTATTAGAGTATAGTTTGCGTTTCAAACGCGACTGGTTTCTGCATCTTAATGCATTGTCAAACTCCATAACGCATACATGTAAATATAATGTTCAATCAAGCAGAGCTTTTACTTTAGTTTCAGTTGTTAACATGATGTTCATTTGGCCAACTTAGCATGGAGGCATACTATAACGTTCATTTACTACGTCACTGATTTAGACCCATAACATGAATCCATTGTCATATCAATTAATATTTTACGTCTTCCTAAGAAAATACGCCCACTTTGTGCTAGATTGGGCCTACTTTGAATAATGAGTAAATTACACCATTCGGCCTAGTATACATGTATAATGTCATTATCATATAATACATAAATAAATGAATAAATACATGTATATGTGTGTGTGTGTGTGTGTGTGTGTGTGTGTGTGTGTGTGTGTGTGTGTGTGTGTGTGTACCGGCCCCCATTGAACCATTCTTTCTAGGAATGACAATTTGGTGTATTTTATATGTGCCTTTCCCATTCGTGTTCGGGTGATTGGTGCTGAAGGTTGCTGGTTGGAGCCTTGGTCATTCCTAGATCACACACCATATCATGAAAGAGCGGGCATAGAGTAAACTGACCGAATGTCATTAGAATTAACTGCTGTAGGTTAAAATCTGGGAAGTCGAATATTAAAGCAATCAAATCTACGATCTTACAAACCGAGGTACAAGAGAGGATTAAAACATACACATTTAATTTCAACGATGTGCACGATACTTTAAAAATTGAATTGAAAAAGTGAATTACCTGAATAAAAGCAGACATGAAAAGTGACATTATCTTGGTGAAGTTCAACAAATGGAGTTTCCTTGTCGACATGGATTGTCGCCCTGTTACTTTGGTGTTGTATGGTAAATGTTTCTTCGGTTCCATTCATTCCTTGCACCAAAGGACACTTGTCCTGAAACTGAGGTGCATTGCTTGAGAATGAATAAAAGGTAGCATTGCAATAACATTTGCCATTCGTCTTTCAAAATAATACATATAATTTTTCCATGATTTTCACATACAAAGTTTACCATCACAAATTTCATAACTTTACGGTATTTGTAAAAATGGGCCATTCTTGCCACTTCGAACCTGCTTAAGTATGAGAAACTCGCACTACCTGTGACGATGCTTTGCTATGGGGCTGCGTTATGGCCATTTTTATCAAGTATCACTAGGCTGAGTTTTGTGTGCCATAAATCGAGAAATGAAAATTTTATCATTTAAAGGGACCTTCGAATAATCAGCTCGTACGGACATTCGGATGACGAGAGTGCCGATCTGTATTTCAGCAACATGAAAAATACGCGCAGTTTCATGTTTCTTGTTTTTCAACCGAAGGTTAATTTCTATATTGCATATCTTTTTGCAAGTAAATAGAAAACTTAATAAATTAACTCTTTTACTGCCAACTGCGTCCGAAGTCAAAGTACGTAAGGTAACCGTCTCTGAATTATCAAATGGATACTGTCTTAGTATTTGTTGCATAAAGGCCTTTCATCGAAGTGCCACCTTGCCTACAGTCCCACAGAATGCTCCAGGTCAACAGCTGTCCTCGGCTCGCTTTGCGCCTAAAGTGGGCCGAGAACAGCTGTACACTCAGTTGAAAATTTGGCACTGAAAGAGTTAAAGCACATGTGTGTATATGAATCGCCAGATGAGCTTATTGTCGGCAAAGGGTAAGTTTTGAGCTCTCCAAGTCGTGCAAAGGCCAAACATTACAAATTCCCCTATCAGCAAAATTTGTTGTCCACAAAGGCAGTTGGACAATTCATTGGCCACGCGTACTTAGGGGACTCGTTCATTCACTTTCTCCTCTGCAAGTTATCATTTTGCACAGCAATATATTCTTTAAAAATCAACCTTCATACATTTAATATATAGTTGTTCAAATTGTTCTTATCTGTACCTGTATTATACAGCTTTGGTAATTATGTTTTGCTTGACAGGTTTTCTTCTTTCCGAATGAAGCTCTGCATTTATAAGCAAAACTTCATGTATTCAGCTAATTCATCACTTGCTACGTTCATATTTATTCATTAGCATGCGGGTTGTCTTTGCTGAATATTTAACTTAAGGTGGAAGCTGTGAATCTAGTGCGCAGGGAGACTGGCAACTTTGGATCGATATTACCCGTTTAATTTTTTCAGACGTACATTAAACTTATATATTTTCTGATTACTACATGTCCATAGATTTGTATCCATGGGGTTTCTTTGCAGGATTGGAATTTTTTGAGATTTTATAGCATTCTTTCTGAGTTGGTAGGATTTTCACATTTTTCGCACAGAAGTCGCACATTTTTTTAAGTGGAAATCAGAGGAAAATTAAGATATATATCCATGCCCAGGATCGAATTCAATAGTTAGTACTAGTAGCAAAAATAAAAATTCATAAAAGTTTTAATTTAGTCCTGATAGGTTGTTCATTTTCTTTCTATAAATAGATCCAAAGGTCATGGAAGGGCTTGTCAGAAAAAATATCCTGGGAACCGCTCCTGGATATGGTATTTTTTTCTTTTGATGTCTGTTGATTTTAATGTGATAGGGCAATTCGTACGTTTGTAGGCGAGATATAAATTGCAGAGGTTGAGGAAAAAAACAGTTCTGAGAAAATCACATTGAAAATAAAATTGCCAATTGTAACGCATTTATGGCTGTAATATGACACATACTCATTTCTTCTGTCCTGTGTTTTTATTATCGTGTGAAATAAACTTGTAGATTTACCTCTGTGATGTTGTCATTTAAAAAAAAAACATATTTTGTGGCTTAAATCTCCACTTTTTTTAACTTGGGAACACCACACTTGGCTTGGTTGGGTGTGGGTTCACATGTTGCTTTCCATATTTGGGGACCAGTAAGTGAATTGTGCTAACTGGTTTTTACATGAATAGAGAATTTGAAAGTAACGAGAACAATGGTAGTGATTAGTCTGAACTGGCCCATTCTTCTTTGCAGGGCTAATGGTTTGCTGTAAGTGACCCTTTTCAATGGCTCTATTGGTTTCCAGGGGTCATGGACTAATGACTGTGCAAACAATGACACGGTCCATTATCCTGCGCATGCAAACAAAACCACGTGCCCAGCAGTGCTTAAACTTTTCATTGTTAACAAACGTTTTGAGATCAATTTTCCCATATAAATTTTCTCAAACCTGAGTTTTTGGGAGCAGGTAGTATAAGTATCAAACTATCCAAAAATATGAAAAAAAGTGATGAAAGGTTATCCAAAGGAGCTGGCTTCAGCTGAGGACCCTTTGGTATATTTGGGCTGATACACCTTATGTCAAAATTCTACAGAAGAACGTGTGCAATATGGAAAAATAGTACTTCATATGTTTATAGGCTAGACAGTGACAGATTAGCTTATGGACAGCAAAGAGTTCGGACTGCGGAATAGGCTATTGACTACAAGAAAGTGGTTCTGGATAAAAGGACACAAATACAATATAGTCTAAACAAATTTTCAGGTGTGACCAGTGATCCGGGTACCTGATGGTTTGGGATATATCCACTCCAAGCCTGATATTTTGGATCAAAACATACCCTATGTTACATGGAAGTAAAAATGACCTACGATGTCAAAATGTTTTTGTATGGCACGAGTTAAAACAAGTTCCTTCTATCTTCAAATTAATGTCTAGTGCAGACTATTTTGTGTCGAACAATAGAGTAATCAAATTTGGTCACATTTTAACATTTTGATTACATTGTCTGGTCGATTGGGCATAAGCACTTGGCAAACTGGTGAAA
Organism: Hermodice carunculata; assembly: GCA_964020975.1. NCBI lineage: Eukaryota > Metazoa > Annelida > Polychaeta > Eunicida > Amphinomidae > Hermodice > Hermodice carunculata. The sequence continues at coordinate 30,186,423 of OZ026620.1, forward strand.
TATCAATTTGTTTACGCACAGAAATCAAGATCGCGTCATGGCTTCATACAAAACTTACCTTGAACAGAGCAAAATGGCCTTTATTTGGTAAAGTCATGACTGACACACTCCCGTCACGACAACAAAAAGGCACGGTCAGCGTTTTGGTCCTGTACCAACCGCTGGTAAATATACCAGATGACGTCACGTACTCTTCGTCTAGATTTGACATGATTATGTGTCCCGATCGGAATCCTAGAAGCCATGATATGATATGATATGATATGATATGATATGACATGATATGATATGATATGATATGATATTATATTATATTATATTATATTATTTATATATATATATATATATATATATATATATATTTACTCACTGGAAATATGACAATGCAATTTCCATCTATTATATATCAAATTTTCCTTTTCGTCACTGTGGTCAAGCCATTTCCATGCATTAGGTATTGATATCAGCTAATGCAAAGATTATGGACGTCTTTAGCTATCATAGCAACCAAGATATTATTTCCTTTCAATTATTTTCATTTGCGGGCAAAGGGCATATGTAACAATAGATCCTATTCTACCCCAATCATTGGTTATTATAAAAGTATGAAAACTGTAAATTAAACCTTTATCGCCACCTGCTACAGGGTAAATAATATTTCCAAAATATGAGTGCAGTGACCATACATTTGATCATTCTGTGTTTACAAAATGGACACCTACAATTTTAGTATTTGCAAAATAGAGGTCAATCCCTGCACTGTTGCATACATATGCATTTAGCAAACGAAGTCCAAAACGACAGTGCTGCCTCAAATGAATGCTAAGATTTATTTAAATTTAGAAACGCAACATCTTATTATTCTTGTAACAATTTACTCATGAAAAAAGGTGCAAAAATAAGGCATTTAATCTACTTGAAACATGATCAAAAAATCGCTAAACGTGTCTCCTTCCGATGCATTTAACATCAAAGCAGTGCTTCGTGTTTGTGTTTTAGATAGATATAATTTCTTTCTTGCTTACCATAGGATGTTTCAACAATTGTTCCATCACAGAAAATGTCTACTTGTCACAAAATGAAAATTCCCTGTCCATATATAAAGCGGATGTCTCGTATGGGCAACCATTTTCTGATGTCCAATATTGAAAGGATTCTATTAGCGTGCAGTTCTACTTACGTAAAGGTTTATTTACTTTACCACTTTTCCCTGCTGAGTTTTGACAGAGTAAACAACTTTCTTCGGTGCGCTTAGTGTGCTCAAATCGCGCCAGGGAATCATATTGATTTGGGCCATATTCATGGCCCCTGTTCCTTTATAGTAACTGTGAGCCCTCTGGTACTTCAATGACAGGTTCGTTTACACACAAAAATATATGAATAAAATATGGCCATGTCTATTCAAAACACACCGACTTCGCTAAAGATTAGCAATAATAGGGTCAAGTCTCTGTTATATACTAAATCAGTATAGGTCACTCACCGAAAGGACAGTGGCTGACAGTCCTGTAGATACAGTATGAGCCGGCAGGCCAGTCAGGCCCTTTAGAATCATTCATCACAAAAGTGCTTAACTTTGCACAAACGGCGAAAGTGAATTGGTTGACATCAAATGGTCCCTTCAGACGATAACCTGCTGACCAGCTGTTGCCATGTAGACGGCTACTTGAATGTTTTATCGTCAGAGAGCTCTTCTCCCACTTCATATGAGATGTATCCGGACACCCAAAGACACTCTGTGGGAGAGAATAACTTCCCTTGGGCCATCTCTCTGTGTACAAATGATACAGTATTAGTAGTAACATGGCTACTTGTGTTATAGTCCATCAACCTTACTCTACGGAAATGTATTTGGTTAATGTTACAACAGTTGATTGTTACGTGCACACATATCCAATGCATATCCTGTTTCTCATTAATGTACGCTACTTTTGAGGCATATGTGGGAACTATATGCACTTTGCATTTCTTCTCAGCCCATTTTGGGACATTTCTGTGGCGGCAAACAAAACTTAGCGCAATCCATATTGTCCAAGAGATGACTGCGCGTTCACTTATTCAGTGTTAGAAAAACAACAAAACTTTATTTTGACAGGTATTTCAAGAACTTTCAAAATCAAAATTTTGGGAACAAACTGACGCTTTCAAACAATTGTTAGCTTGGTTTTAGAACACGGTTTTAGCTTTGACATCATAAGTGGTATATTGATTTAAGAACATTTAAAAACCTTGTTTTGAAGTGGATTAAAGCACATTGGTGACAACACTTTATGCAACTTATCCAGCATTGTGTCAGGTTTAATTTCGGCCCCATAAATACACATTATTTTGTGAGCGCTTGTAATGCATTATATTTACATTTTACAATTTGTCGCAAAGGGCATTTACACACTTTCCGCTGATTTACTGTCGGTAAGGAAAGTAATTGGAAAAGAGATTATAATCGGATTATGCAGTAAAATTTAGATATTTTGGGCTATATAATCACCTGGACCGTTCAATTGATTCACTTTGGATCAAATTTGTAATGTATTACTTCAACACATGAATTCCGGTAATTTAATCCACTCTATATAAAAGTTGTAATATATTCTTCAAAAATGTAATTTTGATCAACTTCGCACCGTTATATACACCATATAGCTCACGGACCCTTTCATCAGGAACGCATATGAAGCTCTGTAGACTCTTCAAGGTTATTAGGCTGCGATAGAAAAGATCGCTGCACGACTGCCGCGCAAAACTGACCAGGCTCAATGGAGGTAAAAATTTGGCGTAGACGACAGCGTCATCGCTAATCACATCTGATGTCCACCGACTACCGCTAAACGCACCTAATCCTCATCAACTACCGCCAATTACACCTTATCTCCAGACTAATGCCAATCGCACTGCGATTGGCATTAGTCTGGAGATAAGGTGTCATTGGCGGTACCGATCTCAACCGACTACCGTCAAAATTTACCAGAGTGCCATTAAACAATGTAAACGGCGTATGTGTAAATGATTGTGAACACATAATATTATAAACAATTCCACATGTGCAAAATGCGTGTGGACTGCTTTTCAGAAAAAGTAACTATAAAACTGTGATTTTACTGCTGTGTATGGAACTGTATATTTCATATGAGTTACCTGCTTAAACACACGTACAATTATACCATGATGCTAACTAAAACCGCTTGCTCCTCTAGACAGTTTGAGTATATGTGTATGAGTGTTTGTCTGTTTATGATTCTTGGACAAGGAAACTCCTGGAAGAAAATGCCTTTTGTATTTTCCTTTTTTATTGCTCCTGCGTCTGGTGTACAACGGTTTGTCTCTGGTTTGACTTCAAATATATTATTTCATAACTGGATAACTCTATTGCACAAAAAGAGCAATAAGAACAGGTGCTCCAGACATGGAGAGACACACATGTACAAGAACGTACAGGACAATACACGACTATGCTACTAACAACCTATCAATATCAAGAGAATCTAGTATCTGAATAGCATGAATAGCATAAGAACCAACTTGTGTCAAATATAATTCAAAATGATGATCATAATAAATAAAACGTGTGCTATTTATGATGGGATTTATCACGTATTTCTGGACTTCCTCAAAGATCAAAAATTAATATCATGAAATAATTCGTCACCGTCATGTAGTTTAAGAATCTGTCACTTGCGAGATGATATATTAGGCTGGGATGGACACCAAGAGTATTAGTGGTAATGGTATTAATAGGAATGGAGGAGGTTATTTGGACAGTGAAAAAATAGTGATAGAAGTCTTCATTATGATTGGAGCAAGAGCATGAACGGGGTGTAATAATATGGAATTTGAAGAGTTCATAATTGATTTTAGAGACATTTGAGCGCAATTTGGTGCGACAAATATCGGCAAATCTATACCAATTAGAACAAAAGTTATGGCCATGATCGATAGCCAGCAGGGTCGTCTTAAGTTTTGATTAAAATAATTCAGGAGAAATAGAATTTCTTATGCATAAAAGGAAGGTTATTCCGTTGAAATATAAGATAATTCTAAAAAGAATTTTAGTAGACTGGTTCTACAAAATGTGGGACATATAGAGATACTTTGTTGACAAACCAACCGATAGGGTGTAAGGACACTAATGTTAAAAGATGGGGTGGCATTACATTTTACACATCCGAAAGAAGAGCGTTAATTTGTGTTATTGACGCGTGTTGACCAGAGTTGACCAACCAGGTTCCTGTAAGAGTTGTCAAAGAGGGTTCCAGGCTGCTAGTTGATCAGAAAGACTGCTGCCGACGCTTGAGGAGGAGTCCAGGGCGCCAATCCTTGTCAAATGCCTTAGAAGCATCAAGAAAGACCATTGTTGCCTCTTTGGAGTGTTCGAAGCCATTGTCAAATTTATGAACGGTAATAAGAAGCTGGTTAATTGGCGGGTCATTAGCCTTTTAGAATGAATTTTTGGAAGCAAAAAAATTAATACTGGAAATGTATTCATAACGAACATTAAATGCCAACCAAACTTTTTCATAACATTTTCATTTATAATACATGAATCGGGTCTCATTTACAAGTATTACCTGGTTTTCTGCACTATTGCCCGGTAAAACAAGCTGTATCTGTTTTATTAAATTTTGAATAAAATTCAACATATATATGGAAACAGATATTTCAGTATCAGAAGGCACACTTTAATTAACAGTATCCAGTGAATGTTTGGCTTGCAAAATTAAATATAGCAGTCACAGTGGTGTTGCCACCACACAAGTAAGGCTACCCTATCCTAATTTTAAAACGAGCAAAGCACAATACTGCACATAAGCGACCGGGAACCACAAAGCAGGGCACTAGTTTTAGACTTTTGCCTCGCGCATCGATTCGGAGCAGGCAATAATCTTTCAACTTTTGCCTGGCGCAGCGATTCGAAGCAAGCAAAAGTCCAGTTCTAAAGGCTGGTCACATGATTTAAGTAATAATATCAAGATTTATTGTCAAAATTCAATATCTCGTCCTCGTTTTGGTGTGGGTTTATGAGGTGTTTATCTAGATGACGTGGGTAACTTTAGAGGCCTTCGTTTTGTACCTTTAATTGTATTTGTGTCTTTTTGCCCAGAACCACTTCCTAGTAGTCAATATCCTATTCCGCAGTTCGAACTCTTTACTCTCCATAAGCTAACCTGTCCCTGTCTAACCTGTATACATATGGAATTACTATTGTCTATATTGCACACGTTCCTCTGTAAAATTTTGACATAGGCTGTATCAGCCCAAATAAATTAAAGGGTCTTCAGCGGGTAACTACTCAACATGTTTCGGAGCCTTTTACCCGTTTTTTTATAAATTTTTTTTTTTTTTTTTTTTTTTACATGTCTCTCTGAGTAGCGGCTCCTTGTCTAAGCTAAATATTCAGCAAAGACAACCCACATAATAAAGAATAAATAAGAACGTGGCAAATGATGAATTAGCTAAATACGTGAAGTTTTGCTTATAAATGCAGAGCTTCGTTATGAAAGAAGAACCCCTGTCAAACAAACCATAATTACTAAATTTGTATAGTACAGGTTCAGATAAGAACAATTTGACTTACCCCTGAACCAATATGTACCCTTTCTGGCTGGACAGTTTATCCTAGTTAAACCACCCGCCAGTGTATAACTGAAGTGGAAACAAGCTGGGGCCTTATATTCAGTCCCAGTGATAGTAAAATAAACAGTTGCAACTAGACCACCTGTACAAACCAAGGGAAATCCCAACAAGGACTGTAACAATGGACATCCTGCACCAGAAATGTAAAACAAACTCTGTGATGACACCTACCCTCCAAACAATTAAGCTCTATTTAACTGCCAACTCTGAGTCAATGTATCAACTTAATGTGTCAGGTTTGTGACATTTAAGAAAATACTGTCAATTTTGAGTAAATGTGCATTTAGGCATGTCAGAAAAGAATGAAAGTCATTAGCATTTATGTCAAAAAACATGTTAGCAAAACAATTTTTCCAACAGGATTTTGCGTACAATTAGGCAAGCTTGTAACTGTCGTCAGTAGCTGCTTGCTACCTATAGCCCCTGGGGGTTTGACCTAACAGAAAACAAGCTAGCCTAAAATGTCTGAAAGGTGAACATTAAAACAGAATGCCAAAAGATAAAGTTAAGTAGCAAAACCGACAAGTCTAAAAACTGTAAATTATTTAAGTGTTTTCCCTTGGGAATTGTATACAAAGATTTTATGGCATAGTTCTTTCACACTTCCCCATTCTTCTGACCACGGTAATATACTTGGTGTTTTGTTCATGAAAGTTTTCTGGCCTCCTTTGTAGTGCAAGGAACAGACAGACGTCCATTTGGAGACAAGCCGTATGCTACTGTTTCTAATCAACTTTTTCTGATTTTTTTCCTTTTTTTTTTTTTTTTTGTCGATCGGCCATTTGTAAAAACTTAGTCCAGGTGTCTTTTTTGTTGAGTTGGTGCACTGCGGCACACAGCAATTGTCTTGTGGCATTCTGATCGTACACTAATAACTAATACGTTGAGAGTTTTCTACATGGGCGCTGAGTGTTGGCTGTGTACATGCTTCCTCAAATTGTGTCGCTGAATTAGGGTTGGATTTCAATTAAGTCCACACCGCTAAGACGCAAGACAATATTTGTTTTTGCGAGCAAAAGCACCAGAATATATTAGTATTAAGTTGAAGGTAGGTGGAGCTAATTTTTTATTCATTGAACAACGTTTGCATAGATCTGAGCTTAAACGCCACAGTTGAAACGCGAGAAAGAGAAAATCTTTGCTTTTCCTTAAGTGTTTGAAGAATGTATCTCTTGATTATGTATCTTACATGTTCTACAAGGTATTGGACGAATATGAGAAGACTTGTAGTTCATGCATCAACAAACCCTTTGTACCTAAAAGCACGTGTTCCTGTTCTCAACACAATTTCAATTGCTATCAAACACGACAACATGCTATCTGCAAGAATGTTCACGCATTTGCCCCTTTAGTACTTAAAACGGTGTTTTTACGCGCACATGATGGACATGGAATAGGTGGGCACATTGAACCTATTTCCGATCAATATTTATACATATATATTTCATTGTAGACACACTTTTCCAAGTTGTATTTTATTTAAATATGTGGTAAATTTGATGGGTTTTTTGTTTTGTTTTGTTTTGTTTTGTTTTGTATTGTTTTTTTTTTTTTTTTTTTTTGTTGTTTTCTCTCGTTTTTCGTTTCCTTTCTTTCTTTCTTTGTTTCTCTTTCTTCTCTTTCTCTCAATTAAGATTTTTGCTGGTCTGTTTTTCTGTTCAATTCGCTTTGTGCTAAAGATACCCTGTCGTCAAACATTTCGGGTTTAGGAAAGGTCACAGCGAGCTATTTCTTGTTGACTCCTATTTGGGTGGGTCCGCAGGATTCTAGACACTTCCTTGGGCAAACCAGTCGACAGTCGCGTTGGAAACCAACTTACATACAAGCCAAAAATATGATGCAACTAAAGATATAATATTTTATGCTTCATCACCAAGAATTTGCCCGATTATATATATTTACTTTACACTGCATACCACGTGTAGTCCGACGGCTATTGAATGCGGCTGATGTGGGCGACATAAGCCCTAACTGGTAACATATTGGCGTCAGAAACACAAAAAAGTTTGAAAGGCTAAATGCAGGAGTGTCCTTTTAGTTTGGCCACACATGCTGGCAACGTTGATTCGAAAGCATTATGAGTTGTGCGATTATTTGATCCTAGTATCAGCCCTTAAAGTTGTAATCCCTGCTACAGTCGTTTTCTCAATACTGTAAAACATATAATGGTTCAAATATTAAAATTCCTCATGCAAATACATTTCATTCAAATACCGGGAAGCTTAGTCTTAAGCAAAAAAAAGTCTTAGTCAACAGCTTTCCCCGGGGCACATGATGTGCAAAATGCCCAGAGGAAAGCTGTTGACTCGGTCTTAAATCAGTGTTTTAAGGGCTGGGACGATTAAACCTGGGCAAGTTATATTATACGGCCGAGTCAACAGGTTTCCCCACTGGACATTACATCGGTGCATCAAGGAAAGCTGTTGACTGTAGGCATGTTAAATATGGAAGTCTGCCTTGAAATGCTCATCATAATTATTTTAGGAAAGTACAATGTTGAATTTAACGAATGGTGCAAAAACGACTTTTAAAATTACCGGATGCTGTAGAGTGAATTAAAATTCCCGGTGAGCGAGGAGGAACGCTGTTGACTTAGTCCAATAGTATGACTTTAATTGTTAATCTAAGGAAATCAGATCGCTTAATCTGTAAAATGCAATTGTGAACTTTGAAATTGTTAGAATTTCGAATTTGTGTCCTTTTTATTACAATTCAATGATAATAATGATAATAATAATAATAATAATAATAATAATAATAATAATAATAATAATAATAATAATAATAATAATAATAATAATAATAATAATAATAATAATAATAATGAATCTTAACACACATATTGCACATTGACTTTTCAATCACGAGAACATGTGAGAAATGATGAAGTGCTTGCGCTAAAATGACTTGATCTATACTCGAAGAATGGAATTTTAAGCAGTCTACCCTCATATACAATCAGCTGGACTTCAGGCTCCCACTTACTTGTTTGATCTGCAGATGGCCAGAACTTTTTGCTTCAGTAGTATTTAATTTTTAAAACAACTGTCGAATAACGTCTAAATCTAAACGTACTTTTAAAAATATAATGTATACAAGTCTACAGGTAAAAATAATCTCACAGGAATTAAGTGATTTTATCTTATAACAAGTGCCTCCGCCTGTGCCCAGGTAACAAATTAAACTGACGTCAAAATAAGTAATGTGTAAAAGCGGAAAGAACATACATTTTCAACATGTTTATACAAATGTCCAAGTTACCCTAGGCCTAACAAAAATGAATGTGTCGTTCCGGTAACCTGACAGACCCTACTAAAAAGGACCAACCCTAAAATTAATGGAATAAAAAAATTTAAAAAAAAAATAAAAAAAAAAAAAAAGAACAATTTCAGCCACCCTACCTTAATACACACTGGTCGACCCGGGCAAGTGCTATAAACTCAGTCAGAGATCCAAGTGGCCCAAAAATGTCCGTAATTTTTTTCAGTGGCCCAAATACGACTTACACGGCCTAAGAGTGGGGTGGGGGTCGGAGAGCATTACTGCCTCCACCCACCCACCCCGAAAAATTTTCAATTTGAGCATGCAAAATGATATACGAAATCATAAAAGTTTAGTCATTATTGTACTGATTTGGCTATTTTCCCTGAGATTGTACAAAAAAATGCAAGTATGAAATCGGGAAAAACATTAAGTTGCTTTGCACAGGTTTGTGGCTGAAATGCGATGTAGGCCTAATTTACTCTTTAGCTGTAAACTTAGCTGACTGACAAGTCGGGAGAACTAAAAATGTATAAGCCTAACAGGTCTCTTTATTTTTGACAGAAGTAATGAAATTTGTGTTTTGGGTGGTTAGGCCTGTACACTTTGGAAAAGTACTAGCGTCTGCAGTTAATGATGAATATTTCTAAGGTTGAGAGGACCGGTTTAAAACCACCAGTTGCCTTTTATGGATGACTGCCTGTCTCAAGTCAGGAGTGAAATTTGCTTCTTCACATTGGTTTTGGAAGAGAAATGTTAATGCTTTGGCAAGTCTAGAATCTCTTTGCTGTCATTGTTGGGTTTGGAATTTATGAATATGGATCATGTTTTTCTGTACTATTTCATTATTTATGAATTAAGATTAATCTCAATTTTTCAATGAAAATTAATATATAAATAAATATAAGCACCAAAGGCGTAATTTTTTTTTTACACTGTCTATGTCTTTGTGAGGGGTCAAACTGGATGCAAATGCCTCGGATTTAATTACCACGTCAGGTTTTATCCCTCCAGACGCACACGATTTTGCAGTGCCTATGATTGGCTGGCGACCAATCCTGCGTTGATGGCGACTCGTAACAGTGAGCCACTTTCCATCAGATGCTGCAGGTGGGAATCGAGTGGCTTCCGCATATGTAGCTACACTGAAACATTTCGTACTAAAAGCGCTTTTAACCTCTTCTTGAGTCAGATTGCACATGCCAGGCATTGACCCGCTGAGGACACCGCTACTTTTTCGCTAGTTGTCAAAGCCAGCATGACCACACCTTTACGGGAAGACTGACCACGACTGTTTGACCATTTAGCAGCGGTCAGCTGGCTGTAACGGTGATTTTCAATTTTTTGCAAATCAAGGGTTTGTGGTTTGGGTAGCAAGGGTGGTGTTTTTTTTAGTCTCATCGCCTTTCCCCACTCCAATCGTATCTACACGCTTAATTTCTTTCAACGCGCTTCGCACTTATCTCTTCTTTAAGCTCATTCAATGTGGACAATTCATTCTGGAGACCATACAGCTCATGCAACAGCGCAGCTACGTTTATTATCCATGGATTGATCCATGGTAGCATTTTAGGGCCACAAGCCACAAAACATGGCATATTGCGACGGCCAGAATCATGCATTATATATATATATATATATATATATATATATATATATATATATATATATATATATATATCTATATATATATATATATATATATATAAACATATATATATATAATATATATATATATATACATACATACATATACATACATACATACATATACATACATACATACATATACATCACGCAGGTTTTTCATTTTTGTATAGTGTCCAATTCGCTTAGGAATTCGGCCAGACTGAACTTGACACATGTCAGCAATACTTTTGGTTCATCTGCATCGACATCACAATGGTGATCGGCACATACTTTCACCAATTATTCCTTTGTCACAATGTCTACCTTGCTAGTGATCATGACTATTCCAAATGGTAAATAAACAGTATTTTGTGTAACTGCATAGCTTCACAGATGAGACGAACAATTTCCATGTGACCAATATAAAACGTTATCAAAGGCGGAGTAATGTATCACCCACATAATACTTAATTGAATCATCCGCAAAGCTGCATTGAGTCGCAGGACATGATTTTATTCTTTTCAAGTTCAAATAAACGAGATTTAATAGATCGTGCTTGGAACAATGGTCGACGCATACACATGCAGACTATAATTACAGAATTATTAAAATTGTTCCTGTTCAAGCTTTTGTAACTGCTGAGCGTCATTTGTTATTCAAGGATAAATGACCTAGATCATGTGCCAAATGAGAATAGCAACAATGCAAGGACAAGATACAATTCAAAATAAACAATAACTGAAAATTGGGATCCTGTCTGTGGAAAGTTGGGATAAAAGAACAGAATTCATAGTCAGACAATGTATGACAATATATAATTACCCTCTTATGCACCTAATGGTGTGAGCCAATGGTACAAATATGCCAATGATGACTTTTTACTGTCCCAAATTTACAGTCAATCCAAAATTATCAAGAAAATATCTGTGACTAGATTTTGTTAGATGGAATTTTATGTTTAGAACCTATGTTACACCAGTGCCCAATATAGCACACAAATTACAACAGCATATAACTTGATTCGATATATATATATATATATATATATATATATATATATATATATATACAGGTAGATAGAGAGAGAGAGAGAGAAAGAGAGAGAGAGAGAGAGAGAGAGAGAGAGAGAGAGAGAGAGAGACAGAGACAGAGACCCACAACACATACTTGAAATACTAACAACGACTTAACAATCCCAATTCGTCCTGTGTGAAGACCTTAAAGAGCCAATAAAAACCACCGTCGTAGGTTTAGTGTCCCTATTCAAAAAACAAAAAACAAAAATGCATCCTTCATAGTCACCTAAATCGGCTCTCATCGTGATTGTTGACTTGTGCCGTAAGAATTTTTACTATATATTATGTAGACACCACCGAAATGTTCATATAAATTCCATGCGATTTCCATTTACTACACAATAAAGTTCCATGTTTCGTGAATAAAAAGTACGTTTAAACTGTACATACCATCGATATCAGGCTCTGCCAGTTCCAAGTGAAGACCTAATACCAAAATAATGATAGCGTGTCGTGACATGGCCAGGGTAAAAGACAGATCTTCCAGTGTGATATCAAACTGTGCTGACTGCTGAAGAAAACTCAGCATCAGATATATATATACCTCGACAGGAAGCTTCAGTTCTCTCGTCAGGAGATGCATTGATTATGCTGAGGTATAACTCAATTAAGGTTGGAATAAAGAATGACACTTATCACAGCTCACCTTCTTATTCACGACACGTATTTATGCATCGCATTTTTGAAAAGGTACGCATTGAGTCTAAAAGCTGCCTAAACGTTATTGACATATACATACAACTCATCTGAAGTAAATTTTGAAACTTGGATATTATCAGTTGAACATAACGTGGGCGTGGAAAGACCAAAAACAATTGCCTGACTTATTTTCAAAAAGCCCAAAGCTTTAATGCAACTTTGTTCAGGCTGGGTTTCAATAACGCCGTTTGTGTGATTTATTGCAATTCAACGCACTGTGAAAGCCTTAATATGTAATAAACATGTGATTATACCAATGATCGGTAACAGGAAGCAAAATAACGGCATTCTGTAATAATATAAGCTGGATCATATTGCAATAATCTTGCACACAGGTTGGTCCAAAGGTGTATACCGAAATACAATTTTATAGTTGAAACAAGTAAAATGTAATAACAGTTATCATAAAATGCTTTGTAACATCTATCTTATTAAGACCTTGGATCAGTTTGATCCCTTCAGATCTTTGCCGGTTGTTCAAGATCACGTGGGTCAACATAGAACATTCCTGCCTATATGGTCTATATTAAGAACAAGTAAAGCCACAACCCGTTGGGCGTAGTTTGGGAAAGTGCGCAGTCTCAAGAATTTCTCGTGTTCCCCAGATCACACGGTTACTCTTGCGATAATGCCACGCAAAGTTGTTTCCGCGGTTACTTTGCCGCTGCACTTCTTGTCTGGCTTTCAGTGCATGACAATGGACGCAGTGGACCGGGACAATTACAATGAGTGGGCATTATCCTAATTCTCTGACAGTGCAAAGTCAAAAACAATGCCCAGGGCTAAACTGGACGTCATTATACAATAAGGCAATATGAAGAGGATACATCCAAAGTTCAAGGGTTTTTATCTGGAATCCTGCTCTTTTAAATCCCGGAGCGAAGCGTAGGGATTTAAAATGCAGGATTCCAGATAAATCACGAGAACAAGGGATGTATCCTTTTTATATCATGCTTTCTTTGTTCTCATGAATATAAATGCATTTTAAAATGTATTCACCAAAGCAAATCAGTCCTGCGTTGAAATTAAGCCACGGAAATTAAAGCAGGGATATATGTGTAAGCAAGTGACATATATATCCCTTGAGAAAACAAAGGAGGCATGGTATAAATTAAATTAGAAAAGAAAGATTTGCTTGAAACCAAACCTGTCTCTGTGTGTGAAAAAATTTGCACAATTACACAAATATGCAGTGTTCCAACACTTCTATAATATCTATAATTTGAGCCCAACATGATGAAAATTGGATTAAAAGTGACCGAGTTATGGCTACATGAATATTTCAAATGGCTAAATGACCTTGACCTTTGACCTCTAGAGGTCACATGTAATTAAAAAAAATGTCCAATGTTACAGTAGTTTCAATTTGTGTCCAACATGATCAAAATTGGATGGAAATTGACTGATTTATGGCTGGATGAATATTTCAAACGTACAAATGACCTTGACCTTTGACCTTTAGAAGTCACATGTAAATTACAAAAATGTGCAGTGTCACAATATCTACAATTTGGGTCCAAAATCATCAAAATCGGATGAATACTTGAAGCCAGAAGCAATTGAATTTTTTTAATTGCCCTAATTTGCATAATTTTCAAAATCTTGACTATTCAGAACGATATGCCAAACTTCACTGCAGGTGCTATAACCATGCAAAGTTTGAAGTTTCTAGCTTGCACGGTGTCTGAGTTTAAGACGACACAACAATCTGGCGGAAAGAAAAAGAAAGAAAGAAAGAAAGAAAGAAAAAAAGAAAAAGATAAATAAAGAATATTGGGTAAAACATTATGTCTGTGTTCACACACAGACATAACAAGGCGAAAACTGCGAGGATGCTGCGCTGCAGATGCTGAACATAGACAAGATCGCGCTCTCCAAGTGGAAGAACAGGGTAGGTTATCCTTCATACATATATCTTTATTAAAGCACTCGAGGTACACAACATTAACACAAGAAATGAGCCAAACGAAAACGTCAGGTAGACATACATACATCTGATTGAAAGAGAGAGAGAGAGAGAGAGAGAGAAAGAGAGAGAGAGAAAAGAGGACAAAAAATGCATTTACCTCGTATTTCTTCAATTTCGCTTGTAAGTTGGGGCAGTGATACAAGTTATGCCCCCCCCCCCCCCGTTATGGGATATTTGAGCCGTAAGTCAAGAAGTCATCTCAGATAAGTGGGTTTTTTGCTAATGAAAGATTTAGCTGAGCTGCAGGTAGTACATGTACACACACACACACACACACACACACACACACACACATATATATATATATATATATATATATACTGTATCCCAAAGTAAAACATAGAAAGAAAGTTTTTATATGTGAGGTCATGTCAGAAATAGCTTGGCAATGTACAGCAGGCTCATTGTACAGTCTTCAGAATAACTCAGGTGCATGAACTAATCACTTACTGGAGTTTCAATCAGTAGCAATTAGATTGTTATACTGATATTGTAATTTTTTTGCTGATTTACTCTACAGTGCACCAGTCCTATCATTTTCTATGTGCTTCTGATCCTTTGTCTCTTTTGGCATTCCAGCAACCTGACATCTCAAGTGACATTGGGCTTGCTGGTGGTGTACGTCAGGAGGGAGGGGAGCGAATTCTGAATGTAAGTGTACGTTGTTATCCCCTAACCTTTGAAAAACAGTTCCCCAGACTAATCATGCGTTCTGGGGAATTAAAATGCAATGATGTCTGGTGAGAGAAACATTGTATGGTGCAATAAAAATTTTATTCAGAATTAAGGAACACGCCCTCTAGGATTTTTTACCTTTTGTTTATTGTTGGATGTGTACAAAAGGACCATGGGATATTCAGTTCACCAGGCTAAGCGTGCAGTCTGTGGAATAGAAATACAATGACAGTATCTGATCAGAGAAATGTGTTGGATTCTAAATTTTAAACACAATTCAGAGACATCCACATATTAATCCCATATTATATATTATTTTAATTGAAAAGGAACTGTGATATACAGTTCCTCAGACTATTTGTGTAGTCGGGGGAATCAGAAATATTATGAGATATGACTGGTTTTGTGTATCTGTATACATGTATATATCTTGGATTAAGAAACACATATAATGATAAAAAGATTGTATCTACAATGGCTTTGATTTTTTTTTTAAATCAACCATATAATGAAAAAAAGTTTGTATCTCAAATGATGTCAGAAAGAGCTTAACACCTAACAGGTCATAAATTTGCAGACCTATTGTACAGTCTTGAGAATTTATAACCTACTTCCATGTTCTACTCACCCATGCAGTTTCCAAAATTAGCTATCAGATTGTACTCATGATATTGATTTTTCTTGACAGTAAAATAAACTGGAGCTGGTTTACTGGTTTGCTCTACAGTTCTTCAGTCTTTTCATTTTCTATGTGCTTCTTATCGTATATCTCAATTGGCATTCCAGGAACCTGACATCTCAAACGACAATGAGCCTGGCAGACAGGAACATCTGTCTTAAGAAGTTTTTGGTGTAAGTATTGTGGTAAAACCTATTCCTTAAACTTGAAAGATAAAGTGCCCCAGACTAATCATATGGTCTGGGGAATAAAAATACCAAGTTGATATTGGGCGAGAGGAAGTTTGTATCTGGAATGATGTTGGAAAGAGCTTAACAACTACTGTTTAGAAATCCTCAAACTGATCGAAGTCTTGCAACGAACCCAGTTTCATGAACTAATTACCCATGCAGTCTCCAAAATGAGGAAAGACCAACTGTTTTGAGGAACCACATTTGGGCATGCCCTTGGGGTGGTGGCTCCTTAAAGTGGTGCCTCATGACCGAGACTTGCTTAAACTAGTGAAACTATAACTGCAATGAAATTACTGAAATGCAATAAAATAGACTATCAAAAATATAGATTTTAAAAAAGTAAATGAAAATAGCTGAAAATGAAACCACTAAATAGTGCATTTATACTAGCTGTTTCATTTCAATACACAAACATTTGTTCTGAAGAATTCCTGCTTTAATTATTACAAAATTTCAGACTTTTAGTTTGTCTGTTGACGTGTACAGGTTGATGTGCATATAACAGTTCAGACGAATAAGCGACATTGTTTGCAGTCTGCTCTAGGTCAAGAGGAAGACCGAAGTGTGTATGAAAGTATTTTCTTAAAAAAATAATTCAATGATGTATATGTGTTAAAGGTTGCATGTCTTTCCAAATAGGTACCACTCATGAAATCATGCATGCATGGATGAACATGCTGCTTGGTGAGGAAATGAAAAAATATGGTTCTTTATTAGCTCATACAATGAAATGTATGTTTGTGTTATATATATATATATATATATATATATATATATATATATATATATATATATATATATACAAATATATATATATATATATATATAAATATATATATATATATATATATATATATATATATATATATATATATATCTTTGATTAATAAAAACACATTATAATAAAAAAGATTGCATCTGTCAATTGTCAAGCTTTTTCTACACTTTTATTATCCTTTGAAGTGAAGAAAAGGACCGGGGTTGTACAGGTCCTCAGGCTAAGCATGCAGTCTGTTGAATATAAGTATTATAATGGTATCTGATCAGAGAAATGTGTTGGATTCTAAATTCTTCTACATATTATTCAAATTATATATTATTAGAATAGAAGACAAGGAACTGTGTTGTACAGTTCCTCGGACCAATTGAATTATCTGGGGAAACAGAAATATTATGAGATAGGAATTATATTTGTGTATATATATCTTTGATTAATAAAGACACATATATAGTGAAAAAAGATTGTATCTGTCTATTGTCAAGCTCTTTCTACACTTTTATTACTCTTTGAAGTGAAAAAAGGACCCGGGATGTACAGTTCCCCAGACTAAGCGTGCAGTCTGAGGAATATAAGTATTATGATGGTATCTGATCACAGAAAAATGTTAGATTCTAAATTTTATACACAATTCAGTGACGTGCTTTCCATATATTATTCCGATTATATACTATTTTAATTGAAGAAAAGGAACTGTAATGTACAGTTCCTCAGACTACTTGTGTAGTCTGGGGAATCAGATATATTATGAGATAGGAATTAGTTTCATGCACCTGTATACATGTACATACCTTGGATTAAGATAACACATATAATGAAAAGATTGTATCTGCAAAATGTCAAGCTCTTTCTACACTTTTATTATTATTTGAAGTGGGGAAAACGACCTGCGATATAAATTTCGCCAGACTAAGCGTTCAGTCAGTGGAATATTAGTATTATGGTGGTATCTGATCACAGAAATGTCTTGAATTCTAAATTCTTCCACAAATTCTTCCATATATATATATATATATATATATATATATATATATATATATATATATATATATATATATATATATATATATATATATTTGATTTGAAGACAAGCAACTGTGATATACAGTTCTGCACACCAATTGTATAGTCTGGGGAATCACAAATATTATGACATAGGAATTATGTTTATGTATCTGTTTACATGTATATATATCTTTGATTTAAAAAAACACATATATAATGAAAAAAGATTGCATCTGTCAATTTGAAGCTCTTTCTAAACTTTTATTATTCTCTGAAGTGAAAAAAGGACCTGGGATGTACAGTCCCCCACACTAAGTGTGCAGTCTGTGGAATATAAGTATTAGGATGGTATCTGATCAGAGAAATGTGTTGGATTCTAAATTTTATACACAGTTTAGTGACATGCTCTTCCACGTATTATTCCAACTATATATTATTTAAAAAGAAGAAAAGGAAATATGATGCACAGTTCCCAGACTACTTGTGCACTCTGGGGAATCCAATATGATGAGATAGGAATTATGTTTATGTATATGACATACATGTATATATATATATATATATATATATATATATATATATATATATATATATATATATATATATATGTATGTATATATCTTTGATTTAAAAAACACATATACAATGAAAACAGATTGCATCTGTCAATTGTCAAGCTATTTCTAAACTTTTATTATTCTTTGAAGTGAAGAAAAGGACGTGCGATAAACAGTTCGCCAGACTAAGCGTGCTGTCTGTGAAATATAAGTATTAGCATGGTTTCTGATCACAGAAATATTTTGGATTCTAAATTCTTCCACATATGATTCCAATTATATATTATATGAATTGAAGACAAGGAACTGTGTTGTACAGTTCCTCAGACAAATTGAATTGTCTGGGGGAAACAGAAATATTGAGATAGGAATTTTACTGTATACATGTATATGTATCTTTGATTAATAAAAACACATATATAATGAAAAAAGATTGCATCTGTCAATTGTGAAGTTCTTTCTACGCTTTTATTATTCTTTGAAGTGAAGAAAAGGACCCGGGATGCACAGTTCCCCAGACTAAGCGTGCAGTCTGTGGAATATACATGTAAGTATTAGGATGGTATCTGATCACAGAAATGTGTCGGCTTTCAAAAAACCCCTCCCGCACCCCCCCCCCCCTTGTCAATCTCCAAGATGAGATTTTTCCAAGGGTTGACACCTATGCAAAAGTGATCATAGATTGTTTGTACATATCAGGTCGATTGTGTACCATTGTTACAGTCCCACCACTGTTGACAGTGCCAGGAAAACAGATTGTGCGTTAACCGTAATAGGGAAACTTTAATCTCATTTGAAGTTGCATTGGAAACATATTTCAGTACAATGTTCAACAAATCAAGTGGAACATGATGTCATCACGCATTCTGTCATGGTTTTCTAGTTTGGTTTTCCGTAATACCAATGTACGCTTCAAAATACAGTAAAACCTGTCCTTGTGGACACCTCTATAATGCGGACACCTGCATTAATGTGGACAGAAATGTCCAGGACCGAAAGGTCAATTTTTTTGTTAAAAACACCTGTTGATTGTGGACACCTGCTAACTGTGGACACTTTTTACCAGTTTCAGAGGTGTCCACAATAGACAGGTTTCACTGTACAAGAGTTGGCCGCACGATCGTATTCCGTTGATGCACCAACTTTCTCGAGACACCGCATTTCCCCAGACTGCGTGCGGAGTGTGAATTTCGCAAGACTGAGCGAGGAATTCACGAGAAACAGTGTTTCGCGAGATTACGCACAACACAACCAACGCACATGAAGCACCTTGTTACGACATTGGACGAGTTGCCTCCCACGAGTTTGCTTCATGGTAACGTTGACCCAATTTTCAAAGTCACAGACGCTAACCTTCAAAATCAAATCATCATAAGGTTATATATTTATATCACACCAAACGATGATGGCTGAAGGAGTGTTTATGTCATTTTTAATTCGGGCCCACTGTGTCTGCTTCCTTATTAACACATTCCATATCAGTCCCTGATATGAACGTATATTTACCAAGATTTAACACGACAATTACATATTTTGATTCTTCATGAAAAGAGCTTTCGTTCAAATACAGACATGCCTATTGTCTTAAGTCAGTGGTTCTGGCACCGACCAAGGCCTGTGACCATAGTATGGAATTAGTTAAGTAAGACCAAGGAGCGTAGAAGAGAAGGAGAGTGAATTTGTTACTTACAGGCAACCTAAAGTATCTTGCGTCTTTTAGAGTTTGTAAACCTCTCATTTTAGTGCTTTGTGGCTATAAGGCTTGAAATGGTTGTTGAGACGAAGTAGTATCGCTTGCAACCTCTGTATATAAATACTATTTCAATGGATGTTTAAAAACATTTTGTCAAGATAATTGTAGTTGTTGCACAGGAATGATGACAGGAGAGGAAATGTCTTTGTTGTTACATACAGTGATTGAGGAGAACATTGAGCAAATGTCACCTTCCGCTTTGTGTACGTACAAATGGATTTTTATATCACACTAGTATGTTGCCTTGTGATTCATCGTTCTCACTGTAAAATAACGTACATGAAGGCAGGATCCCTTTCATAGCCGTTGCGCTTTTCCTTTCAATTGAAAATATGAAAATATAAGCAATACTTACACGCACACACACACACACACACACACACACACACACACACACACACACACACACATATATATATATATATATATATATATATATATATATACTTTATAGGCTATGAGTGCTTGCTTTAATATAATTTGGTGAAGTTCAGAATTTCTATCTCTGCATTTAGACATAGTGAAGTTGACTCTACCCTGTTTCTTTTCTGGGATCCTTGGTAAGACAATGATTGATTTATGGTAATACACAAGTGCTCTATCTATACAAAACTCCCTGGGTCTCTTCAAATACGAAATATATGCCAATACAAGGAGATTTGTGACAATCCTATACCATATGGAACCTCTACAACTGTGTTTATAAACATTAATTACAACATACTAAGCCGCGAAAACCCTGAAAGGAAGAGAGACTGGAATTGACTGGAGCCATTATCAACCGTGTTTGTGAACGTTAATGATTACAATATACTTTTGAGCCCCAAATACGATACCTCCAAAGCAACGACAGACGGGTATAGAATCAATAAGAGGCAACGGTGAACCTTGTAAAAGGAATCTAGAAATATGTAATAAAGACGTTATTCCATGTTGTTGAAAAGTTGTTCAATTTTCTAGAATGAATTTTCTTCCACCGACAGATTTGATATTAGGCATGCAGCCATGGTAACACGTAAATTCAATGCGGTAAATGATAAACACGTTTCTCATCATACATTTTTCTGCATCTTTTGCAAGATTCTAGACACAGATAATTTGCACAGCAAGCAAAACTATGTGCCAAAGCGTCATATAATATTGACAAGGTCTTAGCAAATTTAGCCATCGAGACGATGTCCGATAGTCCCGGCACAACGTCTTTGTTTCACGTTTTCAAATGAAAAAATTCGGAGACGTAACCCGACCCTATTCTCCCATTTTTCGATTTATGTTTGTTTGTACTACTTCGAAAGGCCAGAATTGTACATGCTAATATTGGCTGCACAAGACACCAATCCTTCCGTTAACATGCAAATTGGACCAGTAGCTGTCAATATTTGATCTATTAAGATGGGCCCTGTGCTACCTTACATTTGTTTGCCGTCAGAGAATAAGTGAAATCGACTCTAACTATTGACGTGTTTCTGTCATATCAGCTTTTGAATCAGAAAAGTCTTAGTGTTTGCATACCGAAGCTCCTTACATGCTATCCTCATTGTGGCACACCAGTCTGAAACTTTCAACCAGCCATACCCTCGTACTTCAACTTTTTATCCATTTTATATTTTATGTATTTACTAGGACATTCCTCTCCACCCCTGTCATCAACAATCATACCATCATACTTCAAGTTTTCATTTATTTTATATTTTGGATGTTATTGCTGAGGCACTCCTCTGCCCAATCTTTTCATCAGTCATACCCCTGCTTCAACTTTTCATATATTTTATATTTTGTGTCCTTATTGAGGCAGACCTGCTCAAAGCCTTTCGCCAGTCATACGTGCGTGTGTAAGCTTTACGTTTAGGTGAATGTGCAGTTCATAATACAACACATCTGCCCTCCACAAGGCAAATGACAGTTGAATATGATTAGCTTTTACATTAGTTTAATGCCTTATACTCTCTTACTTCGTCAATCAAGAAAATTAATATGTCAACATTATCTTAATAAAATGTTTTACAACCTAAATACATGTACGTCCGAAGCATTTATGCAAAGGTGCAATGCTGGTGTGTGTGCTCTAACTAAAATGCAGCATCTATACGGTACTGTGCAGATGGCACTCCTGTGGTGCTAACCCTGTTACAATAATCGTTCAGTGATAATTAACGTTGCGATCCTGGAGTTTTGAAAGTTTCATGCAATGGTTTTATATCTTTCGTAGATATCAATACCTTAAGTGAACAACCCAAACTTGTAGTATTGTTCTACATACTCCATAGCCACACGTTTTAGTAGCTTGCCTGTTCACTTGGCAGAACAGGCTGCTAGTGTGACCCATGTGTACAAGATCACGTTGTTTTTATAAATGGGGATTTGGTTCGGTTCGTATGTGCGTTACCAATTTTCGGCTAGGTGATTGGTACCGAAGGTTGCTGGTTCGACACCCAGCTGTTCCATGGTCACAAAACATGGAGCCAAAATTAGGCCATTCGTCTCGTACGTAATAAAATGAAATGCCATGAGATAGATAGGATAGTGCTTGAAATGTTTATCAAATTCTAACAATATAAGAGTACGGGTGTAAAGTGCAGACAAAAGAAGAGGAATTTTATGTCCTCACATAGGTCCTAACAAAACAATTTAAATATATTGTGGGAATCTGTGTTCACACGACAACACGAATTAGATTTGCTGCCCACTTTTCTTTATATTTGCATCAACCTTATATGACTTGCAAACCCCTTTTATGTTTCCGTCTTAGAAAAATGCATCAGCGAAATAAAACATGTCGTTGCAAACAGAATACGAGGTTTTGGATTTCATCCATTTTGGAGATCCTGTTGGAGCAGTTGAATGGTACTGATAAACAGTTACCTTTTAAACAGATTTCTTCTTCGGACTTTTCCACTTTATATAAAACTATTCCCCATTCTGATTTGAAAGAATATGTCAAGTCTGTCATGCATGAAACATATGAGAAAAATAAGTTTCAAAGAAAGATCATATCCTATAAAGGTGCATATTTTGGATGTGATATAAAGCATGGCCAGTCTAGATTTGAATACGATCAGTTTGTTCAGTTGTTGAACTTTATTCCAGTGAAAACATTTATGCCAATTTTGGACATTCCATATTTAGACAGACATTTGGTATTCCGATTGGTACCAATTGTGCACCTCTTCATGCAAATTATCTTGATTTTACTAATGTATAAGTTTCTCGTAAAGCTGTTAAATGAAGAGAAAGTTCATAATAAATATTTTAAGTTGAAATTTAGATATATGTATGACATGTAAGGCACCAATAAAAAAAAACTTTCGAAAATATATTCACAAATATACTTCGATAATTTGGAATCAAAAGAAACTACAGAAAATGACATGAAATGCTCGTTTGTAGACATAGTGATGCATGACGGTAATAGTGAATTGGAGTTTAAATTATATGACAAACGTGATGATTTTGAATTTAACACAGCAAATTACCCGCACGTGGATAGTAATCTTCCGCTTGGACCAGGTTGTGGTGTCCATGTTTCAAGGTTAATTGCCTTTGCCAGAGTATGGACTGATTTTGACAACTTTGATTCCCCTCATTTACTGCTTTTCAAAAACATGTGAAACAGAGCTATTTGAAAACGAAACTAAAAAGATCGTTTCTGATTTTTCTGTGTAAAAATGAAAAGTTTGTCATATAGATATCCAGTGGATTTTAGATGTTACATAAATGATGTAATAAACATATAAACCCAACAAATATAACTAATATCTTATACAATGCGTGCACGAGGCAAGACATTCTTAACGTTAGGTGTGGCTTGCATCAAATCGACTTAAACCTAATACAAAGTGTTCTTGGTAGGCGTCTCAAGTCAGTAGAGATATTTTTCCTTTATGTTGGACTTCCTATTCGTTGACTGGTATAGAAAAATATTAAAAAGTTGTTTCTATGTCTACGTTGAACCTGATGGATTTTGACCTGGCTTGTTTGATGAATGAATCATCGAAAAGCCGCGAGCCTTCCATTGTGATTCTAATACCATGGTGTTCATTTTAGGGCATTCATTTGCAGACCAGGTTTTTTTTTGTTTGTTTTTTTTTTTTTTTCAAGGGTTGCTTTTATAAGTTTGAAAGCAAACCAGTCGGCGGCTACAGAGCCTCCCTGTCCGAGTGTGTGTTTGTAGTTTTTTTACTTAGTACGATAAGGGTGTTGTCATCTGCAAAATTTGCAAGAATCGACTGAGGACGGTATTGAAGAGCGCCGGTGCAATGATAGAACCCTGTGGAGCGCCCTTCAATACTTCGCTAAGTGTACTTTTGGCATTTTTTTTTTTATTTTTTTATTTTTTTTTTGAATTTGAGGTACATGCAATTCTACAATGTCAGAAAACCTTTTGGGGGAGAAACAAATACTGATCATCATCATCATCATCATCATCATCATCATCATCATCATCATCATCATCATCATCATCATCATCATCATCAAACACAATACCTACATGGAATGGAGCATTTATTAAAACATTACTAAATTCAACATAATTTAAGTTCTTATAAGATCTAAACATGTCAGTATGTGGCTCAACCCTAGGGACCCTGACCTTGAGTACTATGTATATAAGACTATGGTGGTCACAAAGTCCTGTTAACATAGTGCCAGAAGATTTCATGGTATTTTGACATGGGGTCAGGCAAACAGGAATGAGTGTCCCTTGTGGTTTTTTAAAACATGTTTTCTCCCCAAAAGTCCCTCAGTGAGTTACTGCTAGAATTTTCTTCTGACATTTTAATGTTTACATCATCCATGAATTAGAATCTTTTATGATGAATTAGGATTTTGTCAAAAAATGTCGTGAGAGTATCTGAAACATACTCACAGAAACACTTGGCTGTTTGTATCAAAAACATAAAAGTGTCTTTATCTTCCCGAAAGTTATTTCAACGGAAATAGTGTCAATTATGTGGTTTTTGATGGCCTTTGGTTCTGGTAATATGCTAGTCAAAGTGTCGGTGAAAAATTCCATTTCAAGATGGTGGCAAACAAATGATGGAATGTCTAATGTGACGTATACTGTTAGACCAACACTGTTGTTTATAAGCCTCTCTTACCTGTGCATCCGATAACCATCAACAGGAAACTGCTGGTCTGGATAAGATTGATCCCATTTTTGTTTCAGCGATACACAGAATATCCAAGACGTTATTGGCCAAGTAATCATGGCTGTAGTCATATTTATTTGCAAGGTTGTTGATATTAAGCTCTGCAATTGCACAGTTTTGATCCCATTTTTGTTTCAGCGATACACAGAATATCCAAGACGTTATTGGCCAAGTAATCATGGCTGTAGTCACATTTATTTGCAAGGTTGTTGATATTAAGCTCTGCAATTGCACAGTTTTTAAAGTTTTATTTTCAGATTTTTAAAAGCTTTTCACAACTGTAACTTTCGTCCCTTGAAGTGGCAGAGAGGTCTCCATTTGTTTCGTTAATAGGGAAATCTTTGGAGTCGTCTAAATTGGTGGTGATATGACTCTTGTCATGGAACGGAAGATCATCCGCAAATGGCAGGAAATTTGATCCTGTGGTATAACTAGAATAGGCTAATTCAGCACATGGTGCAACAGGGAGTACTTGTAAAATTTTACAGCAAGAAGAGCACATCTGAATCTCCTTTGATTCAGTCTATTGTATCCCGCTGGGGAAATTACAACTCATTTGATATGGGATTTAGTATTGCATATGTCACAATGCACTGCTCTATGGAAATTGGCAACTGGGAGTTCGCAAACGTTACATGGATTCGTGATTGGTACTGGATTCTCAGCAATGACACTTGATAGCGTAATATTGAGGGAGAGTCTCTGCGAATAGTCATACTGTAGTGAAAAAAGTTGAGTTTGCACATAGGATAATGACTTCAGGGGGTAGGAATACCAGATGGCTCTGGAGTGATTTGGCAGCCACCTCACCGGGCACCGCAAAAACACGTGGATTTATGTACAATTTGCTCAATGCCTTCCAATGAAGGAATGTCAGGGAATCCGTGAACTGCTGTCTGAAGCATAGATTCGACAGTAGGGTGGAATTCTATAGCCTTACGGCAAATGACTTTTTTGGTCTCCCGTTTCACGCTTTTGCTACAGTTTTCAATGTGTCAGGGTTGTTGTACCCAGTAACCTGCCGGATTTGATAGCACAAAGAGTGACGAAGAGCCCGGGGCAATTATAAGAGCTTCCATGAACAGAGCCTATGAGTCATGCGAATTTGGAGACTTTACAGACACTTATTTAGGAAAAATGAGGGCAGTGAAACTGTCCCAGGAAAGAGTCCTTCATTGGAACCCCAAACCCCCAAACCAAGAATGCGTTTCACCATACCGGGCAACAGCAAGGGCAAGGTAAAGGTCAAGGTAAAGGTCTTGATTCAGCCGGCAATACTGATGGCCCAACGGCCCAGGATTTGGCAGGTATATTCCCACGTGATTGGCAAAGGCTCTACCCCAATCTCTGATAGAATCAAGAGTTATTGAATCCCAAGTACAGATTATTTCAATCATCGTTAAGGAAGTAGTAACTCGAGGGTTCACCAAACACTTAGATTTGCGTCCTTCTGTGGACATGGACACTGTCACCAACTAAGAAACAAATTGATGGACTTGGAAAAAAAGAGTTTCTGACCTGGAGGCAATTAACAAAAATCAACGAAGCTAGATTACTGAGACGAAGGATGTAATCAAAGACCTACAGTTGAAAGTGGACGATCTCCGACAGTATCGGAGAAGAATGAACCTCCGTTTTTCTGTATCAGCAGAAAAGCAGGGGATGAGGATGCTGACGATCTCATCCTTAAACAGTGGATGAAACCATGGGGTTAAACCTCACTCTGTCAGATATCCAAAGATCCCACAGATCGGGACATCAAAGTTCCAACCACCGTCGAACGTAACAGAGACAGTTACTGGCATGCTTTGCAAGCTACACCACCATAGCACAGATCTTCAGTGTTAAAAATCGACTCCGCAACACAAACATTTATGTTTTGAAGATCAGAATATATGTCGCAATCAACTCTTTAACCATACCAGAAAGTTAAAGAAAGAAAAACAGATCGTAGATACGTACACCAGTGACGGCAGAGTAATGATAAAGGTTAACAAACAGGACAGCGTCTACAAACATACCCAGGTGAGATTTCAGTTGAATTTGAACGATTTATAGAATATATGCCAGGAAATGTTTTGTAGGTTTGATCTTGTGTGTATTCATATTTACCTACAGATGGATCATATTCTGCGGATGAAATGCATTTCAGTTGTTATTTTTATTATTTTGAATCTCAAGAATTCCCATGTTATGCGCAGATTAATCTAAACAACTACAAGTAATACATGCACGTGAGATAAAACTTATTGTAGGTTCGACCTTGCATTCGTTCATAATTTTCTACAGATCGACCAAATTCGACGGGTGAAATTAAATTTTCCAAGCTGTTATTGTTATTATTTGAATCTTTAGAATTTCCATGTTCTGCTCGGATTAACCCGCACACCTAGAAGTAATACATCTACGTGAACCGAAATTTCATGATGATTATCATCTGTTCCCACAAGTAATTTGTTAACGTTAATACAGCAGAACACGACCGAAATTAACTTTGAACACTCCGACCAGAGACATATTACAGAGCTCCTGCTCCGACCAACATGTATTGTAACAACCGATATTTGTATTGTACAAGTGAATGTGCCTCGGTTCAAATAGTCCATGGGCACATCTGGAACTGTCGCCCAGGTCTTGCCGTTTTTATTTTCATTTCAATTATTTATTAACTTAGTGACAAGATGTCTCCATTTCGGCTAGCTGGGTTTTCATTTTTATACTTCCCTTTTTCAAACTTTGGTTTTCAAAGCGTCTTGTACGCATTTGTAACTTATTTTTAACCATTTATTGTATGTGTATTGTTATCTTCTCACTCTTTGGGCTATATTTTCACTTCCATTTTTAAACACCGCAACTTGTGTACACCGAATATAGTAATATCATTATAAGAGTAATAAAGAATACCAGCCATGAAGTTGAAGCTGTTTCTCAAGGTTAATATAGTAATATTGATAATATGATTCAAGTATTTGCAATTCAATTGTCTCTGCAACTACTGAAAATTAAAATCTTTATTATACATCAGTGTGTTAGAAAGCTATGCCATATGGCTGGGTTTGTGATAAATTTATTGTTGATCGCTGCTGCATTCATTGGTATTGATTCTGTTTTTCCAACTATTATTATATGCTTCAATGACATTCATACAAGTAATAAGCCTATTTAAACTATGAATTACTGTGTTCACTTGGTCTCTACTACAGTTTTGAACTCTACGAGCTCCTCGTTTTGAGATATACTATGTTGTTCCGTCACACAGAAGTACTAATATTTGTATTGCAGATACAAGTACTAACGTACTACATATATTCTACTTCACGTTATGCCCTTCAGCATATTGTTTATGTAGTACATTTGCTTGATGTGTACATTTGGTACATTTTGGAGCGAACACCACACCTCTTCATTCAATAGACCTGCCAACTTTATGTTATGATGTGTGTATATGGCTTTATGTACGCAGCGCATGAGACCTCTCTGTATTTAGTCAACCTGACATGTGGTGTTCTGTTTAGGGAAGAATCACCTGTGTATGTAAAATGTAGGAGCTAATCAAATATTTGTCATAACTATCTTCTAGTAGTTGTATCTATCATACTACTTTTGGCCAGGGATGTACATCAGAATCTTGGCCCACATCTCTTTACAGATTTATCATTTTGTCATGTCAATATAAGAAGTCTGAATGATACAAAAATAGCAGACTTGCGTACATCATTGGCTCCGGTACATGATGCTATAGCCATTTCTGAGACATACCTTAATAGTGAAAAATCAAGTGACATTTTTTTTCCTTTCGGGATATTACCTAATAATGTGCAGGGATCAGTCTGGAGCTGGAGGTGGTAGAGTAGCATTGTTTGTATCCCGCCCGCTACTGGTTGAAAGGCAGGATGACATCAAACACAAAGACAAAGATTCTGTGGACGGAATTACGATTCCATAAAAAAGAAAAAAAGAAACAAAGAAAAAAATTCTTGCGGTTGTATACAGGCCACCAAGTGCTAAAGTGTCTTTCTGGAACCATTTCAGGAGTCATTAGAATTAGTTGTACCTCCGCGTGTTCACAACATTATTTTGACCGGTGATTTTAACGTGGCTCTCAGGACGCCGGCGGGGAAAAAACGTTCCCTTTTTGTTTAGCCAATAACCTGATTGCACATTTAAAAGAACCGACACGCATTACTGCTTATACATCCACTTGCTGGGACCAAGTCATTGCTAGCCAGCCAAACTTTGTTAAATCTGTCTTTGTACTACCACCACTTTGAGATAACGACCATTGCACTGTTCTTTTAATCTGTCGTTTTGTAGTAAGAAGAGGCCATATTATAGTAGGCTTATTTGGGAATATGGAAAAACGGATTTTTCCTATTTTGGAAGTGCCTTAGAGATGGCTGATTGGGAGTTTTGTTTTGAAGAATACTAATGTGGATATTGCTTGGACAGAAACTTTTTTAAGCACTGCAAGGCAAACTGTGCAAAACAAAAGTGTCACAATAAGGCCTAAGGATAATTCTTGCTTTACGTCCAAACTGCGAACGATAACACGAAAGAAAAATCGACTACTTAACAAAGCAAAGAAGAGGAATAATAATTTACTAGTTTGGGCTTATTTTTGGCAATATTGGAACTACTACCAGGAAGAATTAAAAATGCGAAAGATGAACATTATAACAAATTGAATAATTTGTAAAAATGATCAGTGTAAACTTAAGGCCTTGTGGCGAGCAGTTAAACATTTCCTTGGGCGCAACAAAGATCCTAGTATTACTTCATTATTTCATAACAGAAAATCTATATGTGATGAAGAATATAAAGTAGTGGTGTTGATTTTTTTCAAGGTCAGAGTATTATTGACCCAGATAGTAGAGAAATATCTGTATTGCGGGAGAGTGCAGCCAATACACTGAGTAAGATCGAAGTTACAGAAACGGAAGATCTAATCATTTTGCGCAGTTTGGACGTCAACAAGGCACTTAACTCTGATGCTAATAGTCCCCGACTGTTAAAGGAAGCTGCAACCAGTGTACACAAACCCCTAAGAAAATTATTTTGTTTATGTTTAGTGCATGGTAAGGTTCCTATGAAGAAGGCAAATGTTTTTCCGATTCACAAACATGGCTGTGTAAATGAATATAAAAATTGCCGTTCTATTTCTCTGCTTAGCGTTGTTGGGGAAGTTTTTGAAAACAAAGTTCCGCACTTGGTACCTTGTTGTTCTTAATATATATGTAAGCATGATGTTGTGGATATCATACGATCGAATATACGTTTATTTCCGGACGATATGGCACTGTATATTGAGATAAACCAACCAAAAACTGACTCTGATGTAATAACTGAGGACCTTTTACGTATTGCCGCATGGGCTCAGCAGTGGTTGATAACTTTTAATCCTACTAAGACGAAGGATATGATTATTTCTCGAAAAATAACACCTATAACCCCCCCCCCCCCCATTAGTATTTTGCGATAATGACATAAAAACGGTCATGGAGCATAAGCATCTAGGTTTATTGTTTCAAAACACTTAAATTAGGAAAGTCATTTTACGAATTTGACAGACAAGGGTTCCAAATTAACGAATATTATGAGAAATTCACAATAAATACTGCCCAGGTCAACAATAGAAACCATTTTTATTTGTCTTTCTTTAGACCCATCTCTGATATGGTAATGTAGTGTGGTCGAATTGTAGTAAGGCTGATGAGTTATTGTTAGAGAATATTCCATTGGCTGCTGCCCGAGCTGTTACTGGATCTATGAATAGAACAACGCATGTAAAATTATACATTGAAACCGGATGGGGGACATTTAGCCAAAGGCACGAAAAAAGGAAACTTGTAACTATGTACAAAATCATTAGCAATGAAACGCCGCAATATTTACGCAACTTGCTTCCCAAAAATGTTAGCAATCGAACACAATATAATGTACGCAACAAGCACAATATGGCACACTTTCGAACAAGAACTGTTGTTACAATGACTCTTTCTTTACATCTAAAGTGCGTTTATGTAATCAGCTTCCTTTGGATATTAGACAAACTGATCATATTTCGATATTCAAAAGCCACCTAGAAAAAAAGTGGAAAAGAAAAAAAATGGGCTTTATTTTGTCGGTTATAAGAGAATACCGATTATTCATTCACTGTTGCGTATTGGCAGCACTCAACTGAACTCTTAGTTATATGGTATTTGTGTCCGATGTTCTGGAAACTGTGCTTGTGGTGATCCAATTGAAGATGTTTATCATTACTTTTTTGCATGCCCAAATCATAATAATATTCGAATTGACTTAGATGAAGCTATTATAAGATTGGCCCCTTTTACTGCCAACACTTTGTTATCTGGTTGCTCGGGTTGTTCTTTCGATGATAAGATAACTATTTTTGAGGCAGTGCATACATGTATAGAAAAATCAAAACGATTGATGCTTAACTGGTGTCATTTTCACATTTTGAAAGGCTACTAGATTCTGGTATTGCCCCTATCCATCTTGGATGTAGACTATGAATTCTAGTAGATATTCACAAAGTTTGTTAATTAACAGTGTCTCTTTGTAAACGCTTTCCCCTTCAATCTAGATGTACAAGAGGGGCTCATATAGGGAAATCCCTGTTCCCCTATTGTGAAATATAATATGTTTCAAACAAAACAATGACTTCAGGGAGCTGCAGATAAACCTGTGTTAGCAGAGTGTTTGACACAGACATATTCAAACACGGACAGCCGTGGCCGTACAATTGTGAGCTGGTGTTTTGTTTTAAAGGGTGCCCTGAAAGCAACAATGTTCATCATTAAGTTCACGAGTTTCACATCAGCACAATCAGCCACTTCTTTGTTTTTTTGTGATTTCTCTTACACGTCTTCCATGACCATGTGTTGAATTGGCCTGTTGCCTCCCTGGATTCAATTGGATCCATGGTCTGCTGGTCACTGGCACCTCCAGGGAGGCCTTTGGTTCAATGCCACAATGGCTGAAGTAAAACTTCTGACTAGTTCCATATAAAACTAAGAAATATAGAATTCCACATGGATGTGTAATGGGGAATGGATTTTAGCACGAGTTGTAAAACCGTTCACTGCGAGCCTTTGGCGAGCAATGAACGGTTTGAAACGAGTGCTGTCTAAATCCGTTCACCATGACACCGCCATGTGGAATTTTGTTTTTCGCATAGAGCCTTAAATCCTATGTTTTTGCAAAAAAAACC